>CM022486.1:8892927-8991602 GCA_011952105.1 Coreoperca whiteheadi
GATGGTGTAGCATGAGGCCTCCAGTTACACTCACAAAGGGGATGGAGATGGGATATGGAAGAAATTGTGTAGAGAAGGGTGAAGAGAAGCGGGGTATCTTTATACCGATGACAGCTTTTCTTCAGCATAATGGATGTTTCCCCTCCAAGTGTCGCATTGCCCGTGCATAGCTGGAATGCTGACCGATAAGACATTTTGAGGGCGATGCAATGTTTGAGTGCTTTGTCTGCCGTGAACCTGTTTGCTGAAGTCAGGCTTCTTCAGGACTTGTTATTTTAAACAAACAAGCATTGCTGCCCAGGTCTAAAAGAATAATGTGTCCAACTTGGTGTAAATACATACATTTTCTATCAGTTTCATATTTTACCCCCTTATTTTCCTTTTTATTCCAGTCCCAGTCCTTTATCAAGACAACGGCCGTCATCCCCAGCCACGCCTAAGGGCAGAACCGCCTCTCCCAGCCCTGCAGCGTCCCCCAAGCCTCCATCAGCACGTGGAAGCCCGTCGACTCCGAAAGGTCGGCCCAAAAGAGCCAGGACACCTGCCAGGATAGACCACCGCACCTCCTCCCCCGTGCCCCTCGAAAGAGTGAAGGAGCCTCGCAGGCCCGCCACCCCAGAGGAGAGGAAGAGTAAGTACAAAAAGCAGTTTGGATGGTGGTTTATTTCTGGTGAGCATCAGTCAAGACGCGCTTGTTCATAGTTTTGTAGGACGTTTCCATCGCAGAATGCACTCTACACTCAGGACCTCAAAAACTAAACCTGCAGTTAAAATTAAGTATAATTTGTTCCTAATGTTTTGCACATTGACATCAGACACTGTCAGCCTTTTCCCATACAAGACAAATTATTTAGAAATCCTGAAGGTATGAATTTCAATACCGTCAAAAACGCAGACGCTCTCCTTTCTATTTAACCGATATGGGGATGCTGTATTGAGGTTAGGGTTAAGCGATATGTTTTCCAACCAGCCACCATGCCTAACAGTTGGTGATTGAACATATATACGCCCCCCACCTCTTATTCTCAAGAAAGTAAATCTTCGCCTCCTGAATTCAATTGTTTCTCTCTTTCACCGAACTAAGGCCAGCTCATTTGCCTTGTTAACTCCTCGTAAAACACACTTCATTCAAACTCAACTTTATATATAATTGTATTAAAGGTTGTAAAGATATTTTCTTCTAATTCATGGTTGACCTTGGGAACAGTAGCTTGGCAAAAAATTCTTAATTCAAGATCCATTTACTAGCTTTCAACCGCATCTCGCAAGCTTCATCAGTAGATGCCGTTTGCTCAGTTGACATCATGTGGACTAAGTGTGGAGCTCTGGTTGACCACCTGTTATCAAGTGATCCAAGTTCCACCATTAGGTCATGCGATGACTACTGAGTAAATGCCATCTGCTGATGAAGACCATAAAAAGCAGTTGAAAGCTATGGAACAAGCTAGTCAGTAGACCTTGAGTAAAGATTATCAACGTATTATTTTTTTTTATGTTTGTGTATACTGCACAATAGCGTACATTGTATTGCATTTTTTCCAACTCTACAGCGATTAGCTGTCTTATTTGCACAGTCTTATGATTACACTACATGTGGATTATGGATCGCTTCCCTCCATGGCTGAGTCACTCTGCATTTTTTTTTATATACCCCAGAAGTTCTTCGCTGTCTGGCTTGGTCTTCCTGTGACTGGCCAGAAGAATGGATCTAATGGAAAAAGTGAACAAGGCTCTGGAAAATCTGTATTTCATTCAAGACGCAATAGGCAAAGATTACCATCAGGCCTAATTAGTCATGAAAACAAAGGGAATGTATTTAGTGAGCCACACACAGCTACATGGTCTGTGTCTCCTTACACACAGCACTAAGAGGCTGCACTAATCAGCCTTAATTATGTAATTACCAAGTTCTTAGGCTGAAGCTACAGCTGTTTACAATTTCCAGCTGCTGGGGACAGAATGTTTCACAGTGCATGTGAAGAGAAAAGGCTGCGGTTGAATGCATTATTAATCAATGAGCACCACTATACAAGTCAAGTCAATTTTATTTGCATAGCTCAATATCACAAATCACAGCTTGCCTCAAGGGGTTTTACACTCTGTACAGCATACGACACCGTCTATCCTTAGACCCTTGATTTGGATAAGGGAAAAACTCCCCCCAAAAACCCTTTTTTACAGGGGGAAAAAAATTGAAAAAAACCCTAGGAAGAGCAAGAGAGGAGGGATCCCTCTCCCAGGATGGACAGCCATGCAATAGATTACTTGCAGGGAAGCATAAATAATTACACAACACAAGATCTGTGTTTTATTGTCTCTTCTGTAACACTCGTTTTCCCTGTTTTAGGTTCCCCGGTGGTTCCTGCCATCGTATTATCCTCAGCCGCTGCCTCACCCCAAGCGTCGAGCCCGCCAGTTACAACCACGGCGGCCCCCCCCTCACCTGAGCCGGCCCAGTCAGCTCCTTCTGTCCCTGCAGCATCACCTGCACCCTCTCCATCAGCCAAGCCCATGGCAGGCACCAACGACCCTGAGGAGGCGGCACGCATCCTGGCAGAGAAACGCCGACAGGCCCGGGAACAGAGGGAGAGGGATGAGCAGGAACGCCGCGAACAGGAGGAGAAGGAGAGGTCAGAGGGTTTTGATATGCCCCAAAACACAACCGGAGAGGGCCGGCACAGTCAAATATAGTTCAGTCAAAGATCGGTCAAGTTCTTTCACTGTGCAAGAGAAATTCCCAAGTTGTTTTTCCACTTTGGGGTTTGGTCTTTTAAACACTCAGAAGATGAAATAGGGGACTAGAGGAATTGAAATGCACATTTACAATGTAACCCTCCGACACCCAGTATATGTTACATTTAAACCAATGTTGAAGTCAAATACAGTATATTATTATTATTTATGTAATGATATTGTGAAATGGTTGGTGTAGAATACACAGCTGTAGCTGTTTTTATGCTTCAGAACAATCCTCACTGAGGACATTAAGCTATTTCCCATGTAATAAACGGAAAAAAGACATCAGTAAAACTAAACGATGCATTATCACAGCACATGCATGTCTGAATGAGACCTCATTCAACACTGGCCGTGATGTATGTAAGCATGAAGAATCTGATTCTAACCACAGCAGGGTACTATTTACAGCTTAGGAATTGATGTGATCTAGTTGGTACTTACAAAGCATTTCAATTTCATTAGTTTGGTTTCCTGTTGCTTGTGCTTCAATGCCAATTCAGCGGAGATAGTGTAAGCTAAAGAGAAAACGTCCTGTCAACACAATCATTTACATTTCAAATTGTTTACTGCATTCAAAGTGTTTGGCACGGGATTTCGCAGAAAATACCCAGCATCAGCCTTATGCTCAAACTCTTTAGGATCCTGAGAGAGGAGCGAATAGCGAGGGAGGCAGAGGAGAGGCGACGCAGGGAGGAGGAGGCCCGTGCCATGGCCGAGGAGCAGCGGAGGAGGGACGAAGCCCAGCGCCTGCAGGAGGAGAAGGAGGCTCAGGAGAGGGCCAAAGCCGAGCAGGAGGAGAACCTACGTCTGCAAAAACAGGTATGCTGGACTGTCAACGCCCAGCATGCAGAGAGAGCTCCTGAAATGGAAGCTGTTAGCGCGGTTGGGTGTTAATGCAAGGACCATCACGCACCACTGTGACAGTTATTTCTGCCTTTCGCGTAAAAGGTCAAGACACACATGCATGCGCTAACTGCATCCTCACATAATTCCCAGGCACTTTGCCCATCACACCACAGACGTATGTGCTCTCCCATCTTCGGCAAACACTCTGTTTGTGGTGTTTTCAACGTCACTTGTTTACGGTCTCAGCTCTGCTGCTCACCTCACACTGACCTTTTTCGATAACCGGCTCGTTCAAAAGCACAGTCCAGTATTTTGTACGTCAGTGGGATGTTTCCCTTAAAGGCAAATATTAATCCAAAGTGGTGAGCTGGTAGCTCCAATGAATGTGCCCTTTTTACTTTTCAGCTTGTCAAATAACCATTACGAGCGCTATTGACTCTTCCTGTGTTTGTGGATGTTGCCGGGGAGAAGCAGAAGAGAATGATGCTTGATTATCAGAAACGGATTGAAACAGGAAATGTGGCTATTCATTACAGTATTTGTTCATCCTTTATGCCTGTAACATGGTCTTATCTCTGGGATCCAGTGCTTACGCTTTGCTACCCCCTTGTGGTGTTTCACAGAAGTGGCATTTGTGGTTAAACCTGATCCAATATAATTATGCAAAGTCTTAAGTATTGTATTTCGCTTTGAAAGGTCCTCACAAGGCTGTAAATGTTGAAAATAGATCTTTTGGCTCAAACGTACAGGAAAATATCCCTTTTGTGGTTGTAAACAATAATTGAAGGGAGCAACCACACCCTTGTTACGTATAAGGCATGTGATTTTGGCTGTGTGTTTTTTTTCCCCGTTCTAAAATTGTGGTTGGATTCTCGCCTGTGTGTGTTTCAGAAAGAAGAGGTTGAGGCTAAAGCCCGGGAGGAGGCGGAGAAGCAGCGTCTGGAGAGGGAGAAACACTTTCAGAAGGAGGAGCAGGAGAGGCTGGAGAGGAAAAGGGTAGGACAATACAGCTGTCCTCCCATCATTGTTCTTTCAGCCAGGTTTTAAAGCCACCCATTTTTTTTTTTTAACTAATAAAAGTAGACATTTCATTCTCCGTCCATTCTTAAGACTATAAAGAAGGTTTTCTACAAAAGGTTTTTTTTTTTGGGGAAGAAAACTTAAAATTGATTGAAAGTAGCCCCAGCTCTCCTCTTAACTGCAGAAATCTCAGAGTAACAGTAAATTAATTCTTTAAAGGAATTTTGAAGCCCCCTGATGCAACTTTGTGATTTGGGATTTTGGGCTAGATAAACTAAATTGCCTCGACTTGAGTCCCTCAGTAGAGGTATTATTTTCTGGGGTATGTTCACTCTGTGGTCTGCCTTTTGACATGACAAAGGCAGGCTTGAGAGTTGATTCCCTGAAACCAAGATGAGCGATGTTTTTGGCTTATCCTGGATTGGTTGTCTGCATGCCATGGTTTAACAGGGGCTTAGACTTGTGTGTGAGCACGGAGATATATATAAAACACTAATAATAGAGACCTCTCTGTGTCAATCATCTGTGTGTGGAGTTTGCAGATATTTGCACATGTGTGTTCTGTGACAATGGCCATCTACTTTTGTAAGTATGCCACCCACATCAACAGGAAGCGCACGCCTCTGCATGCTAGCTAAGCCTTTCTTTCCCACTCCTCATCTTCTCCCCATGCGAGAAAGGCTCTTATCTAGGCGTGCCAGGCCTGGCTCAGCCAGCCCAAGCCTGGTTCCTTGTTGACTTAGCCCGCAAGAACAGCATGTCCTCTGCCCCAAAGGCTCCCTGCTTAGTCACACTGTACAATATACTGATTGACTTCTACCAAAACCACTCTTGTTTTCGCCCCAACAAAGAGGAGTTTGTGGTCAGCAGGTGGTTAAAAGTATCCTGAGGGGCAAAGTCCTGAGGCAGACGTTTTGCCGCCAAACTAAATGCCAAAGCCATGAGTGTGTGAGCTGTCCATGAATAATCTTGGATCTTCAAAATGCTTCACTTTAATGAGTGGCAGCTGCAGTTATGGTCTTGCTGTCTCGGGCTAGCTGTGTCCTCAGATGAAGGTCGCATCTTGTATCAAACGTCGAGTTTCTGTGCATAAAAATCAGCTGCACAGTTTGTATTTTAGTACAGTACAGATTTATCCTCTATTCTACTGTTGAGTGTTCGACCGTCCTACGCTGGTGTTCCAGCTGAATACACAAGTGCTGCTTGATCGTTGACACAGCCCTCGACCTGGAGACATAAGAGCCTCAGTTTGACTCAGTGCGTTCACTTCAAGCATAATGGTCTTATAGATACAAGAGACAGGAAAACCTCTCACCAGTGAAGAGAAGCAATGAAAAGCAAAATGTGAAACCTCCGTTTCTAGCAAGACAGCCTGACAAGGTGTGTGGGCTCCATCTAGCCCACCAAACCTAACCCATCAAAGTGAAACGATGTTATTTTGTTGAGGATGCTATATTTTTAACTTCCACATTTGATTGGTGTTATGAGAACGGAAACCTTTATTTCTTAACTTTATAAACCCGTCTGCCTTGATCCTTTACTGTGTTGGTGTCCCCTATCATGGCAGGAAAAGCACAAAAGAACATCTACAAACACAGTAAATAGCTTCTATTATTGAGATTTTCCTTGGTCTTATTCCTTTGTCAGCGTCTGGACGAGATCATGAAGAGGACACGCAAGACAGATGGAGGCGACAAGGTACATTTGCTGTTCAGTTTTAACCAAAACAACAAGCCAACACTTAGCTTTCCAATAAAAATGACTGAAATGATCACCTATCTTCACAGAAAGAGACAAAGTCCCCCTCTCTCTCACACGTCAACGACAAAGAGGCAGAGAGCAGCAAAGGTAAGCAGGACCTCGGTCTGAACTAGTCTGCCTTTTACAAAACATCCTCAAGTGATGGAGGAAAATCATTAGCCACCGCGAGCCTTTAATCTGCAGAACTCGTATAGGGTAATTGTTGTATCTCTGGAGGGATTTAAAACAAAGCATGCCTTGTGACCAGAATCCACCTCAAAGTGGATTTCTAACTCTTACTGCTTCAATTAGCAAATCCACATGAATTCATCCACATACAAAGTACATTTTAGACAGTGTCTGACTCATGTTATAGTAGATGCACTCATTTCCCTTTTCCCACCTTTAGGCTGATATTTGATGACATAACTGCACCATCTCTCCTCCTCCTCTTCTTCTTCTTTTACCTCTTCCATATGTTAGAATAAAACAGTCACAGGTATTTGTTGTACTTCTGTTCCAATTTCCCATGTGAGTCAGCTGCACATCGCAGCATTTTGTATAAAAGGGTTATTAGATTATAGCTCTGCCTCATATCCTGTACAGCTGCAGTTGGAGTTCTACTTCTCTGTACAATAGGGCCCATGTGCGCTTTGTTGTTGTCCAAGCCGTGGGACTGAGGGAGGGAGGAAGAGTGGGTTCATGGCAACAGCCTGCAGCAATCAAACATTTACTTTTGACAAAAATAATAATATACATGTGATGTTGCAAAAGCCTTACTCCTGTCCACTCTTCCTACAACTTCTAATTATGGAAACATTGTTATTTACACAACTGTTATTAATAACTTGCACACCCTTTTTGTCTAAGCTTCCACATCGCGTACCGTAGATGAGGAAGATGAAGAGGTTCAATGTGGTCTGGGAGATATGCCGTTTTGTGGCAAAGTTCCCGAATGCAGGAAGACATTAGCCAGCCACTGATGTGGTCAGAGGCCTGGCAGGCGTTTCCTCCATTCTACTCAGGGGTGTGGAGATCTGTCTCAACCGCAGCCATGTCCTCAGCAGAGCTGAGTTGGGGGTTGGGGGGGGGGTCTTAAATACAACGGGAAGGATGCTTCAGGAAAATGTGGCATCCTGACAGTTTAAGGATGATCATTAATGGATGTTGGTGTGCATGGTTTACACTGGATAAATGGCTTTGTTTCCTCTAGCACCTGCTGAATATCCGCCAAATCCAGAGGTCAACCTGCCCAATAAGACAGAAAATGGACAGACCAACGTCAAAGAAGGGTAAAACATTGCTTTTTTTATTTTTTATTTTTTTTTAAATCGATTTGAAAGTTTCTTTGTGCTCGCGGTGATGCAAGACCACCGTGAACAGTATAAAATTTGTATGCCAGAAAAGTAAGCCGGGAGTTGACTACCAATCAAGTCTGCAGGATGTTTGCATTGTAAACCTCAAGGGAAAACACAGGGAGCCACATGATTCAGGCCCACCGTAAACAATTGTAATACTTGGAGAATGATTTGGGTTTCTTGAAATGTTTACTCTTTGTATTTGCGCATGCTTCTTGGGGTAGATTTTAAAAAGAAACCTATAATTGGACGGCGGTGGAATGACTCATTTGTTTAGTCACTATGAGTCACTCCATCATAACTATAACCATATTCTGCTTTGTGTCCCCCCCTCCCCAGCAGCCCCTCAGTCCAAGTGGTCAATGGGGTCCAGCCTACGAGACATGAAAACGGTCTCTCCCCTAAAGGAGACACTGCCCACTTTGGAGATATCATCCACCTCGCGAATCATGGCAACGCCACCAACGGCGCACGGGATAAGTCTGAGAGCAGCATGGCCACCGAGCCGATCCTCACGTTTGAAAGTGAGGAGTCATTCATGAAAAAGGCAGGCCCCATAAAGCCTCAGCATGTTGCAGGTACGACACACATGATGTGAAAGACTTTAGACGTAAAGTAAGCTAAAATTAACAATGAAAATATAAAGCAAGTAGAAAAAAAGGACAAAAACTAGTTGACTGAGGTGTTCTGGCAGTGCGTTCCACAACTGGCGAGCCTGTGCAGAAAAGGTCTGGTCACTCCTTGCCTGAGGATGTCTGCACAATAATTATGAAGCCATGGTCAGCAGGTGACTAACCTAGCTTAGCATAAAGACTGGAAGCAGGGGGGTAGAGCTAGAATACCAGCACCTATAAAACTCAATAAATAACACGTTATATCTTGTTTAGTGGATCTGTACAAGAAGTGTAATAAGTTGTGGGGTTATGGGGGAGCTGCTTGCTGGAAGGATTTCGTGCCTGGGCCAGACTTCAGTAAGCCACTTCTGTAAAACCACAACTTTGGGTTTGTTGGTTTTTTTTTTTATGGTTTAAACAAATAAGATATAGCATGTTAATTTAGTAAAATATTTGAAGTGCTGGTTGGTGGATTTTATTTAATTTTTTTTTTTTTTACCTCTGGTAGAGCCAGGCAAGCTGTTTCCCCGTGTAGTCTTTCTGCTAAGCTGAGCGGCTGTAGCTTTATATTTGAGAGTGGTATCGATCTTCTCACCTTACTTTCCGCAAAAAGCCTCATTTCCGAAAATAACGAAGTACTTATCCTTTAGATGTTAACTATAGAATCTCACCATTGATTCTCAAAGTCAACCGGTGCAGAGAGGCAAGAATAGGTGTGATATGCCCTTGTCTCTTATTAGTTCGAAGTCTATTGATAGTGTTTTAGATGAACTAGAGGAACATTAGCTTCTAGCTGAGATAATAAAGTGCTTTTGGTAGTCTCAAAGGACATAAAGGTATGACATTTTGAAGGTTGGTATAGCTTAGAAAGGACCTAACTTTGGCTATAGTCCAAGGTGTGAGAAAACATTAAGATAAGGCTTTATTTATCCCCAGAGGGGAAAATTCTCAGCAACATGTTTACTTAATAGAAAAAAAAAAGATTACAATCAGAGATAACTCCTGCTTACAGACAGTATCCTAAATATTTGTAGCCAAACAGCCACATTTTTAGTTAGAGGATCTGGTTAAACCAAGAGCACCAATGTACTCAATCGGTTTGTTTTCTCGTCTGTCCCCAATAAAAAGTAGCAGCAGACATCGCCGTGGTTTATTTGCAGTGAGCATGTGTGCTTATTTGCACTGAGCTGGTTTTACACTTGGCCAAGTTCACATTACCCAATAAAGACTGCAGTACACGGTACCATAGTTAGTGCTGTTGTCCTTGGCACGCAGCGACCACGAACCTGAACTTGTACTTAATCGAACGTGCAGGTCATCACCCTGGTAGGAGTGAGTACCCCCTCAGGGGAGGATGGTGTAGCATGAGGCCTCCAGTTACACTCACAAAGGGGATGGAGATGGGATATGGAAGAAATTGTGTAGAGAAGGGTGAAGAGAAGCGGGGTATCTTTATACCGATGACAGCTTTTCTTCAGCAGCCCTACTGACTTGGGCCTGCACCCAATGAGGAATTTCTAGAATGGCCAAGGCGATGAGGAGACCCTATCCACTAGTGATTCACTGCCAGGGGTTAGAAACAGGACTCCGCAGTAATTAAGCACCATATCACCCCAACGTCAGCAGCACCCTACTCTCCCCTCGCTGCGAGATCTTAACCGTCACCTGTTAGCCTGAAGACAAGCCAGTGGTCATAAAAACTATGTAGGACGACTACCTTTGCTCGCCCTCTAACATCTTTCCTGAAATCAAATTTTAAAGAATGCTTTTAACTCAAGTCTTTATAAAAAGTGAACGGTCGCTCTTCTCTTTTTTCACTCTGATTATTTGAGATGCCTTTGGCCTGGCAGGACATCGAATGATGAGGGCTATGATTTGATGTTAGACTGTCATTCCATAGGAGGTCAGTCTTTTTCATGGGAAAATTGCAGGGTTTATTTGAATTAGGGGTTTGGCCTATCTTACTCGTTCACAATAATCAGTATAATTTTTAATACTGTAAAAATATGCAATAATAGCAATATTCTGAACACACCGCAACAACAAGCATGGCTGAAAGCGAAAGCAACATTGCTACTGGGTCCACGGTGGAGTTAGCTCCAAAAAGGGGGGTGACTTCAGTAGTGCGAAAGTGGTTTGGTTCCAAAACATCAGATATACAACAAACCACGGTAAAAATGTGACTAAAAAAAAAAAAAAAAAAAAAAGAGAGAGAGAAAACGTTTTTCACCAACCCAAGCAGAAGCACCCGGTTGAGTATGAGAAGAAAATCCCGCGAGGAGAGCTCAGCAGCTATTGTGTGTTCTAAACCCAAAATATTTTTCTGTATTTTGTCACAGCGTTAAGAATATCATTATCGCAGAAATATCGTGATATTTAGGGCCATATCCTCGACCTCACACGTGACGTTGTCAGTCAAATACTTCATTGCGATTAGATTCGGATCAATTACGGATTTGTTTCACATGTTGGCTGCATTTGACTGTAAAACGCCTTTCACTTGAGTTGAGGCCTTTCCATTAACCCCATGTCTACAAGACAGTAACTGTTTATAGGTTCATGCGGTCTGCAACATCTTGTGCATTTCGTATTGTCACCAGGTCAGAGGTTTACAGGCCATGTCATTACTCAGACCAAAGAGTGGTGACCCTGTTTTGGCTACAAACTGGACTCTGGTTGGCCTGTAGGCATGTTGTTTAGGCCTCACTGACCGCTGACACTTAACCCTTTGCTCTCTGCCTTTCTCACAGAGATCCTGTGACACGTGCCAGTGTTGAAGTGCTCTTCGTCTTAGGCCTCTGACCCTTTCCCAACCCCGCGAACTGTGCACATCAACATCCCAATTCTAAGACCCTAAAAGGAAACGTATTCCTCTCTGAACATGAAGTGGGGCCACAGAAGATGACGACCAAGCATCAGGACACAAGCAAAAGACAAAACAAGATTAAAAGTGTTGCTGCGAGCAACATAGGTGCATCAGTGTTAACATTTGGAAAGACCTTTTTGACACCGACTCCATGCACCTTAATACTCGACAGTATCGTGCTTTGTACATTACAATAAGCTGAAGTGTTGGTTTTCTTTTGTTCTTTAGTTATTTAACTAAAAGAGAAATAAGCCTGGGTACATTTGTGAATAATGTAAATTAACTTTGTGTGATGGACAAAGGAGGGATGGGTTTATGGATTAACGCTGTATGAAAAGGAGTCCTTTTATGCTGCTCTGTTCTGAGTAGAGCAAAGTGAAACCCAGGTATTCTACATCCTGGTCTGAATAAAGCTACCTGTAACAGTTTTTGTACAGTTAAACGGAGAAATCTGGGAGGAGATTTGAAATGTAAGTTCACGCGCAACAGCCTCTTACTGTGTGCAAACATACTGTCTGTCTCAGCTATTATTGATTGTATGCAGAACTGGATGTAAGGAGTTTGCAACCCTGACAATTAAAGAAACCAGAGGCCGTCTAAGGTCAAATCCCTATAAACAGGGCTTTACTCCACTATTTAACAGTTAAAGCTGTTCTTTCCCCACGTGCATGCATGACTCAGTTTTCTCTCATTTGCATTGAGATTCCATGGACTTATGTATTACAAATGCTGGTGCGTGTATATGCTATAATTAATTTGATGTGTGTTACAAGGTCAGTGGGAGTATCTTAAGTCTTATTAAAGACAAGCTGTCCAGTCTGTGGTCTCATCTATTTGTCTTGAATAACAGTGGATTTGATTACTTCAGGGATTATTTGTGAAAAGAGAGAAAACGGTGCAGATGTTCTGAATTCCGTGTTGAAAGCTTCCTTAAACTTTCTCAGGTTCATTCATCTAAAAACAGGCATAGGAATTGATCAGCATTTGTTATTAATTTGACATTGGTTTGGGAATGTTTTGACTTGTTTACTCCTGAGGCTCAATAGTATTTTGACTTCCGAGTGGAAATACCCATTCCCCTGAATGTCGCGAAAGAGAGCGCACGCTAACCACAGGAAAACCGATTTAGAGACGGTACCAGAGGACCTTACAGTTGATGTACAAGGCATGCGAGTTGGCTCAGCTGTTCATTTCAGTTTGGGTCTCCTTTTACAAAATCCCTACAGGGGGCACATGCCACTCTATCTGCTGCCCCCCCCCACTATATTCTGGTGGCCAGTGGGATGCTTGGCACACTGTGTTTCCAGCCTTCTAGGCAGCTGAAGTGCATTACAAACAGGATTTATGTCCATCAAACGCTAAGACATGCCGCACTGATCATCATGTAGAACTTATGTGGTTTAAATGACTTATAGCCGCTTGTGAAATATAACTGTAGTGGAGCCCAACAGAAAGTGTTAGTTAACTTGAACCTGTGATGCACAGATGGCCTTCTTAGCTCCCAGTGGGCTACGTAAGATTTGATAACCATGCAGTGGAAAGCCCTGAGCAATGCATTCAAACTCTATTCTTAACGAGCCATCTTTTAGAGGGAAACGTTTTCACCAAAATGAAACGGAAACCCAAAGAAGGAAAAGGCTAAGATTCATCATTAAGGAGACCCAACATGCATGTGACCAAGATTTAAAGTAAGTGAGAACTGTATTTTTAAAGCTATTAACATGATGAAACATGGCAGTTTTTACAGTGCTATTCTCAAAATGCTATTATTCCTACAAACTATCTCCCAATCAGGCAACTGCTGGCAAACTTAAGCGATTGCTGAAGCACCAAACTCATTTCCCGGTTACGACGGCATCACTGCTTTGACATGCGAAATAATGGGCCACCATTATGACCAAAGGATTTACAAAAGGCATCACCTCATATAACTCAGTTTGAATTTGCAACAGCCCGTTGGCTTCCGAAAGCTTTCTTTTAAAAATGTGTCGGCAGGAGTTTACATCTAAGTGTACGTTTCGACAACATGATCTCACTGGTTCACCTTCTTGCTACTGCAGTTGTGCGCATGAGATTCTGCTGTTAAAAGCTATATTCATCAACCCCACCAGAGGGTGTAGCACTGCAGCGTGGAGGTGATAGCCAACATATTATATTTCTCTAGCTTCATGCCTACTATTGACACAATAGTGTGTCAACATGGAAATTACTCACATGCAAATCTAAATGTCTACATGATAAAACTGCAGAGATTACTTTAAAATTCATAAAACTCTCAGTACTTTTGGACATGCTCAATCCCTGGTAATGTGTAGTACTTCCCAGAGGGGACTTGAGGATTAGTGGGCACTATTTTTAGGGAGGTGTCAGCGAGGCAGTGCACAGTTACAGGGTGAGTAGTGCCAAGTCTCTGAATAAATTCACACAGAACGAGGATTATAAAAAATTAGGCAGTAGATTGTTGGGTGTTTTCTCTCCTCAGCCTGCAAGTGTATCGATGGGTGCATTGGAGGTGCCACTATCCATGACTATTCTTATTCTCCTCGTCACTGGGTGAGAATGAAGGATCATGAATCATGAATCATGAACGTCTTGTTAATGGTCATATTAAAAAAAAAAACAACGAAAAAACACAAACTTGTCGTGTGTGAGGACTTTACGGGCATGTAGTCAAACTTTGTGTTAAAGCTGCTGCGTGGAGAGTATTCAGCCAGCCTACTTTTGGACACGAGCTCACTGTTGTTTCAGGCGTAAATCTCTGCACTTGAGGACCGTGAGGAATCTTGCAAATGTTTCAGAATGCTAACTGTGCCCACTCAGCCTCCATTTTA
The DNA here is from genome assembly GCA_011952105.1 of Coreoperca whiteheadi. Classification (NCBI taxonomy): domain Eukaryota; kingdom Metazoa; phylum Chordata; class Actinopteri; order Centrarchiformes; family Sinipercidae; genus Coreoperca; species Coreoperca whiteheadi. The sequence goes on from CM022486.1 coordinate 8,906,942, forward strand.
AGATTGGGGGAGGGGGTGGGGTCAGCACTGGGTCACACAGCAGAGCCCCACTCCAGATAAGACTACCACTGCTACAGTTATGCATACATCACAACCATCAGCACTCATGGCTCAACCTCTGTTCAGTGTCTATGCTCACGAACGGTCTTTATCTGCTCAGCAACAGGCTCCCTTCACACAGCTGCTCTCAGATGGCAGTGCGTTAATGAAAGGCCACAGAACGGCCGGCACTCACAGCAAGCCTGTTTCTTGATCCCTGTCGGAGCGGTCAGGAGCAGGGCAACCTTTCAGCTATTCCGACAGGAGATGGCAAGATATAAGAGCGACCCCCATCAGACCCCTACAGGGCCTCGACCCCCGGAGCTGCAGGGGTGGTCGCTGGGGACAGGGGGCAGCTGACTCTAAATAGGCAGCTGCTGGATCATTGTCACAACCTGTCGGAGTGTATGATGTTCCACCAAACCTCAAGTATTTAAGGAGTCTGACCTCAGTGGTACACTCTGCATTCACATTATAGGGAGCTGAGGGCATGCAATGTTTCTTTTGGGTACATGTGAATAAAAGCATGCTCAGAGAAAGTGGGAACAGATTTATTTGACAAGTAGGCATTTATTTTATGGGTGCATCTGCTTGGCGGTTGACTGGTATTAAGATTCCTTTGTTAACAGCGACAGTAACATGTAGGCCTGAATTACTGTGTTGCTAACAAACGTTGGATCTGTAGCAGGACAAACACTTTGTGATCGCATAAACTAAAAAGATTGATGTACTACACTCTGCTAATTGCCTACCTCCTGTTATCAAAACTCTTTAAAAAACACACATAGAAAGAAAACACTTAGAGTCTACAGTCATGCTAGCAGCTCTATGAGGCTGTACTTGGGCAGAGCGGTACTTTGAGCAAAATGCTAATGTCAATACGCTCATACGCTCACAAACCAGGGCTGAGGCTGATGGAAATGTCAGTTTTTCACCTATTTAATCATAAACCAAAGTACTGGACAAATAGAAATTGTGACGTGAGGATGGCGCTAGAGGAATTGTTAAGGGATCACCAAAGTTAATACAATTCATCCTGAAGGGAACATGTTGGCATATTTCACTGCATAAGCAAAAACCTTAATCCACCTGCTGGTGGATTCATCTTCTGCGCACTATGAATGCCGGTACAAAATGTCATGGCAATCCATCCAATAGTTGTTGAGACATTTCCCTAAAAACCAAAAAAGTCAACCTCATGGTGGCACTAGAGGAAAAGTCAGGAGATCGCCAACGTCAGTAATCTTCATCCTCTGGGGAGCGTGAATGTCTGCTACAGAATGTCAGGGCAATCCATCCAACAGTCTTGGGGATATTTCAGGCTGGACCAAACTGGTGGACCACCCGACCAACTAACTTTGCCGTGCCTAGAGACACGCCGCTACTGTGGCTAGCGGCTCAAGAGCGGTATAACAAACTGCACCCCAGAGGTTTCACATTTAGACAGCGACACAGTTTTAATGTCAAAGATCTGTTGTCTCTTCAGCTTGGAGCTGACAGTTTTACAGCATCACCGCCAATCAGCTCACAGAGGACAAGCGGCTTCAATTTTGCCAGCTTGCAGGCTTAGTTATTTTCAGTTCATGGGATAACTGAGAATTAATCCCCGTAGCATGCTCGCTGCCAGCTACAGCAAGAGCCTTTGGATCGCTTTTTTGTTCCATTTGGAAGGAAAACTCTAAAAGGGGGGCTCATGAGAAGTAACAGTAGCCAAATATGTGTAAAGTAGAAAGGGGATCCTCCCTGGTGTTGGACAGTTAGTATTGGCTCAGCAAAGTAGAACCCCTATAGATGATTTCTCTTACTATTGGACTGGCACCACCAGCAGTGTCTAGTGTCTCTGAAGTATTCTTCACTCTACTAATATGTTGTGTCTTGGTTGCTGTGACACTGTGGAACATCACAACCACAGGAGTAATCAGTTGAAGCCACACAGACTCCTTTTTTTCCATTGGGAATTTCTGTCTGTCTGATTTAATGTTGGGAGATTTTCTCAAATTCAGAGTAGCTTTGGAACTAGACGGTTCTCACATTTTCTGCTCTACAAACGTTGGGACATGAAAGCAGTCATCTGGGCCCCTGGAGAGCAGAGAGGGAGTAGAGAAAAGGGGGGCTGAAAGTACCGTCCGCCCAGCAACAGTGGCCCTGAGTTGTCAACGCTGTCAGACTGAAAGCATTCAGGTAGTAGAAGGAAAGTTAAAAAAAAAAGAAAATACCGTGACACATTTCGGTTTCACAGCACACTGGGCCAAAGATCAACCCCATTTTGACAAAGTGATGGGAGTGTGAAAAAGAGACTGAAAATTAAAAAGACATTTACATAAACTGCCAAAAAAACACCAGGTGAGCAGTCACCGATGTTGAGGGGAATAAATATATAAAGCCTGCATTTGACATTTGAATGCTCTTCAACAAAGAAAACACAGTTTAATTAGCCAATACAACCAAATTCTTTCCACGCGTTTTTCTTCCTCTTAAGTTCTGTTAACACGGTGGGACTCTTTGTTTTCGTAGTTTGGTCTCACAAGGAAAACAAAATAGGGATGGCCTTTTGTAGAGGCACTGAATGTGATTAAAAGTGTGATGCGTGCAGGGTTCGCAATACAGGGGAGCTAAGGGGAGCTCCGCTGTGAAATCTGGAGGGGCGACTCTATAATATCCTCATTTTTGTTTGCAATGGTTTTATTTTCTGTATGAGTTTACATTTTCATGTATATTTAGGTTTCTGAAATAATTAATAGGCTAATAGTAAAGCACTTGTCAACGTGCGTGTTTATTCGCGCATAACTATTGTCAATAATTTGTGTCTAATAAAACACAAAGCATTGGGTGCTGTGTTTAGAGTAGTTGTTGGAAAAGTTATGGTGCTATGTTTTCCGTAAGACCAACATTTGAGGCTGTGGGCTTGTTCCTAATTGTCATGGGATGCAACCTAGGTCGAATCTGTACAAAGTAACACAAACCATTGCCTGTACACGGTGCCTTGGCATTTTTATAATTTCTCAATGGAAGAGCTATTTAAATAACATTGCAACTGTGAATCATTTTCCCAGGCTAAATATTCCCTGTATGAATTTAAATGTATTGATCGTATATTTTTGCACATAGGCGGGCGCATTCATGTATGCGCATGCATGTGTACAGTTTCCTCCCATCCCCCAAAAATAGGGCTCCCCGAAAGTCACAGTGTAATTCGGACACTGGATGCGGTCTGGATGGTTATCGGTACTACGGCTTTATCAAAAAAAAGATTCTTGTAATTGTAAAGACAAAAGTAGCTTTCCAGAAATACACACATGCTATTTTCCTAAAAACATTATCAGGTTCCAAACATTTCTCTGCAAAATTGACAAATTGTGTGTTTTGGGGGTTTGGGGATGTTGTGTTTTCCGTCAATATGTTTGCGTGGTCAATATAAGCCCATGATTTAAAATAGTTGCAATCTCACATATATCCACAAATCTCAAGTACAGAAAATAGAAGGTAAGGACCTTAGAGGTATGAAGGAGGTTATTGATATTTCCCTTCATTCTTCAAACTAAGCGCTCTGCAAAACACAGGAAACAGTTAGCAGCTGTGTTGCTGTGAGACTAATAAAAAAAATAAATAAATGAGTATGTGTACCTGCATGTGTAATTCCACTGCAGCCATTGAATGGTAATATGACAAATTTGATGCAGTTAATATGCACACGTTTCTAACACAAAATGATCTTCTAATGATGTGTATTATGGTGCTACCAAGTTACTGAGCCTAACTTAGCGTCAGTGTCATCAACAAATATTTGAGTCTTTTTATTTCACCGATCTGCGTGTGAAGAAACCAATCATTGTCCTGATTTACTGGACATTTTCTCTCTGTTTTCCCAGTGGGGACATCAGGCACAGCTGGTTCTCACTCTGCGAAGTGGAAAGTCCCCTTTTGTGCATCACTGTGGTGCACATCCCTTTTTCTTTTTTCTGTTTCTCGCTCGTTCCTTCTCACATGTGAGAGGACGCAGGCTCGCCAGCATTGTCAACTGTCTGGGACTTTGGTTTGGTGCTGCTGGGCGTGACGTGGCTGGGCCTTTTCCCCCCAAATTTGTCTCGGTTCACACTAGATGACTGATGGCTTCTGGAGGTGTCCGCCACTGACCCACTTTTAAAAGTTAGGGGCTTCTCTCAAAAAAAAGGACAGAAAATCGGGGGATATGGTTTATTAAACAAACAGCATCATGTTTATGTGTCTCAGATGTAAACCCTAATAATAATAATAATAATAATAATTTCACTGCAGTTAAAATTTTGTTTAAAAAAAAACAAAACTAACCGATGCACTACGCATTCCCTACGGCCCCTCACTCTGCAAGTCCCCTCTCAGCATGTCTTTGGGTTTAGGAATGGGGGGAAAAAGGAGGAAATCCAGATAAGATACACTGTTTGAAGCCTGAACTAAGAACAGTGAAGTGAGAAACAACAGTAATATGAAAACTGTGGCTGTCCCAAACATATTGCGAACATAGAGAACAACTGGACACAATGCATAAAGTTACCATAACCACATGGTCCTGATCATAGTTAACATGCCTGAAACAAACCGGCAGTAATGTTGTCTCCCACGTATTTTCCACTATCCCAGCAGCATGTACTGTTCACTTAGACCGCCGGTGTGAAGACATTTAAAACAAAACTAAGGGTCTACACAGTAATGCTAGCGGCTCTGTGAGGATGCCGTTCGGAACAGCGGTGCCTTGAGCTAAAAGTTAACATCAGCATGCTAACCTGCTCACAGCGACAATGCTAACATGCTGATGTTTAGCAGGTTTAATGTTTCCCATGCTAACTCTTTTAGATTAGCATGTCAGCATGATAACATTTGCTAATTAGTAATAAACACAAAGTACAGCAGAGGCAGATGATGGGAATTTCATTAGTTTTGCAGGTAGTTGGTCATAAACCCAAGTATTAGACAAATGTCTTTTTAAATATATTTTATTTTCGGGGTTTTCTCGCCTTTAGTTTTTAGACGGACAGCTTATGAGAGACAGGAAACGCGGGAGGTAGAGAGGGGGGGTGACATGCGGGAAATCTGCCACGGGCCGGAGTCGAACCCGGATCCTCTGCAGTGAGGACTATGGCCTCGTACACGCTGTTTAACCGACTGAGCTAGGACATGACTGTTTGAGACAAATTTCAAGGCATTCCATCCAATTGCTGTTGAGATCGTTCACTATATTAGTGAACTACAACCACAAATTCCAACCTCATGATGGCGCTAGAGAAAAAGTCAGGATATCGTCAAAGTCAGCATGATTCAGCATCTGGGAACCACGAATGTCTGTACAAAAGCTCACGCCAATCGATTAACGTTAAGTTGTTGAGATATTTCAGTATGGAGTAAAGTGGTGGACCGACTAACCGAACGACTGACAGAGCGACACTGCCATCCCCACAGCCATGCCGTTAGCGTGGCTACAAAGAATGCGTCAGAGAGCCAGTTAGAATGGGCCCCTCAGTCCAGACAAAGCTCCTTCCCAGTGAAACCTGAGGTAACCCTTCTCCTCCATCCTCTCAGACCAGCACTAATTAAAAATAAAAAACAGCAGCTGTCTGCTGGACACCCACCACACACCCACCATGGCTCCTGGGACCACAAGATAAGTTTCTACCATCACGGAGGAAACAAAATGACTGCACCCTCTTTTTGTATTTTAAAAGTAAGCTAGTAGAGGCCTTGATTTCCATAGAAACATCGCAAGAAACCCCACAGCCCCTGACCTGGAGGCAGTTGCTCACTGCGTCTTGTCAGCACCATGCCCCTCTACTGTGTTCTCAGATTCCCATTTTGGAGGCGTTTGTTCAGCAATATGGCAGCCGACCCAAAGTCTACACGAGTCTACCTCTCCTCCACGTTTAAGCCATTAGACTCCATTTTGCGTAGTAAAGGGGCGTCAGGTTTGCATATCACCTAATCACTTCAAGTGTCTCCACACTGCTTGGGTTTGCAGAGTCCTGCAGAATTTGTTGTCCTCCTGCTGATATTGCCAAACAAGGAAAAAGCTGCCGATGGTTGGCATCAACAAAGCCATGGTGGTTGGCATGGAGGAGAGTAAGCTGGTCCTGGTTACTTTAAAAATGCTTTGGACTTGATTTAATTCACGAACTTGCGTAACTCCGACCCAAAAACAATTGGTACAGCCAAGATGGGCTGCAGTGAGCCAAAGAACTGGTGCTTGTAGACGTTGTCACACACACACACACTACATATACACATATATATTCTCATGGAGTTTATCACTCAAGAAAGGGGTGCATGCTGCAAGAGAATCCTGTCAGAATATCAGGCGTTGTGTTAAGGAATTTTAGGTTTTGCTTTATTAAGAAGAACAAAAGGGTGTGAAAAATGTTTGTCAACATTTTTTGTGTTGATGATGCACATTGCAGTGGCTCACGAGGAGGAGCACAGCGTGTTCCCATGTGTATCTGATTCTTCCTAAAAAACCGACACCAAATGACTAACGGTACAAGAAGCAGCTGATTATAGGTTATGCGAGCTTGTATCGGAGTTTGGGTTTAGAGAAGAGATAAAAAAAAGTGAAGCTATGAAGTTTATTTATTTTGAGCTAAGTCTACCATTAGACTGTGACACACACGCGTGGCATCATTCATAAGAGTTCACAAAGACTTTGTCAAGTACATGACGCAGGCATTTTATTTGGCACCCTGTTGCGTTTCTTAACAAGCAGTCCAAAAAACCTCATTGGTGTTTATTTATTCCGCCTTCAAAATGGATGATTAAGTTATTGCACCCTTTTGCACAATAGAGAATTGTCCTCTCTTCTTCCTTTACCATTAAAAAAACAAACAAAAAAAAAACATGGAAAGAACACCAGAACCAAAAGTCCTCTACATGTGTTCTTCATCTGGTGTGAAAGGGCACTAAATCAACGGTCTGTAAAAAAAAAAAAAAAAAAAAAAAGACAATCTCAGTAGCCTGTGGGAGGACCAAAAAACTCGATGAGAACAGTTATATGGGACTTGAGATCTGGAGGTCCAGTGCCAGGGTACTTCCTTATTAGTACATTCCCCTGCAAAGTCAAGCATCTTTGCACACACAGATCATAAAAAGCCGTTTCCCAAAGACTGGTCATGCATAATGCTTGTACAGATGCCGAGAAGATGTTCTCTTCTTGGGTTTCATTGGGGCCGAGGGAACTGCGTACAAGTTTCAGAAATGGATAAAGACCAGAATCATGTTGATCTGCATCTTTTACAAAACCAGATCTCTCAAGATACTTTCAAAGTGATAGATTAAAAGTATGGTCAAGTTGCATAGGGCAGATGGCCATTGCATGTTTCGGCTGCTTTTGGCGAAATGTGATTTCCCCACACACTGTTACATAATATAATAACTAGAATTACCTCCCTGAGGATGTATGCCTCCGCCAACCAGTTAAGTTGCAGTTTACATCCATGTCTGTCCAGACTCAAATTATATATGTAGTGAATACTTGGGAGGAATTGAAAAAAAATAAAGGTATGAAGTATATTTTTTGGCTAAATAGAAGTTCTCACTATATTGATGATACATGTTTGACTCCCGTGAATGTACATTGTTGAACTGATTAACGAAGGATTATCACAGATATATTGGCTTAACAGGTACACATGTACTTGATTACAATGTAAAGATGGATTCCTTTAGACTACGGCTAAACAAAATGTGATGCTTTTGTTTTCTCCTGGCATTTTTAGATGCGAAGCCTCTATGAGCTGCAGGTGAAACTCACTCACAGATCACGATCAGCTTGGCGCGCTCCAATACGTCGTTTGCAGTCACGTGGTTTCCGATGACGCACGAACTACAGAACGAGGCACTGAGTGAAAGGCAGAATGGACTGTGCTAGTTATTGTTTACTCATTGTGTTGTCCCAGTCAACACGTGTGTGTGAAATCTGGAGTCGCCCAATCAGTTCATCCTTATGCCCAGGTGGGCGTTGGTGCCAAATTTGAAGAAATTCAAGATTTCATGACTTTTGCTATTGAACTATTGCACGAATGCCTTACTTTTGGTGCCTATGAACAGTTAGGCAACAGTTGACCGTGCTTATGTGTTGCTTTGAGGTCCAAGAAAAAAAAAAAAAAAAAAAGGTATTTAATAGGTGCAGGGGTGAGACAGTTTAAGAGGAGGTAACGTTTGTGCCCTTCCAATGAACCTGATTTGATTTCGTCATTTAAAGCTTGAGGTTGTTTATGAGAGGAACAATTTCAGAGTGCCTTGCGAGTTTACAAAGGTGCAGTATGTCGCCATAGCTATTCCTGAAAGCCAAAAGCTTTCTGAGCCCTACAGCCGTGGATGTAATGCTGACAGACAGCTTGCTCCCTCTCCCTTTGCCCCCTGACAGTCACTCCTCTCAGCTGAAACAGTGAGGAAACTGTGAATGCCCGTTGTGTAAAATAAATTTTTCTGCGAGCTTGAAGATGTTGCATGTGTCAACATGAGTGAGAGAGTGATGGAACATGTGTGACAGCGTGGCTGCTCTTTGTATTATGTGTAAAAGCGAGTGTACATACAGACCGCGCATGTGTCTGCAGCACAGATCAGACAGAGAAGGGGAAATAGGGGGAAATACCGCTTAACTGAACCTTGGAGCGGAACCAAAAGCCACAAAAGTAGCTCTGGATCCAGCATCCCGGAGCCCTGTAGAGACGTCTAGCAGGACAGAACAGAGCCGAACAGTGGTTCTATTCAAACCATTTTCCCTGGCACCAGTTTGAATGGGTAAAAAATGAGATCACGCTTTTCTTTGCCATCACAGAAATGTCAGAAAAAGTTAAATGAAAACAGAAAAGAAAGCATTTTTCCACCTTCCAAAACAGCAGCTGAGCCTTATGTGTCTTGTAGTCGAATGCAATCAGATTTCATCGTATAGCTATGAAGGTATAATACAAGAAAAAAAATGTGTGGGTTAAAGCTGATGGGCCCTCATTTTTTCCTGGTTGAGTTGTTTCTTTTCAGAAGTGGAAGGGACTGGAAATGTTTCTCTCACCAGAGTAAGAGCGGAAGAATAAATTCACAGTATGATTGCACTTTGACCCTCTTTACTCTGCCTTTCTTCTGTCACTCCTATTTTTATTTATTTTTTTATTTCTTTCCATCTAGAGGACTGTCCGTTCAAATTCTGACTCTGAAAAAAATTTGCTTTAACTCATGCATACAGTTCAGAGACAAAACAAAACAAAAAACAACCACAGAGGAAGCCTAACAGGCACATTTTCCTGATTAAACTGACCCCATGAGAAAAAGACAGGTGGGCTGGCTCATCACAACCTTCACATTCTCAGTGATCTTAGTCACAAGCTGGATTGCCTTCCAGGTGTTCAAGCTAATTACGATGTGTTTGAAAAGCCAGAATGAAATGTAAATTATTTGATTTTCTTCATGCAGAAAACAAATATGGCCCACAAATGTTTGCAATAAATGGAAAACAGATAAGTGGGTGGATGGATAAACCACATACAACATGTAATGACACCTACACATCTACAGTGCATACTGTGCTTTTAGTTACAACCCAAATTAAGGCCAAGTATTCGGTGTCTCCATTTTATAGCAAGTGAACTTCATGGTAAACAGGTGTCATTAAAAGCATTGCTTATGCTTTGGGGTAACTGACCTTTTCAAAGTTTTTAGGATCTTCTTTGGCTTCAATGATGAGGAATGGGCTTACCGCAATTAAATAAATACAATAAAATGTCATCAGCATAATGAGAGATATATTGTACAGTGCCCTGTAAGAGGTGTTCACAAAACGTCACAATCCACAAGGACAATAGTGTTTGCTACAGTCCGCGAGTACCACACGGAGAATCTGTCACACATAATCTGCAGATATTTATTTTATAAACAGCACGAACAGGCCACAGGCTTGGCAAATTAGGAGCAGTAAAAGTGGAGTGAATGAGCTGTTGCATTTTCTAAAAACTAATTTTGTTTCTTTTTGTTGTTTTTGTGTGTGCTATTTTCCAACATATTGTAGTATTTTTTATGAGACTTGCAAGACTGTGGGAAACAATAGATATTTCGATAACTGCATCAATATGCAACAAACGCTCAGAAAAAAAACAAACAAGTAAACACGAAGTGATTTCATTGCACTTTTAAGATAGAGCAGGTCTAAACCTAACTCTTATAGGCTAATATTATTTACAGAGACCCAACCATTCCCACCATGAGCAAGCACTTAGAGACAGTGGCAAGGAAAAAAAACTCCCTTTTAACAGGCATAAACCTTGAGGAGAACCAGGCTCTGGGTGGGCGGCCATCTGCCTTGACTGGTTGGGGGGGGGGGATCAAAACTTAGCATGCTTTCAGCACCAAAATTAAAATCAGATGCTCACTTGGGAATTCCAGTAAAACAGACAGCTGTCTGTTCTTAAAAGACAGTTTGTCCTGAAGTAAGCCCATGAGGTAATGTTTACTCTCAGGCCAGATACGGCTTGCAACAAGCTCCATAAATATTAGTTAGTTTGAGGTTAGTTAATTTGCGCTTGATGGTTAATGTACAGAATATGGTTAGAAATGGTTTGTTGGGATTTGTTTAGATTTCTCCTTAAAATGACATTCACATCGTGCTGCAGTTTGCTCTATGTCATTGCAGTACAACTTGCTGTTTAGTACAACACAAATAGTGTGAAAGTTAGGCCTGTCACGATGATTACTTTATCGACTTATCGAGGTCAGCAAAAATGATCGAGGTTATGTCCATATATCATATTATACCTGTTGTGTTTACAGGCGTGTTTATGTGGATAAGAATGTCACCAACATTTTAACCAACATGATGCCAGAATAAACAGCAGGGATTTCCCGACATTATAAGACTTTGGCACATTGCCTGAGCGTTGCTTTAATTTCTGTTCGTGCTGCTTTTGTTCTCTCGTCGTCGTCTGATCTGTGTGTCCGAGTTACCCCATGGGCGGGGCTCAGGCAGCTTAAAAGTATGTGGCTCTTTGAAAGGGAGTACTTTCATTATTATGCTATTATATCATCACTATATCAGTGGCATGAAATGTCATTTTCTGGGACAATATTATGACAGGTCTAGTGACAGTGTGATCTTTTACAATTCCCTGATTCAGGCTTTTAGTATTTAGCCTACTTTGAAGTTGAATTTGAAAATGTATATATTTCTTAAGAAGTGTTTACATCCACAGTGGCATGATTTTGTTGGCTAGTTCCAAGTTTAATCTGATTCTTTTAGCTGCATGTCTCTCTCCTCCTAACTTCTCCTTTACATCTTTCCTTCAGACATTTTGCATAAAGGTTGAAAGTTACTTTTCTAAACTGACCTTTTGCATCCACACAAATAAACTGAGGTCATTTTCCACATGGTCTTTGTCCAAACTGAAATACTATTCCACCATTAGCTGCCAAATTAGATGTGAATTGGGCTGAGAGCAATTTATTTCAGCCCAGGAATAAGAAATGTAACTACACTACATCGGACGCAAATTAATATTTTTCTTTGTCATTTGTATTTACTTTCAGTGAAGGCTCTAGCTCTCTGGGAAACAATTATTTTCCAGTTAAGTAACAGTGTGAGAAGAAATCGAACGCAGATGGGATTCTGGCACATCCCAGTGGATGGGAGTAACTCCAGGAAAAGAACTCATCAGCAAACTGAATACTTGTGTTCTTCTGTACCATCTTTAAGATGCCCTACCTGTTCACAATTAAAAAGAGCTTCCACCTGTACAGTTTATTAGGTTAAATAACTTGTTTGATTGTCATTCTGGGTGTGAACATGTAAAGGCTGGAAACAAACAGAGCTCCTCTTACTCTACTAATATGTTCATCTACTCCGCTTTTTAATGTTTTTTTTAAAATTATTCTAAAAAATTTCAAGCAGTCATTGATATTTGAATAACAGATGTTACGGTTTTGGAAAATAATTTTGGCCAACAAGACTACTTGAAAGCGCAGTCATCTTTTAAAAATGCACTTTCTGAAAACATATCTTTGGATCCACTGGGCTCTATCAATATACTGATGTCTGGATGTTCAATTATTTCAGGAGCTCCTCCATGGAACAATACAACCTATATGATTGTATGCGTTTCCTCAAACAAAATAACCAAGGTATTAGGTGATACCAGTATAACAAAAGCTTGGATCCCTTCCCCACTTGTTCATTAGAGAGCCATCAATAGCATGTATGTCTATGTCCTGATTAATAATGCTTAATAATGATAATGACAAGAAGACTGGCAAGAAGACACCATCCAAATTGCATTTACATTCAAATTACTTTATGTCAAAATATTTATGAAAACAGCATTTCCCCGCAATAAGTGAGGGTTAAGGTGGCCATAAGTGGCTCAAAACAAGCAAACAAAGATTTCTTGATCATTTTGGGAACAATAAACACACTGAAACATGTATGTCTCTATGATGCAAAATCATCCAGAAGGACATCTTCGTCCTGCTGCATTTGGCTGTAGTTGGTGTGTGTGTGTGAGACGGAGACATCTCTGCAGATATGATGATTTCCCCACAGACTTTCCTCATTAAATATTTGTCCTGAGCTCCTCTGGGGTTAAACACACTGAAAAACAATTACAAGTCTGGTCATCTTGGGAACACATCTGATACTTAGAAACTCCACTAGGCTGATGTTTGTGAACAGCGATGTTAACATCTAATGATGTAAAACATAACCAGAATTGCCATACTGTTTGATGCCTTTGAAGCTATCCAGCTGAGAAATACTGTTCTTAAGAGCTTGTGGGTCCAGGCTCATCATAATCTTAAATCATAGATGGTTATTTGCTACATACCCATTCAGCCATAGATACACACAGACAGATTTTCCTCCATAACATTCAGCCACGTGACTTTAATTAAAGTCACTGCTTTCCTTCTGTCCTAACAAAAACACAGCTAGTGCATCGTTTGCAATTTCTGTCATCGGCAGCCGACAAAAGCTCACATGAGGCAGAGAGGTGCTGGAGTGCAACAGTTACTCTAGGAAACAAATAAGTCCCACTACTATACAGCCAGAAATCAACTTGAATATCAGCCAATTGACAACATACTTAACGTATAATCAACAAACACATTCTTTACAAAGTAGGAGCTGTATTGGAGTACCTCTTCCGAGGAGATTATTCATACCAGATTTTGTTTTCCTTGCTGACTAAATGGATTCTTCGTAGATCGTTGTTTTTTTTGTTTACTTGTGTCAGTCTCCATCTACAGTTAGTTGCTATGTTGTCAGTCATGCAGACACATGCATGTATAATAATAGGTATTTTTATTATTAGAGATGACTTACTGAAACCTGCATAATTCTTCCAGTGACACCAAAAAAAAAAAAAAAAATCACAAACAAATCATCTGGGAATTTTTTACAACATTGTATATTGCTTTATAGGGACAGAGATGGGGGGACTGTCAGTTCTAACCTGGTGCTCAAACGTAGCCTGAGGGGAACCAAGTCAACAAATTCAGTCAGCTGAAACTAACATCTCTGTGGTTGCAGTTGCAAGTTGTGCTCTGGCATATCCCTGCAAATTACTCAGAATCCCATTAGGGCCTCAGAGTTTGGGAAGTGGGCTTGTGACCAGCTGGTCACTGGTTTTAATCTTAAACTGGCTGCAAACGTCTGGGAAGAAATGTGAATAAGTAGAATTTTCCGCTTGTTCACCGGCTACTGTTGACATGCCTTTTAGAAAGGAGCTTTACTGCACCGGTAGAGCTGGTTAGAAGGAAACAGTCAAAGACTGTGGTTGTTGAATATGACCCTGTTACAGGAGGACATGACTCGAAAGGACCATGCGTACAGAACAACAGATGTATGTAAAATCTATGATGCTCAACTCCTCCAAAAGGAGTAGAAGGGGACAAACTTAAGTTGACTTTGTGGCACAGACATTCTTTACAATATGTGAGTTGGCACATGCCTTCTTATTCATTCCACTTTATTTTGTTTGTAAAATAGCTGCTGAGGTCTACACTGCTGAAACAAAGCTCAGTTATATCTTCAGGTCACACTGTGTCCTTACTGAGCGGCCACATGCAACATTCACATAGCCAAAGTAAATGGAATAGCCACACCAAAGGCTATTAATGAGAGCGGAAAAAGTCTAAATGAGTTTGAGCTAAAATGCATTCTAATGCCAACACTGTGCAGAACAGGCAACTTTCTAGAGAGCCTCTGATTTGTGATTTGGTGAAAGTGTAATGTTAAAGTTGAATGTATGAAGAAAAGCAGAAGGATTAAACAGGTTTGTTCACCAAAAAAAAAGCATATTTAGCCATGCAGGTAGTTTGGGATTTATCCACCCAGATTCTGAGATATCTGTTGCCACGCCAATACAGCGGAGGTGAATGGAATTCTGTTTGTGGTGCTCACAGCATTGAAAAATGACATTTTAAAAAATGCAACAGCAATGTATATTCACTGTGGATAATCCAAAGAACACAATGAGAACAGTTTTCTCTGGAACAAAAGTACCTGCTAGCTGAGTAATTTAAAGACTTCTTGAAGTGAGACCTGGCGTAACTGAAGCTGACACAGTCATTAATGAGTGAATGCAGAGGATTTCAGTCTGACTTTCTTTAATCTACCCATTTCATGTTGAGTGGGATAAATGTAGCCCCAGTCAGCAACTGTAGGCTGTAAAGGCCTACAGTTCACCACTCGGGGCCAATGGGAGGCATCTTGTGTCCAGACAGCAGAGGAGAAACACAGCATGCCTTGTCAGCCCGAGCTTTTTAAAAAAGTCATCCTTTTCTGGCCACAAGTATTATGACCATTTCTGCCACAAGCTAAATGGATCCACACGGTTCAACAATAGCAGCTCAGGACAACAGCCTGTGTTTGAGAGTCTCTCTGGTGCTGACATGCCAAATATCCAGTGCCTTTTAGGTGCATGTGTTCAAATGTTTTTAAAAAGTTGAAACTTTTTTTTAGCATGTGGAAGAAGAAATGTATGCCATACTGACATTTTCTGTCTTAACACAAGTGTTAGCGGGTTTTTCTTTTTGTGACTCACTGTGGTCTTCCACACGCATTCCTCTGTTGCCCTCCATTTCCTGATTGCCTTTTTTGGAGACCGTTAAATGCAGCAGAATTTTTTTTGTATTTATTTAATTATGTGGAATTCATTGTTTTTGTTCGCTTGTAAGAGTTTTTAACTTTCATTGCGTTGTTTGTTTCTGTTTTCCTTCCACTGGTATTAGTGCAAGTTCATATGAAACCCCGAAGTGGGCATCTGCCTCCACTTAATGAACTAGGGATTACATTTAATTCACTCCGAGAGGGCTGTTATTCTTAAACAGTGTATGTTGTATTATTCAAAACAAAGAGGGTAAGGTACTTCAGCTTTGAATTAAATGATCAGCTGAAGTCTTTCCAATTGCAGAAGAACTAACAAGCATAGTAGATGTATTACTTCATAAATTGAACAAAAACTCAAGGTACTGGAAACATTAAAATAATAACTTGTGCTTCCCTAAAGCTTTTAACCATAAATGCCAGTAATGATTTGATCAAATGAAACAGTCCTTGATAATCCAATTGATATCAATGATTGTGAACATTTTCCCATTTTGTACTATTTTTGCATCTTTTCAAGTGAAATTGTATTTTTCATTGAATAAGTCCATATGGGGTGTTCGGTGGGTTTATCTCTGGACATATGGAGGGCAGTAGTCGAAGTAAGCCGTATTTCAGCTCTGTGAATTTTAATTGTGGTATCCAACTCCCTATTTTACTCAGTTGCAAAAGTGACCTCAAGGGTTTGGCAAAACGCCCCGCAGCCTCTACCTCTAGGACATAAAATATGCCAACCATTAATTACTATGATTAAGTTACAGCTAAGGAGATGACCTTTAAAGAAATGCAGCCCCATAAATGCCATCAGAAAAAGATCAACAAATAAATATAATTTATATGATGTCAACTAACCCATATATATTTCACAGTTGTAAAAACAATATTGCTAGCGCTAGAAATGCCCTTAAGTGAAATTGAACTATCATGCTGAATTGATATAATAAGCTTACTATGCTTATGATTGCATAAGCCCCTGATTAAGCTTTCATTACCACCCATGGTTTCATTATACGCATGTGTTTTTGTAGCAGAAGTAAATTGAACACGCTGTATATCTCTCGTGCCGCCAAAAGGAGGAAAATAAGGTAAAGGGAAAAAGCTCAGGTGTCACGTATCAGGATGCCATGTGCACGTTTTATGATGAAATCTGTAGCCTCTTTCTATGCTGCCTGTCTCCTGATTATGCTCTCAGTTGACCAGTGATCCATTGGACTGCTAACCGTACGTGAAACCGATGACAGCCTGTAATACTGAGTGACAGCACAGGAAGTTGGGGCACCAAAGGTTGGGTGGTTTACACAGGCACTAATTTTATCCATGGAAGACCACAGATAGACGTTACATAGCACAAGAGTGCACCTGTGTTAGCGTCTTTGTAATTAAAAAATAAAGACAAGAAAACGGGTTTGCATGAGTGTGAAGGCAGGTCAGCTCTTTGTACTCTCACTTCACACACAAACAGCCCTGTTGACTGCAGCTGGGTAGAGGTGAGCTTGTAATGTTTTGAATTGATGTAGCAGATCACACATTGCCCTCCACGGGACTGAGCCAAGCCCCGAATGGCTCTGGGGAGAGTGGCAGCCTCAGCTGCTCTTTATCATAAAGACCATCCTCTGGGCCTCTAGCTGCCCTCGGGGATGCCTGCTTTGGGTTTGAGAAAGTACAGCTGTGATGGAAGCTAAAGTGTTTTTTCTTTTGCACCATGAACTCCCATGTGCATTTCACGTAAACAGATACATGTGGTGGAGAGGGCTGCATGCACGCTGTACACTTAACCAAGAACCATTACCTTGCCAGCTGAAGAACTCTGCACTTATGGTATCAAGTTGTTTTCATTCACAGACATTTGCCATCTTGCCAGAGGTAAAGGAAGTAACTGAAAGAGAACACTGATGCAGAAACAGATTACCACTTATTATTAGACGACAGTTACTCTTTTAATCTTAATTAAGATCATCTGGAACTAAGACTCAAAGTGTGATGTACTTCTAAATGTCTTTTCTCAGCACAGCGTGGATGGAAATTTCTTGTGTCAGCTGCTACAAAGGCTGAATCACACCACAACATCTGCTTTATAGTATCTCTGTGGCAAAACGTTCTCAGACTTGCCAATGTGTTTCCATAGTCACCTACAACTAGAGCTAGGGCTGGGTACCAAACTTCGATACTGTTATGGGAATGACTGAATTGCTTCGATACCATCGAGTATCAAATGATTAAATCTCATCAGCATCAGTGCAGTAGTAAGCATGCAGCATGCTTAAACCAAGATCTAGTAATGCTGGTGATTGGCTGTCTAACATTACACGTTTTTTGAGGCCTTCAGAAAAAACACTATGTTATGCCCAGAGACGGGGCTCACTGCTTTTTTTTTTATCTGCACAGATAACTTTGTACTGCATGTTAGCTAGTCACTGCAGCTAACCTGTATCTGCTCGTCGCTGAGTCTGTTCACCACATCGTCCGCCGGAATGAAAGCCCCAGCGCAACCTCTTCTCGCCACCACGGGGATGGATGACCTGGAGCTGAAGCGGAGAGCGTTCCTGATGGCAAACATGGTTTCGTTTAGCGTTACAGACTAACAGATGACAGAGAAATACTTCTGAAGTTGACACGGTGGATTGCTGTCAGATCCGGGCTAGCAGCTCTTTAGCACAAAGTAAGAGGTGTCACTCTGGCACCATTTCCCAGTACCACAAACATCACCCACATAGTCATTCCCTTCTTCTTGCAGTGTAAAAACAATTTCTCTAGCTGCTCAAGTCTTTGAACAGCTTACTCCTTTGAAGTAAGTAAATGTAACGTAATGTGTATAATGTGTAATGTAATTTTTATTCAGTTAACATTTTATTTAATGAAGTAGGTATCAAAAAAAAGTATCGTTCAGGAACTGGTATCGAAGTCAAGGTATCGGACTGAAAATGTTTTAACAATACCCAGCCCTACCTAGAGCATAATAAGCACCTCGATTAGAGACAGCCGGGCTCACGGTGCTATCCTTCAGTAGGCTGGTAGAATATCAAACCTGAGAAGCTGTAAAGCAGCAGAGTTCTTTAGTTTGGCAAGTATTTGGGGAGATGCCACAAGAGGTGTCGTGTGGCCTTAGATGCCAACTTAATTCACTTTCTGGTCATTTAGTAGCCATCATTGGCTTTTGCCATGTACGGCCTTACCACCTGCTGTCCCTTCCTGCTGAGTTGAGTTACAAGTGAAGCAATCATAAATCTAATTGCATTAGATAGAAAAATTGCACAACCACAGTCACTCCACTTTCTCTAACACTGCTTGGCAGTTCATACGGGTCATGTATTTGGCTTACACTTTAAGTACAACACTTTCCACATCCCCCAGGTACTGATTCATCAAAACCTCATACATGGAAACCTTGAGCCCCCCACCAACAATCCCCCACCTGACGCAGAATGCTCTTTGCTGTAACTCCAACTGACCCAGCTGCTGGGCTGCGTGTGTGAGCGACATGCACAGGGAATGTTCCTCTTGCTGTGCTGCATCATATGGGTAGTCTATTTAGGCCTGCTGGCATGGACTCTAAGTAGAGGCTTAAAAACCAAACTTAGTTGAAAGAAGAAGCCCTGCTGGGGAAACTGATCACTAAAGAAATGAGTGTGGGAAGTCCATTCGCCTTTTGGTGCTTTTTATTCTGTGTTGAGACAGCGGGAATCTAGAGAGGCGACAGTGAAGAAACAGGAGAAAATGTTCTGGTAGGATCTGATCCGAGGCCAGAAGGGGTTCGGTTCCAGAAACTGCAAAAAGCAACTATCTATTGAAACCAAGAGGAAAAAAAAAAGTTACTGAGCTCTATGCTGTATTATAAGTTACTGGAACTGAAATTTGGATATGCACAACATGTTCAGAAATGTTCTTACAATGTGGTTTTTTTTTAATATTCTGTGATGGGTAGTTGGGAAAAAAAAAACAATGACTCACAATAGGAAAGTTGAATAAATCCCAACTTTTTTTAAGCACATCTCTGGTTGATATGGTAATTGCATATGTCTAATAATTCATAATAATGTCAGTCATGATGCTTAAGTTACATACAGAATGTTTTGTCTGGAGAAAAAAAAAATACATGTGCAAAATAGTGAGATTGAGAGTAGTAGTGGGAGTAGCTAGAGTGTTTTCCTTTGGATTCTGTAAGTGACATGTGCTTTCAATGCAAGCAGTATCTTTGAAACACACAGACCTCTTTGTTCTAAAACATACTTTTTCATGTTCTGGTGTTTATTTGAGATCTAGTAGCTTGATTCCAATCTCATAATACAAAACAGAAGACTAATTGCTAACTTGACTTGGTTTTCCATCTAGGTTAATAACATTAAATGTTACTGTATTTTAGCAGAGTTAAATCCCACAGAAGGTTTTATTCTCCTTCTATATCTTAAATTGTACAGTACCATCACACCACAAGTACCATCTAGTGACATCATTTCACACTGTGGTGAATCAATCTGTCAATGGACATGGGTAAGACCTACATGACAGATAAACGAAATGAAGTAGCCTGCATTCTAAAATACAAAAAGGTCTCCATTCTAATTTGACAATGTTAAACAAGAATTTAGAGGCTTCCCCAGAGAATATATCTCATGAACCCAAGTGATACGACCTTTGTGAAGGAAAAACAAGGTAATATATATATATGAGGTGGCGGAGCTTGATGTGCATGTTTGGCTAATGAGTTGCAGTATTAGAGCCATGCCACACTCCAATTTTCTTTTCTATGGTTCTCCACTTTAGAGCATCCAATAAAGCTCAATAATAAAGCAAACAATGTAAGAAACAGATAAAAGGTTTAATTGGGCTCATTGCTCTCCCAGTGGCAACTTTTAAAGTTTGAACTATATCAGAACAGGACGGATGTTAGGTAACTACCATTTCAAAGTTTGGAAAAAAAAAAAAAAAAAACAACACTCCCCAAGGACAAATAATTAGCCATTCCTTTCACAGTCAACATTGTACTGTAGCTAGATGACAGAATATTTAAATGGGGTAGATAGAATAAAAACGTGTATAATGTAACCCATCCAATGCAACAGTCCTGAAATAAATAGAACCTTTGAGATCATGGTCATAATGTTGGATTGTTGTGAGCCATAGAGGGGATGATCGATATCTATGGTAATTCTTAGGTTCTATGGTAAGGTGTGCCTAATATTTTGCCCCTACACTAGAATGGGAGACTAAAAGATGTTTTTGTATTTACTTTTTTGTGTACACACCCTTTTGTAAAACCCTTGTTGAAGCAAATAGGGTCAGGTCATCAGATCAGTCTTACTTTTAGTAGCACTAGTGAGGCCATAAGAAAACAAAATGTCATTTAAAAAAAAAAAAAAAAAAAAAAGATTTGTTGGTCACAGGGAACCGTTACAAACGGTCCTTGCTATTTGGTTCCAAACAACTGCACACTTGTAAAGCTGTGACCCATTGTTATGACACCCTTTACCTGTCTACTAATACCATAATCTTGCTCATAAGCAGAGCGTCTATTAAACCCCCTGAGCAGGCCGCTCCATCTCGGGTTCCCGCCTTTCTCTCCTAAAGCTGGCACGGGGTCTGATGGGTAAGGGTGGGATTCAAGCCCCACAGAAACAGCTAGAAGGTGATAATAGGCTCTGGACGGGGGTCATGGAAGCCTGTGGAGGCACGGGCAGCTGTCTTGCTTACGTGTTCATCTTCTCAGACTCATATCGGTCGGCTGTGTTGACAAAGAGGGCAAGAGAGACACCCCATCTTGTGTTGGAGGGGTGTCAGATAACCTGACGTTTGTGGTGACGGTAAAGGACAGTGCAGATGGTGGTGGCATAGCGAGTGTCTTTTCACTTTCTGGCCAAAAAGATCATTTATAGGGTGGGAAAGCTGGACCGGATTGGATGTACCAAAACGAACTTGACATTAAATCCCAAAATATAATGATCGTAAACACTAGCTGTATTTGACAGTGATACAAGTGTTGAAGGACTTACAACTATTAAAAAACAACCTGTATCACATTGTTATATTCAAAAAGATTGCCGGTGGCAGATCTGCTTTGTCTTAAAACAGTGGTGCAATGTGTGAGTACTTTGTACTTATTATTCTACTTAAGTACATTTTGAGGTCAAATATTTTCATTTTAGTAGTAACAATCTAATGATGTAATATAAGTATATATCACTCACAGGGGCAGTTCATTTGAAGAACGAGTACTTTTGCTGATAACACTTCTGTACTTTTACTTAAGTAGGATTTTGAATGCAGGACTTTTACTTGTGAAAGAGCATTTTTACATTGTTGTATTGGTACATTTCTGATCTGAATACTTCTCCTGTCACTGTTTCAAATCTGAACAAAAATCCAAAATGGAAATTGATTGCCAGAAACACTGGTAAGTATTATTTCCTCACATTCAAATCAGGAATTTCTCCTTTTTTTTTTTTTTTAAAGTTGACCTGTGGATCTCAGTGGACCGCAGAAAAGCCGTCAAAATGACCAGAGATTAAATATCAGCGCTTTGTACGTGGAACACTGAGGATGTGCCAGGGTTGTCGATCATACAAAGTGAGTTGACACTGAACTTGGAACCAATATGGGACTTGACACAGACTAATTCTGTTGCGTCATACTGAGTCAAGCCATGCGCTTTTACAAGCAGTGATGTTTTATCAACATGGACTGGAAAGGATTTGGTTTCTTGAATATGGCTATTGTGAAAGACTAAAAAGGGTTTTTGTCTTTGGAATAATCGAAGCTTTATTTTGAAATAATTAATTCCTGAAATTGCTACCACGGTGCCACTAAAGATGAATTACACAATGATTCAGCCAGCAACAGCATTATTAAGAAGAGTTAGGCTCTTAACAAGAGGTAACCACAACCAGATGGACTATATCAAAGTAATGTTATGCAAAAGGCTGGCAGGGAATGGTCTAACAACCAGATGTTTATTTCTGGTAATATGTCTTTGTTTATCCAAAACTACTTTTGAGTTTTTAAGGATTTAAAAAATACATGTCTATACTATATAACATGAATATCTGAAGAGTTACTTTGGTTAATTTATGTAAAAAAGCTCCAATAAACATCCTGTGAAGTCAAGTGATTTATGTGCAAAATAATTCTCTTCCATGATCATACAATAGGATATGAATATTGGACTGGTTATTGCAGTACATGTATTTAAATAACAAACAAAACTCCATCCAAAGATCCTGAGAAATCAAGCCATTTCTTAGGTTTTGCAGTCTCTATAAAGGAGACTGCAAAACTGTCCACTGTCCATCACCCCTTGGGAATTTTAGTTGTAGTCATTAGAAGTAATGTTGAAGCTCTGTGTGATCAGGCTTATCAGCAAGGAGACGGACAGCTCCAACAGGTGGGAAGGATTTAAAGTAGGGGGGAGTATGAACTCTTTTATCCCGGCACAGAGGGAGAAAGCGGTGTCAGAGGGATTGCCTAAAATAACCTGCCTGGTGTCTGGACAGTGGCGATATGATGCAGAGCTAACAAGCGAGAGAGATGGATGGGAAGGGGCCACAGGGAAAAGTGTAGGTGCTAAAGCAGGGCCATCCCAGGACTGACTTTTAGCAAAGACATTGTCAAGGTTATAAACTGGCAGGCAATAGCTTTTAAAAATATTGTATTGTAAATGAACTGGGAACAGGTTGTGACTTTTTAACATTAGTGGAATTACCCTTACATTATAAACACGAAAATTGGGCAATTGTAGCACACAATACAGTATGTCGGGAGTCATTTTGGGAGTAAAATGGCAAATTTGGACAGAAAAAAGACAAATGATTAGGCCTATTACTCCCACAGAGAAATGTCAACGCCATCCTCATGATGGCGCTCGAGAAAAAGTCAGGGAGTCACCGAAGTCAGTAGGATTCATCCTCTGGGGACCCTGAAGGTCTGCACCAAATTGCATGGCAATCCACCTAATAGTTGTTGACGTACAAGTGTGGACAGACCGACTGCCGGGCATTGCCATCCCCAGAACCACGAGGCTAGCTTGGCTGAAAAGTCATAAACATTCCCTGTTTTTTCTTGGGCTATTTCCCAGTAGTAATGCTTGATAATTTACCTTGAATGCATGTGCATTGTTGCAGAAATATATACAGAACTATTCCATACTGCATGAAACATGAAATAACAAAACCTGACCAAATATAGAAAAAACTTTAATTGGTTGTGAAACAATATATTAATTTTAATCTTTGTGTAGTACTAATAATAATAATAATAATAATAATAATAATAATAATGAGAAAATTGTGTAGATTTTCCTAGAGACTCTAATAAGAGGCGGATACGCTCAGGTTTAGATTTAAGTTAAATAATAATTTATGTCTTTCTCTACTGATATGACTCCAAAGTGATCAACAGATCAATATACACTTTGTTATATTGAACAGGATTGTTTTGAATACATAACCAGACAAATGTAATCTGCTTTGTATCATTTGCTTTGTTATCAGATTTTAGCTTCATAGATTTTTCAAACTAAGCACAGTTAGTCTTTTGCTGGCACTTGTTTTCTGAGGAGTAAAGTACTGAGACTCTTAACTCTGACGTTATTAACTTATCAAAAAATACAAACGCGCCACTTCCTGCCTAATCTGCCTTGCAGCCCCTTCTGATCTCCACTTTACCTACATTAGCTGACTTGTGTATTCTACTGTGTCAATTTCCAAGCAGTTTTATTATCATAATCAGAATCAGAAATACTTTATTGATGCCCGAGGGGAAACACTTTTTAACAGAGTACTATGACTTAATCAAATGAGCACTTCCAGGATGTTTCAGTGCCATGTGTACACACAACCATTTATGGGTGAATGTATTTACAATGCAAATATACACTCCAGTAGTTTGCCACAACAAATTTTCCTTTGACAGACAGGTAGTTGTATGATGAAGAGATATATTTCCTCAACATCTACATGTTTGACAGTGAAAGTGCAGTATTCAAAATAGACAGTTTGTGCTACTGGATCAAATTTACAATAACTGACGTAATTGATAAATATATAAAATCACATTAAAAAAGGTAGATATGCTAGAAAAACAGTACCAAAAAAAGAGGAGCACAGTGGACACTGTGACTTTGACTACAATATCTATGTGAAAAGCAGTAATTGTGGCAAAAAACACTGTGGCAAAGAGGATTATATTCATTTGCCAGACATAGCTTCATAGCGCTCAAAAAGCATACATTTTGTATATCATATGCTATATCGTCATTTCCTTCTCCAACCATAAGATAGAGGCAGTGTGGAGAGAAAAGGATTCGATTTCTTATTTGAAAAGGGCACCCACCCCCAAGCGGGCCGGCAGTTGTACAGATAATTGTACATGAGTCTCAAATTAAGCTTCTGTAAATTCATCTTAGAAGTCGAAGTTAGTTGCAGCTTTTAAGAATATTATCACCCTGTAAACGTTGTCTGGTCTGAACAAAAGTTCCAAATCCCAGAGGATGTCTTCACTTGAAGTCCCGAAATCCCAGAAAATGTTGTTGTATTAGTAGACAGCGAGTAGGCAAT
The DNA here is from genome assembly GCA_011952105.1 of Coreoperca whiteheadi. Classification (NCBI taxonomy): domain Eukaryota; kingdom Metazoa; phylum Chordata; class Actinopteri; order Centrarchiformes; family Sinipercidae; genus Coreoperca; species Coreoperca whiteheadi. The sequence goes on from CM022486.1 coordinate 8,931,626, forward strand.
GTCTAGGTCAAACTAATAGCAATATATTTAAAACTATCTTATCCCGGTTAGGTTTGATGCATGCATATAAACCCCTCATGATATTTCATTTATGTTATCAGGATGATTTTCAACAATTTTCCATCCAGGACAAGTGTCTCTGCGGTAGACACTTTTGTTGGCTACTGTATACTGCAGACATTCCAGGGGAAGGAAAATAAACACAGCAGCCACATTAACTCTGGACTACTATGACTTTAAAACATATTGATAGTGAAAACAAGCCAAGAAAACATACCCTTTCCTGACTAACCAAGACTCATTAAGCTTCTCCTCAAAAACACTGGTAACATCTAAGTACAATTCATGGAATAACTCAGATGATTAGTTATAGAGTAAGTAATCAAATGTAACAGTTTCATCTGTAAATTTGAACAATTTCATGACAGACACGCCTTTTTAATGCCGAGAATAGATTTCCGGGAAAAATGCAAATCTGTGTAATGGTTTAAATGATGACACCCTTGTCTTGAGTCGATGTCGGAGAAGAGGGGCCGTCACGGGTCAGCCGTGGTCATCGAGACGTCACTGCAACCCACATGGAGGCGTGTCCAGCGCGCTTTGGCCCATTCACAGGCCATACTCACCTAGGCCTACTCAGCCGGTCTTTCTTTACTTTTCCTCCCTTATTTGTTATAAGAGTAGCGGCTCCTTTAAGGAACAGGGCAGTGCATAGTGAGTGTGTGGGTTGAGCGAGAGACAGTGATGGTGATGGAGCATTTAAATCACGATGTTTTACGATGGAAGAGGGCTCACGGACCATGGCATGGTTCATCGGCCCAACCCTACAGCCTATAGAAGGATACAAGAGAAGATTTAAAAAAGAAATATGTAGACATCGCTGCATGCAGCCATTTCACATTTAAACCACTCATGGTATTCCTGTCCAAGTAGAGGAATAAAAAATATAAAAATCAATGAATCATAAACACTCCTTTTAAACATGGCACAGATGATCTGTAACTCATAAGCGTTGAATGGATCTAGTGTTTCCGCTTGCTTAGTCATAAGTACAGCTGCAATCTATTAAACATTTTGTTTTCATTGCCAGTCACTTTCATCTGTTTTGATGCAACTGTGGTAGGCATATTCAAAATAGGATTTCCCACAGCTCAGTTGATTTCATAAACAATATTTAAACCCAATGCGAGCAGTATTCCCCCATTTACTCTTTTATTATAGCTTCTGCCTTAAAATAGGTGTCATGACATTTGGATGATTGGGTAAAGTCTTTTGCCTTCAGTTAGGCTACCTGGCAGGAATGACGCGTGTCATTTATTGCGGAAGTACAAGTATGGGGTGAAAACGGACCTCATCTGTGTTTTGCATACAAAATCTGCAGAATGTTAGATGTAGTCAAAAGATCCGGAAAATGCGAGTAAGTGGATCTTGAGTAAACTTTTTTCCCCACTATCACATGTACACTATAATGAAACCCAATACAAATGTTCTTCCATATAAATTCTACTGTTTGATGCCTACAATGTCCAGTTTCTGTTGACTCATGTGGCATTACAATTATCTGTACAACTGCTGGCCCGCTTGGGGGTGGGTGCCCTTTTCAAATAAGAAATCTAATCCTTTTCTCCCCACACTGCCTCTATCTTATGGTTGGAGAAGGAAATGACGATATAGCATAGGATATACAAAATGTATGCTTTTTGAGCGCTATGAAGCTATGTCTGGCAAATGAATATAATCCTCTTTGCCACAATTACTGCTTTTCACATATGTATTGTAGTCAAAGTCGTAGTGTCCAATTAAATTATATGTTTAAGCATCAAGGCCATAATTAGTGATGGTATTGTACCGGACTGCATCATGTTGGGAGGTGTTTCTAATATCGTGAACCCCCTCATGTATCTCAATATAATGTAGTCCAGTACAACACCACACTTAACTAAGAACTATGAATTTACACATTTCCTACATTATGAGCTTTTTAAAGATCGATGTTATGGCAGGGCTGTTGGATTGGATTGCATTAAATTGTACCTACAGGAGTACCTAATAAAAGTGGCCGCTGAGTGCAAGTGGCACATGGCAACTGTGGAAATGTGCTGTCCACTAACACAGGCTAGCTGGCAAAGAGGCAACACGAATAAGGAAATGACATCCTATTAATGATAAGCAAGTGGAAATACAATAATTTCCCAACACCCCTATAATAAATGACATTTAACACCATTGTGTGGGACGGTCACAGTAACAATGCCCAGTAGCTGCTCCCATGAGGAGCACGAGTTTTTAAATCCGGCGATTATTCGGCTTCCATGATGTAATTAAAAGACGGCGGCCATAATAACCAATTGCACTTCTAACACACGGTTTACTGACTGAACGCCACTCCCGGCCACTGCGATGTAACGAAGGAGTTTTGACAGAGGCGGCGAGGGCGGAAGGAAACATGAACCTCTGAGCCGCAGGGAGCGGTCACACCCCCTGTCTCTTAACACCGCAGACTCCGGCCGACACACACACACACACACACACACACGCGCGCGCGGGCGCGCGCACCTGACATAAACTGGGCATAACAGCGCGGACACGCAGAAGAACCAGGGAGAATTAGCCCTTTAACCCATTTCTGCCGCATTATACCGTTTTGACTCAATGTGACGCGACGACGTTGGACAACAACGCCGACCGGTAAGGAGTTTATTCATTTTATTTTTCATTCTCTCTAATTGTCGGGGGAGAATAAGTGGAAATAAACGTGTACAAATTTGGTATTTATTGTCAACGGCAGCAACGTGAAAAATGAGGTTAAGAAGGCACGGGGATCACCCACGCCAGAGAGTCACTGTTTGAAATATTATTTGCTTTGAAATTTCATTTTCTGGCCACAAATATAGCGACTGGAAAGGTATCCACATGTGGCCAGTAGGTTGTTAGAGCATATGGGCTTCGATCTTCAGAGGGAGCCTTTGCTCTGAATGACCTCCTGATGTAATGTTAAGCGTGTCCTCCTGACAGATTTGTTATTTTCCTAACTGATTGATGCACTCAATGAGGGAACTCCAGGATGCACTGTCCTTCCCATCCAGGATATGACCCACTGGCTTTGATAGGCTTTCATTTGGAGTAAGGTGATGTCATCCGGAGGAGAGCGGTGAAAATATCTGTGAAGTGAGGGTTGAATCATTTGCTGGAAGCTCAGCAGTCGTAGCCTTAATATCATTATGATGCAAGTCAACATTTATATCTTGAACGTTGTTCAATGGTTCAGTGGTTTCCAAAGTGCTTCCTACGACCACCGGAGGGTTCAAGGGGAACTTCGATAGGAGTGGTTTAATTTGACCAGTTCTATTACTGTTTTTAGTGGTTAGCCCAATGACCGAATGACTGTTGTGATTGCAGGTTTCACCAAGTTGTCCCTCCACCTACTGTAACCTGCAACAATCTTGAACCAAGCTTAATAACAAGTTATATACTAAACAAGAAGTGTCTCTTAAGACACCCGTTTCCTGTAAATGCTTATCTAAATAGGGTTTGTGGTGCAATGAATAGTGAAATTGTGAATCTGTTTCTGGGGTTCATTGACGCGTGAAAGTTTGAAAACATTATCATGCAATTTCCTGTTGGGCTGCAGGATCCTGGTTGATCCCCTTTAACAAATACCAGCTGCGCTAAAGTACACACACAATGAAAAAGGTGTGTCCACGTCTAAGTATGCTGGCACAAACTGGAGTGGCACTACAACACGTTTAGTTTTGTTTTCACTTTTGTGTGTCCCACTGTCTTTGGGAGGACACAGATTTGAATCGACTTGCTTATGTGCATGTGGCTCGAAACTGTTGCCAGCATTGACATAGGTGGTGCTCACGTTTGTGCCACTTCCTTAGAGACGAAACGTAATGTGCGCAAGCAACTTACACTCCTCCTCCTCCTCAATGAATGAAATCACCTGGTGCTTCTACAGCTGAAGTCAAAAGTATTCTTGTTATACAATATGCCACTCCTAATTAAAACAGATGCAGAGACAGAGAAGGCGCAGGTAAAACACAAAACAACTGTACGGACTTTGGAAATGTTGAATTATAACTCCTCTTTTGCCAGGCTGATCCCAACTGACCAAAATAGAGAGGACCTTCAGCTGATGAGTTCCCTCTTGTATGCAGCAGAGGTCCACAGACGTGGTGATGACAGACAGCTGAGAAGCATGTCGGTGTGAGGATGCCTCAGTAACACTCTGCTGCATGCCATTTTTCAAGGCAAAAGTAGCCTCATATACATCCTAGCAACTGTACAGTGGCAGATGCTACTTTTACAAACGGTTGCTTATTGCTGTAAAACCTTTTCCCCCAAATAGAATTGAATGAATGAAAGCCAGAACAAATGCTTCCAAAAACCTGCTGATAACAGAATGACATTGAACGGTCTTAGTTTGCAGAAGGTTTGCTGCAACTGGGATCAAGTTATCATTAAACCTGTGGCCAAGTCTAATGCCAAGCCGAATGGTCTTCTCATCTGTCATTGTAGATGATTAGCAAAGGAACATGTTGCAGGTAGTCTCTGCATGAGGTCATCTGTTTGTCTTTCTAGCAGTTACAGTATCTCCCTGAAGACAAACAAAAGTCAGCTAATTACTCATTCAAACGTAACTGAATGAACCAGGCCATTCAGAGGTCTCCAGTTAATAACCCACGAAGGAAGCTGAAAGGTTTATCTTGCCTGAAACAGCACTCCCAGTGGCTTTGCTATCCATTAACTGCCTCAGCATGCGAAGTGTCTTGAGGGAATACTGCCACATTTCAATAACCAAACATTGTGCCAATGACAGTTGCTGTGGCTTTTCTGAAATAGCGAGCGGGGTGTCTCAGGGGCACATATAGATAGCAAATGTGATTCCAGCTGCCACTGTGGCATCCCAGTCTTAATGATAGGGCAGTTGATTGAGTGGAGGGTTTCTTTTCATGCGCTTTGAGCTGTGTATCGAGTTGCCGGACCATTGTTGATCAGAGCTACTTTTGCCGTTACATGAAATAAACAGGTGATGAGGATTATACAGCTGTCGTTCTCTACTCCAAGGAGGACTCTTAATCATGTTTGTGTGTGCGTGGTCTTAACACTTTTATCTATGTGAGAACCATTGTCAGGTTAATTCTGTTTTACTACCTAACACATTTTTATTCACCATACTGTGTTTGGTTCAGTTAATTTCGGCCGTTTCCATCAATTGTATTCCAATCTGTAAAGTTGAAGAGTTGTTTTTCTAGTCTTGCATGTTTTCCCCATTAATATTGGGTTATTCCTGGTCTATTTTGAAAAAAGGTGGCCAAGGTTGTCCACTATGTCAAACAAGTTCAAGAGGATGTTTTTGTGAAGAAGTTTATCTTGTATCTAATTAACAATACACTCTATTTTATAATGATCCCAAAAAGTTACAGCTGATAATTCAAGTATTAGTTAATCAGTAACAAGGACATCCAGAAGATAAAACTCTGGGACTGAAACCAGGAACACTGGAGTTAGACTTTAAACCAGGAAATGTGTTGTTTTTCCTTGTCACATTCCAAAGCCACATAAAAAGGCTACAGAAGCATAGGACTCAGTGAGTTCTTTCATGCTGCCGTATCTGACTGCATCACTGAGCCTAGGATTTGGTGCAGAGTTGACAAGTGTAATGGTATTAATAAGAACAGTCATTTCAGCACATGGATGAGACTGGCAGTTGGTGTGTTAAGATGTGGTAAAAGTGAGAAAGCAGACATTAGGGGGAAAAATGTAACATACTAACAGTCCTCACAAGTATAGTAAGACACGTGTGTCAGTAACTGCGCTTGTGTGCGCAAATCTAGTAGTCAGTGATTAAAGACAAGGCCTACCACAGCCTTGTTGAGATGCTCAAATCTCAGTGATTAGGCTGCCGACCACACAGTGTGGAGCAGGGACAGCTGCAGCTGGTTATCAATCGAGCGTTCAGAGTGAGGCTTTCCAAACAGATCCCACTGCTCAATTCCACCAACTAGTTTTTATATTAAATACAGGAGGCAAGGACAGGCCACTTTCTAACATGCATATACTATACATACACATAAAAAAAAAAAAGGTTCTCGCGTGTTAATAAAGCAGTCATAATGTAATAGTTACTTTGGCTGGGCAACCTCAGCTCTGTATGGGTGTTTTGTTTACAGTTTCTGCTGACACCCATTCAAGAGTTTCAAGGAAACTATTTTCAGCCATATGAAAGTGTAACACAGATGTGCTGGTTTTAAGCATTTTCTTATAGCTATTATAACAAACAGAATAATATAGGAGAATTAAAGTGTTCCTGAAGAACTTCCTAATTATTTGGTATATAAAAGCAAAATTAAGAAGGTTGTTACGATTTTCTTCTATTTTTTTGTTTTTGTTTTACTGTTTAGCTACCAAATGCTGGAAAGGGGCACATCTGAATGCCATTCTCGAAATGTGCACGGTAAGCTAAATTGACGGTCTGTTGAGGCTGGACCTTCAGGAAATTATTCTCTGAAAGCCAAAAACAACAAGCTGCCATGGTTGAGGAGAGTGGGACGTCTGTAGTGCACGAGGAGGAGGGCGGGGGAAGATGGATCCATTTCAATACGTTTCAAAATAAATGGTAGAAAGGATACACACTGGGACCACCATGTGATAGCGTGCCCTGCTTTTGAGATCCCTGTCATGTCTAGTCTGCAATTTCCGCCTTCCAAAGTCCCTGAAGATGAGTCTCATAATGAAAGATCAATTATTTGATCCCTGGCATTTACTGTACCCCGAGGATCATGTGTCACAGATAATGCCCTGTGGACCTTGGAAAGAACTAGACGCTCCTACTATAGAATTGTATTAATTATTTTTGGAGTATACAAGTAAAGCACTGGAGGAGTCTAAAGAAAAAAAGAATTCATCCTTTGAAGTTAAAAAGTACACTGGAGGTCTGTGTGCACGGAGCATGCAGTCCAAAGTGAGCTTCTCTCTGGTTAAGATTCACAGCAGAATTAACCACAAGCAAATCTGATATAGTGAAGTCGCCACAGAGGAAATAAACCATTTTTCCATCACTCTAGTGGGGTGATGTTGACTTGAAGTTATTTAACTTTGGACTAGTCAGGTGTGAGTTTAACAGTAACTACGGCTTTTAATCACAAACGACAAGGCATATAAAAACAACTAAACAAAGACTAGATTACACCAGTCTTACATTGTCTGTAAAGATCCCCACATTGGTTTAACGTGGTGTGGAAATATATTTAGCAGCTTTGCATTTAACGAGGCCTGTTTGATTCGACACGCATGATATGATCTTTCATTACTTCCTGAAAATGAGCAGCTCAGTTCATTTTTGCTACACATTTTAAGCCAAATCCGTTCACATCGCAAGCTTTCTCTCGTCACATTTTAAAATGGATGGAGGTGGAGCTCACGAGTTTTAACTAAATGGGAAATATGGTGTGTATATTTCAGATATTCAATGTGTGGATAAGTGGTGCGGCTTGGCGAGACGTCTCTTATATGTAATCATTCAAATAAATGTAATGTAAAGTAAAATAGTACTGAACACGCTGGCTTTCCTTTTTTCACCTCATTTGAAAACTGTTGTATTTTCTTGTGAAGACAGTGACTAGAGAACAAAACATTTCAATCACCAGGTTTTATATCATTTTAGCCGATTTATTGTATATCTTGTGTAGTGGAGAAATAAAAAAAGGTACGGTGTATCTCGCTGATATCTCTCTTTGTATTAGTATTTTAGAGTTGTCTCAACAGTCAGATGACTGACGTAAGACTGCCCTCTATGCAAATGATCAGTGACCTAATAAAGCTGGTTCAGTTCAGATGACCTACACTACTACAGATTGCCTTCTTCCTTTTTCACAGCTGTTCTGCTTCTTCACTCAGCTTCTGCATTGAGATTGCTTTTGAGGCGCATCTCGGATGGCTCATCTCGGTTGGATATTGTACTTCATGGATAATTGACTCTTGGCGTTCTTTAAATGTATTTTTCTACCGCGATAATTGTTCATTCAGTTGTTCACCCAGATGATTCATATCCAGCCTATGCCGCCGGTGCCTTTAAAAGGTGATTGAATAACAAATGATTTGTATGGTTTGCTTTCTTACAAAAAAATAATAATAATGATCTTTACTCGGGTCTACAACTCTTTTGTGTGACAGTTTGAGGTGGGCCGGCTGCAGTGATGTCCAGATCCACGAAATCAGCCTCGAGGTCTCGGAGCCGCTCAAGGTCCCGGTCAAGATCCCCCTCCACCTCTCGCTCCAGAAGTCGCTCCAGATCCCGGTCCAGGAAGCGTCACTACAGGTAGAGTCCATTTTATGAACAAATCTACTGGCTGTATTGTGTTTTTGTGGTCAAGATCAAACTGCCTTTTACTTGATTGTTCAAGATGCCCCTGTGCTGCCAGACCGGACCTATTAAAAACAAGGTTTAATAACTGATTCTTTATTAACTGAAGGGTATTAGACAGTACATGAATGAAGAATGCCTTGACCCTCCTAATGCTTCAAGTACGAATGAATGTGGCCAAATAAAGTCGGTGGTCATGAAGGAAAGAGAGACTAGCAGCGGGTGCAGCAGGCAAAGTGTTGTGCACAGACATCAGAAGTGCTCACCCTATGTTTCCTGCTAAGCTCCTTTGATCACACACAATTCTATCTAGTAAATCTTAACCTGTCCTAAACTAATGAGCATAAAATGTGCTGCTAAGATTTGACATGTAAAAAAAATAAAATTAAAATATATATACACACACACACATATATATATGCAGGTAGTGTATTTGTGACAGTGGGAATGTCAACAAGCAGTTCTGTGTTCCATTATAATCAGTGTTTCCTGTTAGCTAAATATCTGTTAATTTCTATCTGCAAGACCTTGTCTCGTCCTGGACTTTATGACCCTGGTTGTCATATGAACTGACAAAGCTAGTGTAGCGTATTAATGGATTTGGTATTGAGCCGAACCCTGGAGTCGGCTTCTGTGTCTAGAGGAAATTGATGTTTGAGAAAGAGTTCAGCTGCCGGTTAGAGACCTTCCTTAAGTTAGAGTGAATATTACTGCCGTTTGCATTGCATGGGAAAACATTTTTATCAAGCCTTTTATCAAGAGGGCAGCGTTTGTTGTCGGTTGCTTTGCTTCAATACAAATTCCCTGGTTGTAGGGTTATCTGCTTGCTATGATGTGCCTTTAGAAGAAAAAGCGAGGCTTCACTCTGATGCCTTTGCTGTTTCTGGCAGAATGACTGTGGCATGGCAATAAAATGGCAGCGCGACTCATTTCCTGGCAGTTTCGCAGCACGTATTCAAATTAGCATAAAGTAGAGCCATGGAAAGAATCTAAGGGTTTATGCTGCCTCTTCCTGAATCCACCTTGAACATGTGCAAATGGGTCTGTGGTCGCACTGGAACTGTAGAAGCCTGAATGCACACATTTGCATAAAGTTGTATATAAACAGACTCACATACAAACACCCCAAAAAACCAGCACACACACACACAGATGTTATTTACTTCCCTTCATCTCCTAAGCAAAACATCCCCAACATGCTGACAGGTCTAGTAACTAAAAAACGGAAAGAGTTCCGATTTTTTGAGCTTTTTCTTGACTTGCTTTTAACACTATCACCTCAGTACTTAACTGGGCCACAGATGTAGACTGCATCTCAGCAAAACACTCACTTTGGACCTTTCGCAGTGATTATCACCACATGTTTAACAAGAGGAACTATAATGTATCTTGCTGAAATAGAATATTAAGACGACATTGGGACGTAGATATCTGCAGTATTTTGGTGGAGCAGTCAGAGTAGGACATTTTATAAAGCCTCACTAAACTGGTTGAACAGCCCATGTAGCTGCCAAGCATAGAGTCAAAGGATTCCAGTTGAAGTTTTCCCCCCACATATGGTCCATGTGACTCTCTGCTCCACCAGAGCTAGCCAGAGGAGATGTAGTATCTGTAGCTCGCACTGTGAGTGTGCAGTGCTGCTCAGCGCGCTGCCTTCTTTAATCACTCTGTATTCCAATGAAAGAACACACTAGGTGAGTCCTATGTGTCTTTAGCGTTTTTATAAGGCTTTGGAATGTGTTTGCATGTAGTGTGGTACTGCTTTGCAATATACTGTAGGCTTTGTGTGTATTTGTAAATGTCTTAATATTCTTCAGCAGGTCTTTATATTATATTAAGAGTAGTTACTTTTTATTTATTGACAGTTGTAGAAAAGTTGCCGAAGATGTAGTTGTAAAAGAAATACTTACAGAATGTTACAGAACTAGTTTGATGTCTACACTAGATTTGCTGTTCATAATCTCAAAAACGTCTGTGGGAAGTTGTGGATGTTGTGTTGACATGGTTAGGCTTACAAAGAGCACGTTGGGCTCATTAAATCATTGATTTGAAGAAGAGAGCATAATGTATCATGGTTATACTCGTAAGACTGTGTTTAAGGTTCACTCTAGAGAACAACACAAGGCGTTTCTCCGGAAGTGCAGCAGAGCCACCATGTGGACTAGTCTGAGCCTGCAGCCTGGCTCAGCACCACACTGCTCTTATTCATACAGTGCCCCTTTGTGGGCTCCTATACTAACATAGGTTTTGCCAATTCAAAAATATATATGGATGCCGGATGCAACTGCACATCTATACATCATGTGTTTTATGGTATTGCGCTACGTATGTCTTTTCCATATGTTAGGCCTATGGTTAGCCATACTTGGTTGTGTGGAGTCTGTTGAAGAAAATTGAACTGGTTTAGGTGGGAATCTGCAAAGTTTGTGTTCCTGTGGTACTGGTATTATCATTGTCTATTTAGCCATTGTGACAGTCGGTTCACTACAGTTTTTCCTTTCCACCCTTTATTCACTACATTTGTGTCACGTCAAAGGGCTATATGATCACACATACAGTGTGTATTTTCTATTCAGAAAAGGTTACATTTTGATACAGACTGTATCAGAGACATGTTATCTCTGTTTAGAGGTTGTCATGTAGAGTTTCAGGAAGCTTTGTATTAGATTGCAAAGCATTACATTGCTTAGGAGTTTCCACTGTTTGGGTCCGAAACATGTTAAGTATATTATAATCTTTGGAAATTAAGTTATAACTGTGCTTTCCATTCCCCCCCTTGTGTTCGTTCCCAGCTCTAGGTCTCGGTCATGGTCAAGATCTAATTCTCCATCTCATACACGAGAGAAGAAATATCAAAGGGGATACCAGAACAGTCGTGAGTTCCGGGGCTACCACCGCGGCTTCCGGAGGCCATACAACTTCAGGGGCCGAGGGCGGGGCTACTTCCCACGTGGACGCTACCAGCGTGGTGGTGGTGGTGGCTATAACAACAACAACAACAACAACAACTTCCGTCCCAACTGGAAGAATTACAAGCAGTACCCTCAAAAACAGCACCACCAACAACAGCAACAGCAGCAGCAGCAGCAAAACCAGTCACGAGGACGATCTCACAACCTCCAGAAACGCTCAGGAAGCCCCCCTCATGGTCACTCTCAACACTCGGACCGATCCTCCTCGCCATTATCCAGACATTCGCAGCATTCTTCCTCTTCCTCACACTCCTCCTCTCCCAAATGCAGGCCAGCCTCATTGCTGAATAACCAAAACCCCAACGATGGGAAAGAGGAGCTCTCAGCCTCCAAAGAGGTGCAAAAGGGAGGAGGGGGAGATGGGGCGCCAGTGGAGCTCGTCGGGATGTTGGCAAAAGATGCCAAAGAAGGCGCAGGCAGCGAGAAAACTGAGGGGAACCGGCAGGGCCTGACTGACTGCAGCAACAATCCAAAGAGAACGGGTCCTCTAGCAAGCCCTGCTCTTATTGTTGGTCAGAACAGCCAAACTACTAACCAGTCTAGTCCCTCCCCTAAAATCACAAATGACATCAACAATGGCGCTCCCTCCTGGCAAATCGGGGGTAGTTCATCCTCAACAAAAAAACCCTCACATGAAGGTCTAAATCCAATGCTTTCCAGCTTTGATTTCTTCTCCAACGAGGAATATCTGGATGGAGATAAAACAGCAATCTCCATTGCCTTCGGAAAGTAAGATTGATTTTACTTTTTTGTCCCTGCCTCAAATATAAATATTAATAATTTTTTTTACATTGTTTTAGCAAACTATGCAGGCTTTATAGATACATGTAGAAAATGTTAGGAGTTATTGCTTCATTGCTTGAGACCACACAGTCACTCTATCCTGGCATTTCCTTGGCTTTTGCAAGCGTGGTGTAGTCAAGTATGTTTGTCATAAACAGACAAAAAAAAAATGTAGGTCTTCAAAATATTTGACTTGTCAAACAGAATTGTTTTTCATTGAAATGTCTTGTCCTTTTATGTCTTTATTTTCATAGATACCATACTTATCTGACCCAAATCTCTGTCTGTTGTTTTAGAAAATTGTAGAGGCTCTGATAGGACATCTTATCAGATAATCAATTGGTTTTCTGTAAGTTAAATTTTTGCTGTTGTCTCTCAATTTGCATGTCCAGTTAGATGCAGCTCTTTCTCTCTTTTTCATTGTTTAGGTTTTTGGAGGAGCAAAATAAAAAAGCTAAAGCTTTGGAAAATGGCAAGAAACCAGAAGCAAATGATGTGGACATGGAACAAGGGAAAGTAAATGGCAAAGCATCTGCGATTCTCTCTGACTCAGTGTCAAGAAAGTACAAAGAGGACATTGATGGTGAAGTGTCTCTGAACAGCTTTTTGAAAGCTTCTCCTTTTCTGTCTGCTGACGGGGAGGAAGAGGAGGAGATGATAATAAAGCCTCATTCAAAGTCACTTCACAAAGACAATGGGGACAAGTCCTCTAAGGGCAAGGTCACTCACTCAGCCCGGGAACTGTTTGAAGAATGCTTTGGCAAATGGCAGAATGCGGCCTATGCACAGGTAGCCAACAGTGACCTTGACGCCATGCCCGAGGACATATATCTCCGTGGAAAGCAGGATAAAGCAGCGGCCATAGCTGCGGCCCTCGCCAAGAGGGAGTTTGCGGGAAAATTTGAGGAACTGTGCCCAGACATGGGTGGTAAAGCCAAGAAGATGGCTAAATCTCCCTCCATCCCATCTCCTACACCACCACCAAGGAGGAACTCTGACAGAGAGATGTTTATGATCATGGCAGAGGACTCGCCTTTCATGTCCTCAAGAAAACAGGAAGCAAAATTAAATGTCAGAATGGATTTCCTTGGAGATAGCCTGATAAGGTGAGCATCATATAATGGTTTCTGGTCTCATACTGGGGCTTTCCTCAGTGAGCCAGAAGTCATTTCTGTTTCATGATTTACTGATTTTGATATTATATATATACATATATATATATAATGCATTTTCTGCAATGGTTTCCTTGTTTGAATGTTGTTTTATCTGATCGGAGAACAACATGGTTTCTGTTTTAACCTATTTTCTATAAAGAGCACCAGGCTAAAGAAAAACGTTTTGTTTGCCATTTTCAGCTCTTCTGATATTTTAGCTGAGGAGCGACAGTTGTCTCAGGATCTTGTGCAGTCCTCAAAAAAGGATCAGGAGTTCCGCTCCATCTTTCAACATGTTCAGAATGCTCAGTTACAGAAGAGTCCCTCTGAGCTGTTTGCTCAACACATTGTCACCATCGTTCACCACATTAAAGGTGAGTCCTCACATATACTATTAAACAGCAAAAGAGTGGCGTAATCCAATTCATTCTCTTGCATCATTTAAAAAAATAAGAAAATAAAAATCAAACTAAATGTTTAATAAGCTTTGACCATTAAAAGTTACCCAACACATGACCATGTTACCACATAACATCCAATGGCACATGGGAATGTTCAATTCAATGCAGCATCACAGTCGGATGGAAAAGTGGCCGACACTAGAAGCACTGACAATTTTAAAACAGCGGTTTCTACTGTCTCCCTGTACAGCTCAGCACTTTCCTTCTTCAGCAATGACTCTAAACGAGCGATTCACCATGTACCAAAGACGAGCTGCAGAGAAGGAAATGATGAAGCCCAGAAAAAGCCCAGAGATACACAGGTAGAGTCGCCTATTGAGTGACCCTCTCACCTTCAGTGTGCTGTGGCTTCACCTCCTCTTTTAAACAGCTTTCAGGTATTTCTGTCACCTTTCCTACCTGAAAATCAACAGACTATCTTGGCTTATTTGTACTCATGCTCGGTGGAGGTCAGTTTTATTTCCCCACCAATTGGTCTTTTCTTTTTTCTGTTTTATGTCGTCTTTGCAGCTCAGTGTCGCTCACAGTTTGTCGTTTTGGCACCTGTACCGTGGTTCCCGTACTATGTGCATTTGATTATCATGTCTTAACTGTGTTTCTTTCTCGCAGGAGAATTGATGTTTCACCAAGGGCTTTTAAGAAACACTCTCAACTTTTTGAGGCGATGAAAAGCTCAGAGGATGGCACTAACAAGGTGACTGAACATTTTGCAGTATGAAGTATGTTGGAAAAAAAACAAACAAACAACAGCAAACGATTGAGCAAGCCAGATGCCTTTAGACTTTGCTCTCTTAAAGCCTGTGGCTTTCCTTGAAGGGAGATGCACAAAGTCTAAGAAATGCAAATGCAAAATAAGGCACTTTGACTTTGTTGTTTGTTATATATCGCCTTCACACATGGTGAATTGGTTAGACTGTGGGCACAAGCCTGACCAAGGCTAATGAATCATATAAGTTGAGAAATGGAAGCCACTGTGCCAAAGCTGTTCAAAGGACTCTAAGCAATTGTCTTCGTAAGTATTCTTTAAAACAATAAGGAACGGAAATTACCAACAGTGAGCACTTGCACTTATATATTTACATGTTTAACTTTCTGAGTAAACCCTCGAAATATTTCTTTATTGATGCGCATGGACACATATGGTTAAGCATTTGTAAACATGAGGCACAAATACTATTAAAATGATTAAACTTATTAGCATGAACAGTCCTATCTTCACCATTGTTAAAGCACCATACTTGTGGTTTTGCCAGACATACCGTAGCTTAAAACAACATTGACGTGTGTATACTTCATAGTAAGAACCAGCAACTATTTCCCAAAGCATACCTCATAGTTTTTAGATTGGTTTCCCACCTTCCAGGCAGCTATTGGTTTCAGTTCATGTCAGTACAGTTTGCTAATCAACTTGAATTGACTTGAAACCTGTTTGATAGAGGAAATACATCATTGTGTACAGTCAGGGATTGTTTTGAAAACACTTGGGTACGAATACCTGAAAGCACCGTGGCGCTGAGGCTCTGATGGTCAAGATGTGGGAACTGGCTGCTGGAAGGCATGTTACACATGGGAGACAAACAAGCAAGGAGGATGTGAAATATCCTGGTGCTGTTTGTTGCTGTTCAGCAGCAGATTCTTGAAGCCTTGGATGATGGACTTTCCCACAAGCATTTGAATGCATCAGTCAAGGTTTTCAAAACACACCCTTCTCACAGCTGACATTGCAATAACTTAACTTTTGATTTACTTACAGTAGGTGCCTTGAAGGCAGAAAAATCCATCGAACATCATATGCTTTGGAAAATGGTTCAGATTTTTAGGAAATCCTAAAACGTGCAAAACTACTGGTTTGGCCCTTTAAGTGCACTGGAAAATTCACTTGGTTTTATTCATGCCAGCTGGCTGTTACCTGGGGTTTTTCCCCCTTTACCCATGGGACCTCACTATTTAGTTTACAAACCAGCTTGGCTGAGAGCAGACTGATAGCATCTACATGTTAATCCAAAGTCTGTCCACGACATTGTGTTCTGTTTTGTTTTGCTCAGGACAGCGGAGAAAAAACGAAGGGTGACCCAATGGATCTTCGGTTGGATATTGAGCGCCGTAAAAAATATTCCACCCATGAAAGAGTTTATAATCAGGATCGGGGAAGAGATATGGGAGATTCCCCAGATACTAGTAGAGAGAGATCTGTGGAAAAGTTCTCCAAACACCACGAGAGATCAAAGTATGTGCAACTGCCCCGTACTTTGTATCGTTTCAGACTGTCTACAAATATGTTGAATACTGCTGTTCATCTACCCTGCATTGTTAAACAGTTGGGCGTGAAGGATTTTGCATATACCATTTCTCCTAGGAAAAGTAAGAAGAAGCGCTCTCGCTCGAGTTCGTCCTCATCTTCCTCGTCCTCTAAATCCCAAGAAGAAGATTTGCCCCATGACAAGTCTGATCCCAAAGATAAAGGCTTTAACAGGACCCGACTGGATCAAAAGGTGTCACCGGAATCAGCTGAAAGAGGAAGGCCACGTGGAGGATTTGTAAGTTTGACGAATGATGTTGGGTTAATGCATAGTTTGGAGCAATGGCTGTGTCAAGTTACACTGTACAATTTGGCTTTCACAGTTTGCTGATTTTGCTGCTTTTCAACTGTTTGTCTTTTTCTCTAATTACAGCAAGTCCGAATTCGTGGAAGGGGCTGGAACAGAGGCAATTATCAGGGAAACTGTTCATATAGTAACATGGCAAACACGGCAGTACTCCCAAAAAATGAAGACTGGGACCCAGAGTACACTCCCAAGAGCAGAAAATACTACTTTGTAGGTTGATCTCTTTCCCATTCATGCCTCCCATCTCTGTGTAAATGAACCGCACGGCATGCAATCTAGCTCAAGTTTGCACTTTTGCAATTGTTTTCTTTTTAACGCCTCCAACCTCTTCCCCATCTTTCCCCACAGCACGATGACAGAGACAGAGAGACAGAGTGCAGGTGGGGGGACAACCGAGGGCGAGGCAGGGGAAGCTTCTCGCGTGGAAGGGCACGATTCATCATCCGCAAAGCCACTGGGGGCCCCAACACCAATAGCCCCAAATGGGCCCATGACAAGTTCCAGGTCAACGGGAAGCAGGGCGGCGCGCAGGAAGAAGAGGAGACAGAACAGGACCATAAAGAGGGAGATCTCGATGGAGAGAATACTTGAGCAGTGAAGCAATGTGCTGAAAATCTTAATTTTCTTCTGTGTTATGGCATCTGACTCAGTGAATTTATCCACCACAGTGGATTCATAAATGCAGATTAAAATGTTTTAAGACTCAGCTATCGCTAGGAAAACCTTTATGCTTTAATTTCAGCGTAGGCTACTCACTCTGATTTTCCACATCAGGATGCAACTCATAACTAGTAGAAGCACTGTTTAAGGCTGAATTGCTGTTTCTCATAAGAATTTAGATTTATGTTACATGTTTGGTTTGTTTTTTGTTTTGTTTTTTGCTTTATAGGGTAAATGGAAACTTTCAGTGCTACATTTTGGTAATATTTACACTTTTCTCACAGGAATGATTAAAAAAAAATGACTCCTTAATGACATTTGTATTTTTAAGTAGCAGGAGAAAAATCACATTGTAGATCAAATCAGCTTGTGCCTTATACTTGTGTGAGTTTAAAAAAAAAAAGAAAAAAAGCAGGCTTGTTGTTTTGAGCCGTGTCTTGTCTGGATTAAAATGACAGCAATAAGTACACTGTAGTTCATGTTGAGGTAAAAACATCACTGTTTTGCCAATTCAGCACTCTCCAAATGACCCTGATCTGACAATGGGACCAAACTGTATGGGGTCAAAGGTTATACTCTGGAACAGATCTACAATACTAGCAGCATAGGAAACTTATTAAATGTACAGGTAATTATCCTCATAGTAACATTTTACTGTCAAAGATTTCTATACTTACAGTAGCTATTTGATTGATCTTGGATACCACTTATCAATGCATAATATTGGTAGTGATTATACGTTTCCTCCAAAGACACTCATCGTAGTTTTTGTACCTGGCTAGGCAGGATTTTGACTTTGTATGTAAAGGAGAATTTGTTGTTATTGCCATAGATTTCGATGCGTTTTTCATTTGCTGTTTGCAAACTTTTCTCCAGCCAATGTTGATTTAATAAATTATGTAAATCTTGTGCAATTGTGTCAACATTGTGATAGAAGAGGCTCAAAATGAGCATTTGTATAGTCTGCAGTTTGTAAGAAACACAAATGCAGGGTAGTTTGTAGGACAAGGAGTACAGTATGTCTAATCCTAGAATAAGAATGTTTGCATATCTTAAGTTTTCTTTTTCCTTAAATCTAGGATTAGGCTCGTGCATTTTTGTAAAACTGCCCATACAATTGAATTACACATTTTTGTGCCTTGCTGTGGGCGCGCCGGGCTTCTTTGTACAATACAGGCCAACAGATTGAGATTCACATTTAATTGTTTAAAGGTTACCCGCTTAGGGAATATTGCTTCTTTTAAATACAATACTGTTCGTTTCTCAGAGACTGTAAATTAAAAGAGATACTGATTACTTTAATGCTCCCCTTGATTCGTCTTTTATAACAATTTCTCTCAGGTATGAGAACAACTCAGGTGTATTATTTGAAAAGCCACTTATGGCAATTATTGCGGCTCTCTCATGGGAAGCAAGCTGCAGTTTGACGTATGTCCACAGCTAGACCGCTACCACTATGCACAGTGACAAGCAACAGTATAGTTCATCAAGTGAATAATCATCGTGAGAACCACAAGCCAGCAGTGCCTAACTACATTTAAAAAAATGTCAGTTAACAGCCTTGTTTGCTCCCAGAAACACTACAGCAAATTCATGTAAACCCATTTATCAATAAGGGGTACAGCTCATTTCCAACTAACGGTAATAACGTCACAATCAACAGTACCCTGTCTGAACCCATGACCATAAACACTGAGACCCCTGGGGGGCAGCTCACTGATTGTATCATTCTGAATGAATTCACCAGCTACAGAGAAAACATTAGCCTACATGGTTAAGTCTTCTGATGACACTGCCACCTTGTGTTTCAAATTCAGACATTAGCAATCATGTTTTTGTTGGGCCTAATCAGTATTTTCTTAACCCTAAAAAAGGACCACCATGGCTGTATTAAACATATTACAACTTCGGTTGATTCATGTGCTGTGCGTATGACAATGATAAAAGGTGCTACATGTCTGCTTCGAGCCTTCAAGAGGCTACGTTTCCGGTGTGTTATCGGGGTATTTTGTGTCAACACAAAATGCAGCTCCTCTTTTAGCATGCTGTGTTAATGAGAGCATCTTGGGGTGTGGTGACTCATCCTGATTTGATTACCTCTCTGTTCAAAAGAAGATAACCTGCTTCACACACAGAGCCATGAAAGTCCTTGGAGTCTCCAGCTAGTCTTTGATTAAACACTTAAAAAAAAAACAAAAAAAAAAAACAAACAAACACTCTCTTACTCTGTCCACCAAGTCACTAGTAGACAGTGTTTAATTCTGTAATGGCATTTGTATTACATTTTTCAATTTCATTGTGTGTGAGTACATCTTGACGTTTACTGTGAATGCTTGTGTACTTGGAAATGGGGCAGTTTCTCATAGACACAATTCTATATCCTAAAGTACGCAATGTTGAAGACTAGACTGAGAGAACTCCTTTACCAACATTTAACAGGGAAGGTGAGGAAGTACTTGGTTGAAGCAGGTCTTCGCATCTGATGACTTAGGCTCTCTCCCTTTCCTTTGCTCAAGTTAATATGTCCGCTCATGTGGCTGAGTAACTACAGCCTATATGTAACAATTAAAGTAGATTTTGATTTTCCTATGAAAATGTGTTTCCTGTTTGTTTCCTTTCCTTTGCTATGTGTTATCTAAAGTGTGTGACATTCAGTGTTGCGCAGCCTGGTTCTGCTTTCTATAAATGGCCCGGCCACTTTGCCTCAAGCGGTGCACAAAAAACAAACAACAACAACAACAACAATATAGAGACACACTCCATAAAACAAAAAAACTCCTCCCAAGAAGTATAAATAAGTTATTGAGTTTTAATTTCTTTCAGATCTGTAGCTATTTGACATCATACATATGGAGATATATGAATGAGCCAACAGACCTGGTCTAAGGTATAAAGCTGCTTGTGAATACTGACTTTTGACCTCTGATATTTTCATTCTGCAGATGAACTATGTTGTCATGCTCAATTTAAAGCCTCACTTATTATGAGCTTTGTTCTTCCACTATAAACCTGTCTTACCTGTTCTTCTCTCCTCTCGTTTCCTCCCTTTGTCCGCCTTCTCTCTGCTCTCACCCCCCCCCCCTCCTCTCTCTGCACTAAATGACCAATCCTACTCCTTGCTGTTGACTTGCCATGACAAGCCTCAGCAAAAGTTGCTCAATGTTAATGTTTGACAAGTAGGAAGAAGGGCCTTGACTGCCATATCTCGCAGTCTTAGACGACACAACCACACCCTTTCAGTTCTCCTTCTACTCAAGAGTTTGTTTGCTGCTTTGTGAAGGAATTACATATTCAAATCCAAAGGAGAAAGACAGATCGAAGCAATGGGTGAGTTTGCCTTCTGCGCGTTCTCTTATACACTGGTGGAATCTCTTGAGGTTTTAATCCTCTCAGCTGTCTCTTTGAAGATTTTATGGGAAAACACAGAGTGAGTGCTAAGTAATGAAAAAATATAAAAGTATTATTGATTTGTGCTGTTCACGTATTTGAATTTGGCATCCAAATAAAACCAAAGCAGTGGAATATGGATGCCACTGCGTAACGTTTCTTAGACTGACTGTATGCATTTGTGTTTGCGGGGGAAATTAGGGTCATCTTTTGTTTTTCTATGTACCCAGAGATCTTTTGTGTGTCAGTGAGTGCTGAAAAACCTACTAACGCTGTCTGCCTTTTCTGTAATTTGTTGATTTTTCAATTATGTCAAGTTCTCTTATTGCTCCAGGAAAATACCAACATGGAAAAAGTGTTTTTCTACTTGTAAGAAAATGTTATTAGTGACAGAAGAAAACTGTACAGTTTCTCTCTAATAAAGCCCACATTCTTGGTTAGCCTCCACTGCTTAGAGGTTGGTCTTGGTTTTGAAATGTCAGGACACATCACTCGTGAAGCAAGTACACCAGCCTTTCTGCAAAGAATCTAATTTTCTGCCCCATTTACGGCTCCACTGTAGAGGTGCTGGTGCTGATGGACTTCGAGGGCACCATGGGAGACGAGATCACAGTGAGGATGGGGGATGTGGTCAAAAACGTCACCGAAGCCAGCGAGGAGGGATGGCTGGAGGGGGAGCTGAGAGGAAAGAGAGGCATCTTCCCTGCCACCTTTGTCAAGGTCTGTTAACGCTATACAGCCCACAGGATTGTACGGTTACCGTACTGTGTGTTTGTGTGTGCTCATGTTTATCCACGTGTTAAAAAATGCCCCGGTTTGGTTTTTCATTACAGGAGGTGCCAGTCTCTTTGATAGGTGACAGCAAGCGGGAACCACGAAGCCTTAGAAAAAGTACAACGCTAAGTCAAAATCCTCATCAATCTGTATTTTCTTCACTGTTACCAGCTTAGAAAGCAAGTAGCTATTCATACTTTGTCCAAATAGCACGTCAAGGGTTTTCATATTTATGTCCACATATTCATTCTGGGGTTATTTTGCTTGCTAAGTTTCACAAAACAATAGTTGATGTGATCAGACTCCTGCCGACGTCCATATTTCTTTTTCATTTTTAATGGGACATTTTGGACCCAAGACCTTTATCAATCCAAAATAGTTGTATCTTAAAACAACAACAGCATACAACTGTTTTGTAAGCAAACATCTGCTCTAATATTTAACCACAATGGAGTGAATCATTTGGTCGGGAGATCGGTTACATCAAATCGTCCACATCTCCGTTTGGAATGAAACGCTGCATTTGCAAATAATTACATCTGTTTGAACTTGTACGTGCGCAAGATCCAGAGTTAATGGTCTTCTGGCATTGCAGCGTCAGGCACATTATGTCATTGTCAGTCGATTCGAGATGATTATATTACATTTAATGTACTCAAGGGTATTTATCCTGTTAAAAAAAAAAAATAAATCTGCACACATTGCAATATGAACCGCTTATCTCAGCTTGCACGGGGGTCGACTCAAAATAAACCACTAAATATTTGACATTGCTACGCTCTAAAAAGTCTTTAAAATTGTGGTTAGTGTGGTGCATGCACTCAGCAAATGTAGTGCAGCAAGCCAGCTGACTGTAAATATATGTTTACCACATCCTCGCAACACAAATCTAACTTACTTTAATATGTGAAGATGAAGCAGATAAAAACAAACAGTGCCTTTGAGTGATTAGAGACGTTAGAAACGCGAGTGCCAGCTTTGCAGTATCGCTATCCTGTTGAGAATTGACTACTCTGCCTCCTATCAGACTAAACACACCGTTATTGAGCTCTTCTTTCTCCGTCAGCATTACCCGTAGATTACACATTTTCCGTCGGTCCGTTGATGTGGCTGGTGATTCTTTGTCTTTCCAGCGAAGAGGATGAAACAGGCGAGGAAATGCGAGGTAGCGTTTGCCTACAGCCCCATGAATCAAGATGAGCTGCAGCTGGTTGTTGGGGAGACTGTAGAGATCATCAAAGAGGTAGAGTCTTCTTATCGCTGCTCAAACACGCACATTTGAACTCAAATGACCAACTAGTGATGCCATGCAAATGAGTTGTGGTAGCCTACTGTTAAGTTGCCTGTAAGCAAGGCATTTTACCTCCTGCTTGCTCAAGCTACTCCGATATCAAACCCTTAGCATTGTATGTAAATCAGTGTGTTGGTTAAATGTTTGCTAAGCCAATCTTCCCTGGGTAAATAAATAATGTTTTTCAAAAAGGTATTCCCTTTATATTTGGCTGCCAGGCCAGAAGCAGACAAATTATAGCTTTACGGCAATGCATGTGAACTGATCTGACTAGTTCTGAGAGTTTGTGGCAGCAATTAAATCAGAGATCTTAAAAACAGGCTGATCGTAATCTCTGGAATGTATGGTACTGGATGAGAATGTTAAGTGTTTTAGCAAAGTGTCAGTGCAGCCATACAATACTTATTTTGTCTAAAAAATATTTTCTCGCGGTCTCTCCTTGACATAACACAACAGATTGAAGATGGATGGTGGATGGGGATGAAAAATGGCAAAGTGGGAGCATTTCCATCAAATTTTGTCAAAGAAATTTTTGTTTCCCCTAAAGGTTGGTAAAACCAAAACCTCGGTTTACCTTTTTTGCTTCTTTTTTTCTGTACATCTAAACTAAGATTAAAAAAAAAAAAAAAAGCAGAACTGATTATTAGTGGTAACTATTTTTACAGATGCCAAGCACAATGAGGCCAAGGCAAGACCCAAGCTTACCGATGCGGTGTTCAATAAGGAGGTATGTAATGCAAAAATTATGTTTCTGAAACGTATGAACTGCTCACCTTTGACTTAATGTTATTTGTTTTTGTCCTTATAAAAGATATCACAAAGGGCAAGTGTGAGGAACAAAGCAAAAAATGGTAAGTTCACATGTATGTTTTTTTAAGTCACATCATAAGCTGCAAAGTTCTGGAACTGTTTTCCCCAATCGTGGACGGTTTCTCTTTCTGAGCAGCAATTAGACGGGTCTATTTATACCCAGAAACAGCCCCAACTTGCGGAAAGTGGTAATTCCTGTACTTTTACCTGAATGGTTTATGGGTGGGGTCAAATGTAAATACTTACGGTAATGTGGCTTGATTAATCACTTACATCAGAGTGGAATATCCTTCTGGGATCAAGGTTTACAACTTTTATCTCCAGTTTGTCTCAACCTCTTTCCGGGTATTCTGTGAGTTAGTAGTGCTGATGTTGTATACAAGGATGATAAGATTAGTCATCGTTGTTGAAAGAGTTGTACAGATTGTAAAGCCCTTTGAGGCAAATTGTTATTTGTGATATTGGGCAATATAAATGAAATTAAAGTGAAGCCTTTTATTCCTGTCACACATGTACTATAAATGCTCAGGCTCCATGTTACCATGCTATCTCTTATGCTACCTCTCCTCAGCGGTGGAGTGTTGCCAAGTCATGTTTGACTACAAGGCCAAAGCGGAGGACGAGTTAGAACTGAAAAAAGGAGACGTTGTGTTGATACTGAGAAAGGTTTGAGCACATTGTATTGTTATTTTCAGGCATTGTTTCTAACACGTCTTCCCATGCCGTCATCCAGACTCACACTCCTCCGGGGTGAAATTTGTTTTCTTACAAAGTAGTCGCCGCTGTATCAAATTGTTCTTCCAGCCAAGCCAGTTGTGTCATTTTTAAGGAACTCGTGCCACTGAGCACAAGGTGACGTACATTTGTTTTATTGACACAATTGTGGGCGGCCGCCTATTTACCATCATATGGTACCATAGAAAAACTTTCTGAGATGACTTCTATGCTAACTTGATAATACGGAAGCCACGTCTTGCTTGACCGTTTGGTAACCTCTTCTGCAGTAATTTCACATCCCAAAGGACACGGCCGTGTTTGAGCCTCTAACGTGACTCTTTAATCTCCATCTGAAGGAAACAGAAGATGAAGGCTGGTGGGAGGGAGAGGTAAACGGACGCTGTGGCTTCTTTCCTGATAACTTTGTCATGGTGATACCACCAATGGACAATCTGAAAGTGAGTGGACTCAAACACAATCTCAAGAATATCCTTGCTGGACTGGACTTTACCAATATTCAAGATATTTAAGATTTGACAATTGCATGCTGCCATGAAACCATGGACATTCTTTCTAGTAATTCATATCTGCTATACTTTATTTTATATTATTTTGAAGATGCTCAAAATGCTAAGTACAGAATGCCAGTTTATTATGCAGCTGGCTGGTATTGGTCTTACTTTAGCAAGTCTGCAGCCAGTGTGCAGTGAGTCAGGGTTGTCTTCAACATCCTCGGTTTTGGAATTACTCACTGAAAATTCCCTTAGTGGAAAGAGTTTGTAAAATAGAGATGCCTTTAATTCACAAGGGGATGTACTTGCCAACCTGTTGAGTTTTCCGTTTCTCCTCCTCTAGTCTGGGACCACAGGCCAACCGCCCGCACGCAACTTAAACAAGAAACTCTCAGGTAAGAGAACAGCATGTACGTTGCATCGATCGAACACAGCGGCACAGAAACAGGCGCAGTTTGACTCCGGAGTGGGGAGCTAGGCTTCATCTTTTAGAGGTTCTCTTCTGACTCATGACTTCTGGCTGCAGTGGTGTTTAGCCTGGCAGTGTGCTGACAGTTTGGACTGTGATGGACCGTTGTTTTAGTAGATGGAGACATTGGCAGCAATATTGGTTGGGTGATTTTCGGTATGTGGTATAAAAGCAGCCAAAATGGTCCCCTGATCAATGTGCGGCTAAAGCAACTTGAAGTCCTTATATGGGTCTAAATATTAATTCACTACATTGCTTAATTATAATTATGTTACCATCTATGCTCACCTACTCAGTGGTGGAAAGTAACTAAGTACATTTAATCAAGAACCCTACTTAAAGTACAGTTTTCATGTCCTTACGCGAGTATTTCCGTTTTATGCTGCTTTATACTTTGACTCCACTACATTTATCTGCTAGCTTTTGTTACTTTTCAGATTCAAATCATTAATACAATATATAATCATTCAAGTATTAGTAACAAAATAGGATGCAATGTTATAGATTAAGCTACCCAGCAGTACATAAAATAGTTAGCGTCACATCTACCAGCAGCAACATTAAAGTAATGCTTACACCGCAACACATATATAGTTATAATCCAACAGTGATGTTGATAGGTTTGCAATGTAGTGAGTCCCTGGGACAGGTGGTCATTTGAGTTGGTCCCAGGGACATTTATTGTCACCCCCAAAATTTGTGTTTTTTGACAAATTGTAGTGTTCAACTCGTTTTTGATCTTATATGGTTATAATTATGGTAATTAATGTTAGTTGAAATTGTATCTTAAAATTAAACCAAAAAAAAAATCCCAAATCTGTCAATACACTGCAGACACACAGCAGCTGACGGAAAGAGGAGGTCATATTTTACAGAGAAATATTAGCTTTTTTTGGTTGAACAAGTGTTAAAAAGGGAAGCCAGACGGATAAAGAATGCTGAGCTTTCAAGTTTCATCAGGAGTCATAAAACCATCAAGCACATCATGTTTAATTAGGAAAGTAGTTGAAAAACAAGCACACAAAGGGCAACATTTCCTGCATACGGACATTACAAACAGAGTACAATTAGCTGATAATTAGCCTGATCGGCCACCGTCAGTAAACCACACAAACACACTTTATTAGATTGTAAACCATGAACGTCAGACAACTCTATCATACAGTTACCTAGTGTTTCTGTAGTTAAATATAGGCTGCATACAGTATTAGCAGTTTGAATTAAACTGAAGCGCCATGCGCGCTCCGGGGAGAATATTACGCCAAACTCCCTTTAAGAAATATGATATATTAACAATTCCTTAAGCTTCCACAAAAACACATAACTCTGGAAACAAAATTTAAAAGGCGTTATATGTCACCGTCCTCTTGTCAGTTTGGCATTATTATAAATGTATAAAGATAAACTGTATTTCCGAACTTAGATACTTTTCGCATATTGGATTTTGTGCCTCAATTCGTTACCAGCCTCCGTTGTTTAGCTGCACTATTTTAGTGCGAGAAGACCGCGGGAATGAGAGGCGAATGTTTCAAAACTGAAGATTTCTCACTGAAATACGTGCTGGCTGGTGGATGAGATACACGCCGAATTAAACACCGACTCATAACACTGTTAATTCGCCATCTATCGTGTGTGTGTGATGATTTGAGAAGTTTTTTCAGTCGTTACCAAAGTAACTACCCAGTTTGCTGCTTCCTGTTTGGTGCTGGAGAGATACCGTATATGCGCGGACGGTATGAAACAGGTTTGTTGACAGCGAGGTTTCTGTTGTTTATTTCTATGATTTCAACACGAACCTGTTGTTCACAATGTACGTGAGCATAATCAGGGGGGAATTAAGGTGCGTCCGCTGAACGCATCTACAGTGAGTTTACCGCGTCCTTTCGGGATCTTAACGCGTCACAGACGCAGGACGCGCACCAAGCAACACCATTCATCCAATAATATAATACAGAAGATTCTGAAATCGGGCCAGTCTGCGTAATTCGGTACTTTTACTTTTGGTATATTTTGACGCTAATACTTGTGTACTTTTACTTAAGGAATATTGTGAATGTAGGCCTTTAATTTTTAAAAGAGTATTTCTACACCATTCAGATATCATCAAGTATTCATCTAGTCACCTTGCAAAGAAGGGTCGACAGGCAGACTTGTTTAACTAGATCCAAACAGTTAAACAAGTTTAAAAATCCTTATTATACAGTAGTGCATTCATGGGGAAATACAGTAACCCACAAAAACCAACACATACATCATGTCATACTGTGCGATATCCTATCTTGAACAGGGAAAAAATAGACAATATGAACTTTTGGCTTAATCTGAGATTGTGTAAGGTTTTTTACCAACTATTAATCAATGTAATGTAATGATATGTCTGGGTGGTAGATTGTGAAAGTTTAGATTACTTTAAATTTTCTAAATCGTTGATGTATTCTCACAGTTAAGTTTTACTTTATTAGTTTGGTGATTTAAAATAAAGAAAAGCGAATGAACAAGAAGATGTAGAAATCAAATCTGCGAGCCACACAGAGCAGGATGTGGCTTCATGTCAAGTTTCAGGTGAGGTGTGCTGTCTGTGGTGCGAGTTGCAACAATCAACAAAAACTGTAGACTTCCCAAGTCTTCCCTTGGATGGGAATTCAAAATGCATGCTGCATACAAACATCTGTGGTTAAACAGGCAGTTGAAACAGTTCCATACAAAGTGCTCTGCTATTGAAAGATGCCACCAGAACTAACTGAACATCAGCACAGGTCTAATAATTTGCATTGCCACCACATTATACTCATTACATCAGTTTTCCCCCCACACAGAATCACTCAAGAATTTCACAGGAAGTCTCAGACTATACTGTGTTGGGGGATGGTTAGACTGGTCATGTGACACAGTTCAGGAGTCTTGGAGGAAACGAGGGGGGTGGGGGGACGGAGGAGAGCTCTGTCACAGAGATTTTCACAACCAGCACAAGAAGCAGCTCTTGAGCTACTACTGCTGTGTGGATGCTTTACTTGAGAGGGAATGTTGTACAATGCTTTGAACACTCAAGGTAGGCTTCCCATGTTCTCATTTGGTCCGTTACGCAGCTCGGAGTCGGAGTCCTAAGCATTATGCAAAGTATTATGGTCTCTGTTTAGGGCTATGCATTAGAGCAGTTTTATTTCTAAGATCTGTGCTTATATTTCTTTGGCAGAGCTGTAACCAGGTTCCTCAACCTCTTCTGTATGAAATAAGCACTTGACAAGCATGGCAAACCGGAATCTCTCACACTACCTAGAGTTCACTGAGGCGTCCTAATTCAACGATCTGTTGTCTCCGTCTCCAAGGCGAGCTGAGCCAGAGTGGCTGTCCCTGATGAACTTGTTGAGACCCTTGAGAACTGTTACTGCAGTGCTATTGGATACAGCGGTGACCTGGTCTGCTCCAGTGATGTGCACATCTTTGCCTTCCCATGCAACCAGTCATAAACTAGATTACAGTTTAATTAAAAGACCAGTAGCATTATTTTTTTCTCCACCACGTCAAACCCTAATGCTTTCTGGGGTAAACAAATGCAAATCCATCGCTTTGACTAATAAAATAAACCTTTTTACTGGCAGTGTTATAGTTCTCCTCAGTCATGGCAATGAAAACAATAATACAGCAACACAAGTGGCGACGTCAACATAAGCAGAATAGATAGAGTGCAACAGTACTTTCATTTATTACAGGAGAAGCCACACCTGCACGAGGTGTGAAAGCTAACATATTGTACACACCATGATGGAAATACAGATTGAGAGCACCTTCAAAGCAGTAGCGTATAGGGAAATACTTAAGCTGGCCAATGGACTCCAAGTGACAATATTAGTCTGATGAAATCCCAATGTAGGATCTCACTGCTTCATTGTGTGCAGCAATTTCTATAATTTTATGATTCCCAGATAAAATACATGTAACTTTGTGGTAATGGTTCATTCTCTACTACTTTTTCAGTGAAGACAGAGGCCTCAGCGATGGAGAAAGGCGGTCCAGCAAAGACAAAAGGTATTAATGGCGGTGACTTTTATTATCATTATAACGTTATTGTGACACATTCCTTTCAAAAAGATAAAATCATGTTGTGGAGTGATGTGATGGACTTCCTTTACAGATGATAAACCAGAGGCTAAGGACCTGAGAAGCAATCCTCCAACCAAAGTCAAGCTGCCGTCCGTCAAGCCCAGCCCACCTCCAGTCAAAGACAAACCCAACAAGGTTTTACCCAAGTGAGTGATGCCAAAGCATCTCTGATGTTGTGTCTCACGACTAATCTCCATGCAAAACCTCTAAAGATTTACAAGAGAATATGGCTTCCAACTCAGGGACATGAATAGTGATTCATTTGCAACCTTTCTAAAGTAAAAGGCCTTTAGGAAATGTCAGGAACACTTTCTCCCCTTTGGTCTGGCACTGGGAGCGGAGCCTTTAGATGTTAAAGGTTTTAGTTGCCGCCACCAGTTGCCATGGTGTCCTTTAAGAAGAATGCCAGGATGCCCGGCCTTTAGTGGCTCAGTGGAAACTCTGGGATGAGTCAGATCGGGCCTAAACAGACGAGAGCGGCCCATTTCCTGTTTCCTGAGCAAAATTCACACAAACAGGCAGGCACACACACACACACACACACACACAACTGAGAAAACAAAAACAGCCCTGTCTTGAGGGGGCTGCTAATGGA
This sequence comes from Coreoperca whiteheadi, assembly GCA_011952105.1. Lineage (NCBI taxonomy): Eukaryota > Metazoa > Chordata > Actinopteri > Centrarchiformes > Sinipercidae > Coreoperca > Coreoperca whiteheadi. The sequence continues at coordinate 8,961,286 of CM022486.1, forward strand.
GAACAAGCTTTTTCTAAAAATTGTTTCCAAGCAAATGTGTTTGGAAAGGGTTACCTATCCAGCTTCCTTAAGAATCAGTCTCAGTGTTTCAAAAGCTCAATCTTCCAGGCCTTTACCTCACGGCAGATTATTTATAGACCTCATATCAGATCTAACCACATAAAGGTTATTGAAGTTGTGACTCTGGAAATTTACCATAATTGCATATGGGCTGTGAAAGTGAAACACATGCCAGCACAAACTCAGACAGAGAGTCTTCAAGACTGCAGCTGCTATGCTCTGCACCTGCACCCAACAGAGCTTAGGAAACTGGAAACCACATTCTGTTTGTTTTTTTTGTTCATTTAAAAATGTGAACTAGAACCCGTGCACCACAGTTTACTTTCACCAAAGATACTATGAGAGAATTCTTGAGAGATTCTGAGCCGTCGTCCCCGCCTTGTATCAATAAGGTTGACATAAATTCAAATCTTATAAAAATGATGTTCTTATCTTCAATAGAACCAATGGTGATGTGGCTCCTCTTTCACCAAAACAACCAGAGGAGAAAGACGCCGACCAGTTTGATGGAGTGGATTTGCAGACTGAAAAGCTGAGCCATCCGACAGCAAACCGAGCCAAACCCCCGCAGAGGAGACCACCATCAGCAGCAGCAGTCCACGTTAGTGACAGACTCATACTGATTTATGACTTTTTCATGACAACACTTGCTGTAACAATATAGAAATGAAGTTATATAATGGACACTTAACTGAGGCAGGACCTGCTAAACCACATGGGTATTGCTAACCACCATTTCTGTACATGACCTTTGCAACTAGAGATTATCACTGCAACAACGAGGCAACTCCCGACTTTATCTTGTCAAATAAAAAAGGTACTTAAACTTAAATGGATCTGAACACCTTTAACAGAACCTTGCATTTCTAGGCCCGTTTTGTTCTTTGGGTGGTATGCTTTTATGCGGTCCGAATGTAGTGACATATTGCCATGTCAAGTTATTTCCAGCACAACGTGCAATTCAATAAACAGAAAATGTAGAAAAACTATGCCACGAGTGGTAAATGGTAAGAGAAATAGCTTTCTCTAGGCTCTACTCATTCCCTCGACTCATCCATTTTGCACTTCGGTTCAGCAGTCATAGAAGAGAAATCATTGTGAGAGGGGAAGAGGTAACAATGTCTGCACTTGCACTCTTAACAGATCAGAATGCAATGTAGCCGCAAGATGTGTTTGAGCAAGAAAAAAAGGCCTTCGAGATAGACACGTGCCCACATGCCCACTGACAGCAGCAAGTTTGGGCCTGATCTCTCGGAGTTATCCAAAGTAGTTATGGGATATGAAGGAATCGATACCCTGAAAGTATAAACTTTAGGTTTGTACTTCGCTGCCCCAAAGACAGACCTAGATGTTAAGCTGGCACAGTTGGAGAATGAGAGCTCTTAAGGCAGGTTTGTGACGAATGATTATAAGTAGTGGTTTCCATTAAGGCGTGGCTTGTGCTCCTTTGCAGGCCCAGAACGCCACTGACCCGACAGAACCAGAATTATTCCCCAAAAAGCTACAGACAGAGAAATTGCCTGGCTTGCAAAAGGTTTGTGACATTTGACTGCTTTCTAGATACAATACAGCACGTGCATTGTTTATGATGAAACCTCGCTCGTCTGCGTTTAGCTCTGTTTCAGTAAAGAATCAAACATATAGCATATTGTGTGCACTGTGTAGTTTACGCTTCATTTGGTTGAGTAAATATTTTAGCATAAAGCCAAATGAAGTTCAGTGATCCGTGCTATGTGTCATGCAAAGCCACCTATGTCATTGCAGGGTTCAGAAAATGTGCTGCCAACACCTGCAAAGCTTGATCATCGACCCAGGACGCCACCTCCGGTTCGACCAACACCACCAAAAGTAGTTGTGGATGGCAAACCTGTGACCCATAAGGAAGAACCAACTGTGGAAAGCCTGCAGGCTGACATCAAAGAGCTGAGGATGAGTCTGGAGCTGCTACAGACCAGACATGAGTGAGTACCGCTCATTTGTAACGTAAGGTGTAAACCCCGAGCAACTCATTCAGTTTAACTAAGGAGGTGTTAAAAACTAAAGTAAAGCTACTGCAATAAAAATCCTGCAGCCTTGAATCAAAGAGGGACTTCATAACATTCAAAGTTCCCTAACTGAGAAGGCGTAGACAGACCCTCCTATCCAAAATGAATTTCTGGTGTTGTTTGAGGACACTAGCCCACACAGGAAGTGACTAATCAAAACCTAAGAGCGAAATACAAACAGTGTACTAAACAAGTGCTAGATTTTTTGGGGGGGGGGACTGGATTGAACAATGTTAGATCTTTTGCATCTCTTTTCTCTTTGATTTGCTTTTTAACATGAAACATCACAGAGGTCTGGTTGGTAAACACGAGCCGTGCTGTGTGCAGTTGTAGACACATGATTTCCTGGCCAGTGAACGTCTTAAGCCCTCAACATGTGATTCAGCCAGAGCAGCTTTGAAGGTGAAGCTACAGGGTTATGAAAATTAATGTATTTTGAACAAGCATTTTTCCATTTTTTGTTCAACACCATGTTACGTAAATAAATATCCGTCACCTTAAAGCCCCTACACACCCATAGTCCACCCACACAGTTGTTTTCACTCATGTTGCCTGATTAGGCCTCTCCCAAGGACCGTGGAGTTGTGTACATACTGGACTTGATTGACATCTCCCTTGCTGACCTGTTAAAGTGTCGCTACCTAACCCCGTAAACCTTCCTTTTGGTCCATAGAGTTTCGTGACATCAATCGCGTCATGCAATTCCCAGCAAAGCTCCACCCTGCTTTAAAGCTAGGGTAGGTAACGCTGGAGAAAAGGTTGTTCTATAGATCGCTGTGAACATAGCGACTTGTTCAAATCACTGTTCCTTAATGAAATGAATGTATGCCTGTTGAGACCCAGTTTGACAACACAATTTCGCATTTTGGACAGAAATTGTCATTTCAATTTAATGGAAAAACAACAACACATCAGTTCTTAGCCTCCTTATCCTGTTTTTATACCTTAAAGCTTTCTGAGATGCTACATGACGACCCATAATACAATCCTCCTGATGTGCTGTCTGCACTGGTGAAGGGCACTATTTCTTACTGTATGTTTACCCTTATGTTGACTTTGATATGGTAATTGTGTGGTGATGCTGTTAATCAAGCTAGAGACCCACTTATGGCCCAGTTACCAAACAACATTGTCATTCATTTGAGGTTGCGTTTCTAGCCGACCGATGAATATAAAATCCACTATTAACTCTCGTTTAGCTCTATTTTGTTGGTCTCTATCAACTCCAGTGGGAAATATCTGGCTCTTTAGCTGCTAAATGCTCCAATACGTTTACACGCTAGTCGCTTAGAGAAAAATCGGCGCCCTGAGAGCCAAACGATAGACCTGAAACTCACTATAAAGCTCCGTAAAGTAGAGGGGAGCTGCAGATGATCATTCTCTGTAGGGGGTTAGGGGTTCTGTGGATCTAATTCATCCCCACTACAAAACGTAACATTATAAATTCATATACCTTCATTTATTCATTTGACCTGTAGTGCACATCCTGACCTATTTTGACATACCCATGTCTGCAAAGTCCTCTTTTTGGTTCTGTCTCTTTTGATCAGGCGAGACATGCAGGAAGTGAAAGAAGAACTGAGGGAGGAGAGAAACAAACGACTGGTACTGGAGGTCAGTAATGCATATTGCCACAAGAAAGAATACAGAAATTGTGGTTCCCAAGAGCACGACTGCGATTTAATCAAATTGTTATAAAATGTCTTTTCCATACAGGAGGAAGTACACAGTTTGAAGACGAAGCATTAATCCCAACACAGACTGTGACTGGGCTGTCTGTCTGACACTGTGCCATGCAGGCGCCCTCGTACTGCAGATTTGAACAAGATGAACATTTTTCTGACACGGAATGGGGATGGAGAAGCCAAGCGAGCTCCCGCACTGCAGACAAGCGAGGGCTAAATTAGAAAGTGCAGTTGGACCAAGCTAATCCTGCACTGGAGCGGAGAAACTTACTTGATCTTTCAAAAAAGACTTTTAAAATGATGAATTGTTAAACTTTGTACATAGTTGAATGCTGGAAATCACAAATATTGGTCCTAAGTGGGTTACGTTTGGTTGCCAATTAATGTTTTACATTGTTCGGTTTCAACTGTCACCTTTATTTTTAATCAGAGGTTTTAGTTATTTTACATTTACATGATTAATGCCTCAGCAGAATGCGTAATATATGCAGCTGTACAAAGGAGGAAATGTTGTGATGTCTTTTGCAAAGACCTAAAATATCATTTTAAGTCCAGTCATCCAGAGGGGCATTGTTACCTGAATGTTAATACCTGAAATACAAGTCAAAAACATGGCTTGGGGATGCAGGTGATTTATGTTTAACACCCGAATGTAATGCTGCAACAAACCACTGGGGGGCACTGTATGTCTATTCTACATAAAAGAGAAGTGCTAAACTTTTCAGCGAATGCTGGATCGGTGGTAAGGACCTAGCACTAGTGACCTCACATTATAAAACAAAAACGTATTTCATTCAGATGCGTAAATGTGTCAAGATTCAAGATTTAAGCAAATGGCTGATGTTAACGGAGTGTGTGTTCAACTGCATTTTCTTTTTGCAGTTAAGTGGAAAAGGCATCCCGTGTCACTCAGAGAACAACTGACTCACTCTGAAAACTCTGAACATTGTGACTCATGGCGATGGATGTAGAGAACGTGGGAAGTGAATTAATGAGAAATTCTTTGCACCCACCACAGGACGAGCTATTTAACAGGACTATATTTGGACCATGGACTAAGGCGTTTAAGATTTGGTTTTGACTCTAAATGTTGACGACGATGGTGGTACTGGTGGTGTGCTCCTGTCTAAACCTACTAGTGTTGCCCACTGTAGAGCACATCTGGACGACATCTGGAGCTCATCAGGGACCGGGTGCTTCTGAAACTGCCATGGGAACGTACTATTTTTAAAAACTGTGTTGAATAATGGTCATTAAGGGCACATTCCCTCTTAGAAAAGGGGTGGAATAAATGAAACTAAACAAACAAAGGGTCAGTTGATATTGCAGACATTTCAAACACAAGTGAAGAGTTGACTTTTTCCACTGAAGGACCTCTAAAATATTCAATAATGTCAGCTATGACGGGTGCTGCTGCTTACACTACATTATCACTCCTATAAATTATAATACACTGCTTGCATGAATATTTAACTCACTAGGAAGAAATATAGCGCTGTAGGTCTCCGACAACAACAACATGGCACAGTGCACATTAATGCAGAAGGAATTTAAGACATGTAAGATGGAACTGTTGGGAGTACTGAAAACTGAAAGCATTTTCGAGCTCAGAGGGCAATCGCTAAAAAACCCTCGGAGTTAAAATTAGAAATAGAGAAAGAGGAGCTGAACTGACAAAGAACAGTTCGCCTCTGTCAAAGAAAGGAGCTGGACAGATGCAGAAACAAAATCATATGCATGACACCATGGGAAACGGCAATAAATCTCTCACATATTAAGTTTTAAGACGGAGCCTTTTACTGAGGAGAGTCACGAGGCCGTCCCAAAGTACTGCTTATACTCTTAGAATTATATTGTTTGTGCAATTCTAGACTCAAAAAAGTGTCAAATTTGGCCATCATGATAAAATGTGTTTAATCTAATTATTTAAAGCAGTGGTTAAATAGCATGAATGCAGCTATAGATGTTATTTTCTGTAAAGGCTGTTTCTGGAATCAGCCAAACCACCACAAAAGACAGTCCTACGTACTACGTTCGTCTTTGTAGAGCTCTTTCCCACGCTGTGTTGTGCGTCAGATTTATGGATTTCGCTTATGTTGATGATCGTTTAATTATATTGATGTATTGTTTCATAACTGCATAATTACTACAAGGCTAAAACATGTTGCCTCCAATTACATGTGCATCTTGATTACATCCTGCAAAATGAAAACAAAAAGACTATTCAAAAACCTGAATCGTGGGTCTAGTAAGACGTATTTTGGGTCCTATACTTGGAAGCAGACGTCATTCACGAGAGGTTTATACAGATAAAATCACACAGCTACTTCAAAAGGAGTCCACACCATCAACGCCACTGATTTCTGAAAGCCCGTGACCACATGAGAGGCTTTTCCAAGACCTCAACAGAGACTTCAGTGGGGGCTCCGTCTAAAAACACAGCTGGCCCCACGGCAAACCTGAAGCCTGTCTGCTCCTCCAGCCCATTTTGGACTTTAGAGGACGGCTCTAGCGGAAGTCCTTGGCCTGCCTCCATCTGCAGCCAAGACCGTCCACCAAGCTACAATGCTACACCAGCCTCACAGCACAAGAACGTAAAGCTAAAGTTTCAGGCTCCAGGTTGGCCAACAGAAAGAATGTGGACACGTATCATAAACAGATGAGAATTTTGTATATTTTCTCTTCTGTACAGCTTTATTGACATGCCAAGAATTCATACTTTCATAACCTGCAAATCACCAAACCACTCAAGATTGACTTGTAATAATGTCCAGCACAGACAGTCGCCCAGCGTGGGGGCACTTCGTCAATGCTCTGTAAGTATTTAATGGCAGCCAATACAGAGTTGATATTGGCCATCTAAGCTCTGACCTCGTCACTCCCTGCGAGCACGCACTAACTCAGAACAGCAGAGTTAACACACTCCCCCCACCCAAAAACCACGTTAGATACAGAGCCTGAACACCGGCTATTATGTGGAATCTACTATGCGTGGGTCATTCTCCTACGAGGCACCACAGACAACGAAGGGAACCGTCTAGTAAGCACCGTCGCTGCGTGGGTGCCCGGACTGGTTCCTGTGTGGCCATTCCTAAGCAAAGCCCCTCCAATCAGGGAACACCCAATCCAGCAAACTGAGATGGCCCTTCTTATGAAACGCTATATGTAGCAGGGACAAGCAGCAGATGACCATCAGTACAATGACGGCGGGCCGGGTGTAACTGTAGAAGCAGCAGCGGTACAGAAGAAGAACAGCAAGCCGTGACATAAACCCAGTCGAATCATTCCTCTAACTCAGCCAAATATGAAGGGTGTGAAGAAAATGTGAAAGTCGGTCTTGTGTGTGTGACAAAAGCCATGCTGTGCTTCCCATGAAGCCAATATTACAAGTATGTAAACATGCCGTGTGCAGGACAACAGTTGCGTTTACATGCCAGAAGCCCATCAACCACAAAACAATGCCAACAACACAGAGGGGAAAAATGCCACAAAACCAATTCCACCCCAATTGAAAGCATCAAACCATCGTAATGCACACGTCCAACAACCAAGAGGGAAAGTGAGCTCAGACACAACAGGTAAGAAATTCAGTTATGCACAATTACGAGCAATGCGAATACAGCAGGCAGTTATCAACAGCATAAGAGCAAACATTGACAACCAGCATCATGTGAAAGGCAGGGGAGCGGAAAGTAACAGCCGGAAAATTTCAGCAGCATAAGAGAAGAAATTAGCAGTCAGCGTATTTAACAGCATGAGCAAATTGAGCCAGCGGACAAACACCAGCAGCATGGCAGCAGACATTAGTAGCCAACAGACTCCAAGACGAGCCAAAGAGACAGCAGGGTCAACAGAGAGACAACTTAGCAAGGCTTGAGGTTCATAGCCACGCTAGCAACTCAAACACTTCGTTGGGGCGTTGAGCTAAATGCTAACGTCAGCAAGCTAACACCCTCACAATGGGAATGTTAATCCTGAAGTTTTGCAATATTTACTATGTCCACTATCATAGTTTAGCGTGCATGCTAACATTTAGCACTAAACTCAAAGTACAGCTGAGGCTGATGGGACATTAGTTCTGCAGGTATTTAAACTAGAATATTGGGGGTGTGGGGGGGGGGGGGGTAAATCTAAATTTGGACCTGATGGCGGCGTTAGATGTAACGTTAACGTCATGGGATCACTAATGTCGCTGCAGTCCATCCTGTGGGGAACATGAATGTCTGCAGTTTTCAAAAAGGAAACCCATCCAATAAATGCCAGAAATAAACGCCCACTGTCTGGGAAGCACACATCTGCACCAACTTTTGTGCCAATTAAGAGTGGTTCCGATTCCGATACTAGTATTGGGAATATCACCGATACCACAACAAATTCTGGCATCGGTATCGGCGAGTACTTGAACCCATGTACCAATCCGATACCATTTACTTAATAAACAAGACCTCGTTATTATGCCCGCTAGCTTTGCCTAACGCTGCCCATCGTAAATCGGTTCTTCTTCGCTGCTCGGAATGCAAACACGGGGAGTGGAGCCGTGTTGCCACAAGCAGCCACTGTTTAGAGCAGCGAAGAAGAAATGAAAACGGGCTAGCAGTACGTCCGCTGTTTGGCAGTATTTCCGACTGGCCCCACCAGCCAGTAAAACGGCGACGTGTCTCATATGCCAGGCTGCAATTTCGAGGGGGGGCACACGTATTTTGGAACTTTAACACAAATAAATTAATATAGACGCGTCACTTCGAAGAACACAATGGCTGCACTACAAAGGCTAGGGCAGAGAAGGATGAGTCGTGCCACAGTCACCAATTCTTTTTAAGAAAAACTGTCAAATGTATGTCAGATAATAAAAATGCTGTAATAAATACAGTAGTTCACTGTATGTATTTGTTCATGTTTTATTAAGGGATAGGTCTGAAGCACACCATAAAATAATTCTAGAAATTCATACAGGGCTAGTAGCATATACTGTATATACAGATACACACCCAGGTATCGGATCAGTACTCGGTATCGGCCGGTACCCTGAGCCCAGGTATCGGAATCGGTATCGGGAAGGGAAAAAGGGTATCGGAACATCTCTAGTGCCAATCGGTCTAAAGGTTGCTGAAATATCTCACACCGAACCAAAAACGTCAAACTGCTTAAGTGGCACAAGAGGAAAAGTCGGGGGATCAGGGATGTCTGTGCCAATCGAGCTAGTAGACGTTCACTGGATAAGTGAATCGTGTGACCTGCTGGTGGCCCCATATGAAGAGCCAGGGAGTCAAGCAAGTCTTTAAGATGTATTCTCTGGGAACCTTTGAATGTCTGTACCAGGTTTCAGGGCAACCCATCAGATGTCAAGATATTTGATTTCACTCAAAAGCAAAAAAATGTCAACCCCATGGTGGCGCCGATGGGGGGGCGCAGGGGGACACCAAGGTCTGCAGGATGACGTTATTCATGTCTGTGCAAAAATGTCATGGCACTCCATCAAATAGTTGTTCAGATATGTCAAAGTGGCCGCGTCCCTACACGCAGAACCTCGCAGCTAGCGTGGCTACAAACACAGCAGAGCACATAAGCAGCAATTTCACAGAGCGGAGGCATCCTTCGCGAAAACACCTGTTAGAATTAGCAGCTGGCAGGCTAACTCACCTAACGTGAGCTTGGTGAGCGGAGCAGTGAGGCGCTGCGGTCCCAGCAGGTGAAGGACGAGTCTTCAGGCTTGGCGTGGTGCGTGTGCGTGTGTGTATGTGCACATCTGAAACGGCGAGCGACGCAAATACACATTTTCAAGCCATAAAACCGCCCGTAAACCTAACTTGGCTGGACTTTGAGTTTGTCTAGGAAATAGTTCGGGGGCAGCAGTAAACGAGCGAGCAGGTGTTGACAAATTGAACGGACCGCCTTGACACGGGTGCGCTTGATATAGGCTACGGCACAGCCGGTACCGAGTCGTCCACCGGGAACTAGCTTTCAGACTTTTCTCCATTTTCAAGTTGTTGTTTTTTTCCATTTAAAGAGAAAAGGAAATTAATTTCATTCTAAGTTATCAAAACATCTTCCTTTTACAACCCTCGTGTCTGACTCCACCAGAGCCTTGTAAAAACATTGTTAAAGGCGACTGTTTAGGAGTTCCCAGAAATCCTCTTTAAAAACAAACTGTATTTCTAATCTTTTAAGGCACATATGGGAGACATTGAGCAGAAATAACAAATGTCAAAGAATGACCTTTCCGTTAATCTTATTAGCAAATTTAGGCCCTCTATCTTTATCTTAATTATAAATCCATGGCCCAAAGCAACTGCAGAGAATGAGCTCCGTTGTATATTTGTCTGACCTCTGAGCATTATGAGGCGAAACAACAGTAAATTATCTCAGCTTAATGCTTTAATTCTGCCATTTCCCTTGGTGGAATTATCCCTGAAAACTCAGACAGGGATTGAATGTACTCCACGTTTAATTGTCTTTACATTACACTGTCTGTGCAATCTGAACCCCCAAATTGATTGAAATGTGGCAATACAATGTCATTTCCTTTAACAGTACTGATGAGAGTGTTTTCTTGGAGAAATTCCAAGAGTTGCTTTGAGTTTTCCCCCCAAACTCACCAGTATAGAGGACAAGTGTCCTCACTGCAAACAAATAATCTTCATTGCAACATACAGTACATACATTGTCCTTACATATGCTTTCATTTTTCGCTTATTACATACATAAACCAAGTTCTGTGCATTTGTATCATTAAGCGCCATACATCTTTATATACCGATTACTTGAAGTATCCATCAGCACCCGCATTCATACTGCATCTTTTCCATATGGATTAATCTGTCTTTAAGACACCTCTTGGTTTAATTTCATGTAGTCAGTTGAAAACAACATTGCTACACAGGAAGTGCAATATCACATAGTTCAGCTCTGTCAGAACCAAGTATTGGCATATCAACGTGTCACATCACTGTTGTTCTGTTTCCATGATGTTGCATTGTATCTAACACGGGCTTTCAAGTCTCTCAAGGCTTCAGGGACATGAGGCCCACCCAAAGGTCTACAGTATGTCAGTCCTTCACAGACCTCACAGGGTTTCCCTTGAAGCCTCATGTGTCTTAGTAGTAATGCACTCTTCCAATAGTCCCTGTTCCCGACCCCAGGATGTCAGGCTGGCCATTCCTCCAGATCTCACGTATGATACGTTCCCTCTCCTCCAGTCGCTGTGCCCGTTCCAGCTCATCAGCTGAAGTGAATACGTTCACACTCAGTGTCCCATCCGATTGGCTGGTATGATTACCAACAGGGATTTCTGTGGTGGGCAAAGGGACAGGTGCCTCTGCATCATCCCCATCTTCATCATCGTCATCCTCGCTCTCCTCGTCCTCCTCACTGATGTCCTTCAACTGTTTTTTTTCAGGCGTGGAGGGGACGATGTTGGTCTGTGTCTTGCAGGATATGCGGATGACCAGCAGGCAGAGCGTCAGCACCAGGCCGAAACACACTCCAAGCACAAAGTAAAGGCCAAAGCTCTCGGGGTTTGCTAAGGAAAGGACAAAAATGAACAACATCAGACAGAGTAAAATGTTGTTACTTGATTTTTTGGATAGATAGAGATCAGTAACACGGGTGGATGTAGGTATTGTGCGTATTGTGTGACTTACCTTTGATGTGTGCATATGCAGCTATGCTGTTGCTCAAGAAGTCCATTTCTTTTTTCTTCACATCCATGGTGATCTTGACTTTGCTTTCTGTACACCTGGAGGCCTGAAGAAATAAAAATATATTCAAAAAGACTTTGGTGTATAAGGCAACTAGACGCCATATTAATATTAATATTAATGCTCTTTCAGGTGCTAAAAGCCTTTTAAATATATCCCAAGCACCCTTCCTCCAGTGTCACATTCTGTGCAGCGCCTGGATGTCAAACCCACTGACCACGGTACTTCTTCATATGCCTTCGGGTGGGTGGGATGAGGCCTCCAAGTGTCAAACAAAAGCTGCTCTGTGTCCTCCTAAAGTACTGGCTTCATGTGGGATCATCATAACGCATTTGGCACATGGCACTCTGCCATTCTCTCTGAACCATGACAGCCCTCTATAAAAGAGGTCAAGAGTCAATTTTCCAAGTAGCCACAAAAGACTCCTTCCTGCCTGATGGGACTCCCAGATCAATTTGTGAAGCTCCGAGGAAAAGAGTGTGCTGTTAACTTATTTGTATTGTTTGGACATTGTGTCCCTGACATTTAAGCTGTCTGTGCTCCTGGCATCCTGTCAGTCTGAGGAGCTCTATTGTGTTTTTAACCATTCCTGTGTGCAATCGTGACTCACTCCCAAGGAAGTTTTTCTTAAAGTAAAACCTGTTCAGCCGTGCACCAGACAACATACAACAACAGTTCATGTTCATTCTCCAAAGCAGTCTGGTTTTTGTTTTCAGCAATTATCTATATCCTCTGTGCCCTCTGTGTTACCTTCATGTTACCTCCTCACTCAGTAGCTTTTGTCTTCAGGAGAAACAAGCCTGTTTCTCATCTGAAAACATTTTTTGGATTTGCCTACATGGAACATCGAACCGGGGTCAAGTTGTGCTGCTGGGTCTTTCTGCATTTCCTCCGTTAACCATACCTGGCTCCCCTCCTCCTCCACCCTGCTGCCCTTTCCTGCTGACTCTGGCTTTTCTCCTCCACTTTGTGAACAATTTCCACCTCCCTGGCCTGATGACATCATGGTGTTGACACACAAGAGTGTTGATGGCAACAGAGGAGAGACCAGTTCAAAATAAAAGGAGGAGCCTTTAATCCTTCCAACTAACGTAAGCGCCATTCCCCTTTAACATGTGCTTTGTGTTGTGGCTGGCTGTGGAAAAAACGTTCTGTTCATGTGAAGTGATGACGAGCTCTGGAGCCGCCCCATTCTAACCTGTGTGCACTGCTCTCTAAGTCGAACCACATGTCACTGTGCTTACACATGGATCATATGGATGTCCTCAAATTGCCCAAACCACATGTTTGTGTACCTCTAAATTGCACCCACTGATAACTTCAGTGCCTGATTTGTATCATGATGGGAATACCTCAATGATTTATAGAGCATTTGTGCTTATTTGTTGATGCAGCTATTGCTGTAAAATTAAAGCATAAAACCACACATGTGTAAACCATATGTAATGTGGCCCACTAATAGACTTTAAAACACAGCAAACATTTTCCTGTAAAAGCAGAAGTAAACAGAAAGTGGAGCACATATAAAGTATAAAACTTACCACAAAATGAAACTTTGGAGCACGTCCTCAGTCCCAGCTCATAGTGTAATGGGAAGTTGGAGAATGGATGCAAAATGATCACGCTTCTCTCTCTTTCTCTCCCTTGCTGTTGGATCAGGGCCTGTGATCTTTGGTCTTCAGGCTGACCAGACAAGAGCAAACACACACACACATACAGACGTCAGGCTACATTAGATCCAAACTCACTGAGGCGTCTGCAATGCAAACAACGACAGGCCCATTGCAGGATACACAGTCCAGCAAGCGACTAGAGACAGGCTTTTCAGTTTTCAGTGGTTCAACTGTGTTGTCTTTTGCACACACAGGGTAAAATGCACAGGGAATGGAAAAACACAGGAATGTCCAGGCTATATATTGCAGTATGAAAAAGCAAATAATATCTTACGAGTCATACAAGTTAAAGAAGATATACATATACCCTTGGTGTAACTGTATTGCCAAAAAGTAGACTTTTTTCCCCTGTGATTTGAGCTCTCTGACTTTGTACGTTAGTTACTCTGTGTCTTGATTCGATTCAAAGAGTATGTACGGAGTGCTGAGGTTATAGGGGTGGGCGATGGCGTACAATTTGGTTTTGGATCCGATACCAAGTAATACAGGGCCAGAATCACCAATTTTAATACCAATACCGATACTAAATTATATTAAAAGTGGTTTATGTACTTTCATCTAGGGGAGAGCAGTGTGTCATGATTGATGCGTTGAATGCATCATCAATACGCTAAATCTGAATACATTTTCATGACCACTAAATGATATGTCAAAGGTTAGCAATCATTGTAAGGTCAGCTCCAGACGATGCGCCTCCTTCGTCCAGCCATCCATGCGATTATGTGTCAGATTGTTACATCGTTCAGAGGCTAAACAGGGCTATGATGTGCTACAGTCAGTAGTGCACTACAGACTTTGACAGCATATATCCTCAAAAAGCTGTCAAGCTGGCTTAGAAGCTGTTTTTACATGTCCAAAGACAGTTTTGTTAAATTAAAAATATGCACCATACAGTAGCTGCACGTATCATTGTAGTTTAAATTCATTCATTCATTCAGTGTGACTGTAAAACAATACAACCTTTTCAGGAGGAAGGAAGAATAAAGGGAAGAAAACATTCAAACACATGGTTTAATGTGACAAAAATATGTTTTCCTGCAACACCGAAGTGCCTTCATATCTCCAGCAAATCAAACCACAAAAATATTTTTAAAATCTTACCACAATAGCCCCAGAATCACACTCATTTACCTTGCTGGGGGTTAGTGCTTTATGTACCAAGTGGGGGATCAAGGGCTGTGAGAAATGCTGCACTGTGACGTTTTCTAACTTGTAGCCCTGTTTAGGAAAAAGCTCCACTGCCAGCTATAGTTGGTTTAGCAAAGCCTCTGCGCTTTCCAGGGAAGATTTTGATCTTGCTGACTCTTGGCAGATCCTATGTACACTACAGAGCGCCTGACTGAGACAGCGCTCAGGGAGCTAAGTGACAGAGCGGTCACTATGGCAACATGCTGGCAACAGGCCACCCCCTCGGTCCCCACAGGAGCGGGATGATGGGCCTTTTGTTTCTGTAATGCACCGAAGGGATGGACCAATACACGTTGTCTTCCTGTAGCGCTTCCTTCCTCTCTTTTCAATCATGAACAAGTTCTTCTCCTCCCTCCCGCAGAGCCTAATCCCTCCCTACTAATGAAATCTATTCATCATTATCCAAGCAGAGCTGAAGAACATGGGCTTTCAATGAGTTATTTTGTTTTTGTCTCAAGGGTAATAAAGCGAATGGCTCGAATGACTACAGCTGTTCTTCGAGCCAAGGTCAAAGCCAATGATTGGACACCTACAGTACAGTAACTGGCCTCCTCTCACACTGGAATGCAGCAAACCTGAGCTTCATCAGGACCAAGGCATCTGTTATTGGTGGTTAATGACAACTGGAGACCTGTTTAAAGCCTAATCTAAACACTAATTATCCTGCCCTGTTGTTTTGTTGTGTTTTTGTTTTACCCCAAGAAGAAGGAAATTATTAACAGACCTTCTCCTCACCAGCTATGTACTATCCCATGACTCAGCTTTCAGTCATTTTCTCCAAGTGTCCCAATTTGCTTTTCTATTGCAGATGTTACCCTACCCCACAGCCTTGAAAATGAGACTTTAATTATGACAAGAAAGTCATGCATTAGTGATTTGATGTACAATTTTTTTCTCATCATGTTTTACTCAAACTTAAGCTGCATTATAAACTGCCTGGTAAATATTATGAATGAAAACAACAGTCCTTAAATTATGGCTCCTGACGTGATCAAATATTGACACTAACCATGACAGCTTAATTCAAAAAAGCAATTGCAAGAGAACAAACCAAACTTCAAATGATCGGCTAGGGCTAGGGTAGCCATGCACTTTGGCAAAAATCAAATAAACAAACAAACAAAGCTTTGCACTTCTCACGCTCTGAACTACAATTTTTGGGGAGTGCTGACTGGTGGGAGCATTCACACCAACTGCTGTGCTATAGAGGTGAGAATATCTCAAGAATCAGGACACCATATGGTGTTTTTGTTAGCTAAATTGTAAAACCTGTGGCAACCACGTGTCTTTGGGTCATGTCTGACCTCCTGTGACGTTAATGTTTAGTCCTATTTTTTGTCTCTGCTAACTTATTATTTGCTCTTTCCTGGCCTCATATCCTGAGGTCAAACACTCAGGCATCCCCTTCCTGAGGGCTTTGCATGCTCCTGACTATTAAATAACCATTTAACCCATCCTGATTTGGCTTTAACTGCGTGGGAAACTTATGTCTACATCTCTTTATCTTAAATTAAATTTGAAGCAAAATATAATCTCAGTAGCAAATGATAAAGGTTGTAACTAGCTCAGCTAATTCTTCCCAAAATCTGTCAGTCAGCAATGAGGTATTTATGTAAGGTCACAGCAGAAAATGTCCTCAGACTGAAGCCAGCATAAACACAGTATGGTGTGGTGTAGTGGCCTGAGAAGAGGTCAAACACTATTTATGACTTTGGTTTGGACAGAGAGCTGCGTGGAAGAAAAAACTCCAAACTATCACGTAGTGAGATATTTTTGGCGTGGAAAGCTTGAAGATAGCCACAATGGCCTTTCCTTCCCACAAGGTTTGTCCCTTTCCACAGGGACAACTTCCAGGTCAAAGCCTTCCTTCAGCATCATCACTATTGTCTAAGATGAGTACATTTAGACAGAATGACAGAGCTGTCTACTGTACACAGATGACAACACAGATGAGACCTCCAAAGCAAAGGTTTGTCACAGAAGAGAAGTACTTTTCCCTGGATACTTCACCAGTAATACTTGTTTCATAAACCATCCAACCACAACACCCCTCTTCCACAATGAAGAAATCAAAGTCATAACCCTTCAGTGGAATTTATGCAGGGAGTCAAGCCACATTTGATTTATACACAGAAGATGAAAAGGTCAGATTACACAAGGGAGCGAGTTGGTGTTATTTCCTCATTGTAATGACACACGCTGAACCGCAGAGGGAAAGAGATATTTTTAATGCCTCAGATTTCTGTGCAGCCGCAACAATTCCTGGCGCACCGGTCTTTCTGTGGTTCGCCTGGGACAAAGCTTCACAGAATGAAAATGGTCAGATTTGAATTTAATCACATTTCATTGTTTTTAAACTTGAGTCCACACACAGGCTGTCTGAGGGAGATCACAGAAGCTGCAGTTAGAATTTATAGCATCTTACACAGTGTCTTTGCTCTTGATTGTGTTCATTAAAATGTTACTACTTTGATTCTGCGGCTGCTACTGAAAAAACCCCAGTCTGGATTTAATGATGCACAGCATCAAATAAACCAATCTGTGTAATCTATTCACTATTTTCAGCTTTTGGAGCACATTCTGAAACTCTGCGTATCCCCCTTAAATAAATATACTGAAACAAATCTCAGTCTTGGCTCAGTTATTCTCCCACTTACAAAAAAAATATCTCAGTAGTTGATGAAAGGTTAACAGCAAACTTCAAACTGCCAAAGAATCTAAAACTGTATCACAAAAGTATCTGCTGGATGCCTCTACAAACCATTTATCACGCACCTGTAATTAAGCCAGAAAACAGTCTCCAAGCACTAAAACATAATGGAACTCCAAGCTCTCCCCAAAACAGCAGAGGTGCAGGCAATTACTTTCCATCCAGTGAATAGAAACATTGTCCAAACCAAGATCTCTGTTCACAGTGTCTGTGAAAGCGTTCATGCAAGTCCACAGGAGGAAGGTAATCTCTTGTGGAAGCCGCAACGAGCTTTCTTCAAATCCAAGAAGGTTGCAAAGGACATTTCTGGAGAAAATATGAGTACATTTCTTCCCAGTTCCTCTTGACATGAAGATCTTGGGTTTCAAGCTGTGCGAACTGGGAGTGCTGCTTCCCCCCCTTGTCCTTGACAGGCCTGGTTGCCACCAGGACAGAGACGTGGAGCCCCAGGCGAGGTTGACCTCGATCAGACCTGGGTTAGAGAGTATTTGCGAATACTTTTATTGTTTGTTTTACTCTGTTGATCTGCTGGTTTAATGAGACACAGTATGTCACTGAGAACATGATGAACTAAAACATTTTAACCAAGTCAGAGTGACTCTCAAAGGCGGCATGAAACGCTGAACATCTTGAAAGTAGAGGGAAATATTTAAGGCAATGTAAAGTAAAACAGGCCACAGAAAATATAATATTGCACTTACAATTAGCACACAGGTGGCACTTTTCACCTAGTGTCTCTTGAATACAAGCTATGCCACTCTAATATTTGTTTCAGGGTTCTTGGTGGCTTTGTTGTTAAGACGCATACCATGCTCACTGTGATGCCCAGGTGTGATTCGGGCCAATTTTGGTTGCACTTCTCCCCTCTATTCAGCAAATTTGGGTGATGCAGACCCTGCCTGTTCAAGTGCCTGAAGAAGTTGAGGACAGTTCATTCTTGACCTTGAAAAGAGCAGTTGAAAAAAAAATCTCAAATCAAGGTCCGCTCACTTGCTTGTTCTGGAGCTTTTGACCATCTCACGCTGTCTTCATCAGCAGATGGAGTTTGCTCACTTGTCATGGATCTCTTGGATCTCTTTTGCTATTGAAGACACGTATCATCGTGAACGGTCAGCCTCAGCCGTTATGCATAACAAGGACACCATGTCCTAGAGATGCTCAGAATCATGAAAAGTTTGATCATCTACAGTTTCATGAAAACTGAGGAAACTGCATCTGGTAATGAAGACTGTGATACAGTTGAAAGCTCCAGAAGAACGGTCTGGCTGGACCTTGAGAAGATTGTTTCGTCAACACCTGAAAGACGCTTTTCATCACTTTCAGATTGCCCAAAAGGAACTTCAGATAGAGCATATATTGGCCTTTAGTTTAGAAGACTAAATTATGGGGTGTGCTTAGCTCAGTCCACAGTGGACCGGGGTTCGACTCTGACCCGCGGCCCTTTCTGCAGGTCATCCCCCCTCTCTCTCACTATCTCCTGCTTCCAACATCTTCAGCTGTCTCTATCAATAAAGGCATGAAAAGCCCAAAAAATATATTTAAAAAAAAGAAGACTAAATTATAGAACACTAAACCCACCTATCTAACACTCTGTAGGTAAAAACATACAAACATACACATTTTAAATCATATTTGACCCTAGTCTGAACTACATTGTGCTGCCAGCTGCAGAGACAAACAGCTCCAGTGAAGTTAGAAATTGCCCAGCTTTTATTAAGTTTCCTTTTGAGTGTGTCTTAACTGGAAATAAATTCAGATCTAAACCTGTGTTGTTTGTGCCGTATTAAAACCTTGACATTTTTGTTCCATTAGAAGATTCGATCTTATCCAAACTTCCTGAATATGGTTTAATGTTTGATATAGAGCTGAAAGAAAGCTTTGTTTTTTTTCATGTGTTGATGTATTTGGCTTTGGGCATGTACTTTATTTAACATAGACTGAAATGAAAAACAGCTTTGCTTTCAAGGACAACAACTTTTTCAGGAGTAAACACAGAAACAAACCAGTCAGGCATTGTCGGCCAGTTATTATATGAATTTAGACACTGCACTTTTCAACAAGGGCAGTGTTGTAAATTCAACATGACTAACTATGCCAACATGACGCCAGATTGGCTCAGAGTAACTGCAACCCTTGCCACAGTGAATCTCTGTGTATCCTCATGTCATAAAGAGTGAACCACAGTGCACTGCTTGTCCTGTGAAGAATATATTTTGTGGGCTCTGGCAGGTAACAGGAGTGTAATGGAGATATGGGGCTGAGCTGGGGTTTAGGGCAAGTGGTTAATAGCACCCAGATGTGTGTGTGAGTCAGAAGGCTTTACTATGTAAACCAAGAGGAGATATCCCATGTACCATCTTCATACTGACGCTATCAGGGTACCAATCAGGCAAATCAAACAGTGCTCATGGCAGTAGGAAGCCACACTGGAACCACAGCCGTGCGCGTCTTTGCTGACAGGCTTTATTTGTGTGAACAGTATGTGTCTGCGCGTTGACAGGAGCCGGTTATCTGCGTAGGTTCATTTATGTTGAGATTGATTCATATGAACATTCCTCCATGATTCTCTAAAGCACAGCAGGCTTTAGATCACCCTAAACTCAGAGCTCCAAAAACAGAGCCATGATCCGTTTTCATCGATCTGGGCCACCATCCAGCAGCATGCCAACACCACAGACTTTATCAATTACATAGACCCTACGGATTACTCTGTGACACAAAACACGTGTTTGCCCTATATATGAATGGGTCCGTAACTTTTACTCTATACTTTTAACGAGTATGGCGCGGCTGCATGAGATTTAGGAGATTCAGAAATGTTGTTGTGACAGAAACTGCGTTTGTGTGGAGAATGTGAAGGCTGGTGCCTGTTTTCAGCTCATTAAAGGGCCTTTGAGAAACATATATGACTTCTACTGACCTCTATTAGCAACCAGTAGTAAACGCAAAAACATCAACAGTATTGTCATCAGTCCTGGTACCCCTTGGCTTACAGAGGCATCATATTTTTACTATAGAGATGAGTAAATACGCCCCGCTGATCAGATCCAATGAAAATGTCTACTGAAAAGTTTCTTATCACATAGGAAGATGATGTAGAGATATAATGAATGAAAAAGTCATGTGATGGTAGTTAGCTTGTTCGGCTGGAGGATTTGAGAGTTGAGATGTTCCGAAACAAGAGTACAGTCCAGAAAAAAGAGATCTCCGTGCTGTTTTGCCATTGGTTGTGATCATCTAGGACACTAGATCATTCTCTAAATGTTTATTTTATGATTGTCTATTTAATACTGCTTCCAGATTGTGACTAACTAATCTTGGCTCAACTCTATTTTGGTACTATTTGCTTTAATTAAACAACAAATGCATCATATACATGGGGATTATAGTCTGTTGCACCCTGTTTGACCAAATATTCACATACAGTTTAAGCAAAATGAAAGGCAGCCACTTCTGTGCATGTTCAAGTGCATTTTTGTGTGTGTTTCGGTTTCTGTGTGCCCCTCTTTGTATGTGTGTGTCCAGCTACGTGTGTGTGTGTGTATCTGAGATAGGAGAGTAAGCTTAGGCAAGCCGACTGGACTTAGCATGTCAAACATCTGCCCGAGCCTAAACAGGGGAGTGTCTGGACCAGTGAAGCTCCTACTAGAACGCAGTAAGACCTGAGACCTGTAAGACATCAGTGGTTGATGGGAGCTTTGCTAAACACATTTTCTGAGACACATCATTCATCAAACTCCCTTTTCTCTATTACTCTAAAATATCCTCTTGGTTACTTAATGGTAGTGTGTAAGCAGAACACAAGTTCTTGTCATTTATATCTTCATGTGGATCAACTCATAATGTCACCATTCATATTTGAACAATGGGTTTATTAACAGGACCACATCATGAAAGAGAGCCACTGTTAAAGTGCACTGAGTAAACCTTTAGCTATATTTAAACTCTCACATCTGATGACCATAACACTGTATATTTATGAGGTTTTGGAAAAGGCATTAATCAAACCCAAATGCTGGATGATGGAAGATGGTGCAATGAGCAAAGACCCTAGAGATTTTGTTCTAAGGTTTTTCAGTGAAAAACATTCTTGTTTTTACTGTATGTTCAGGCCTAGAGTATTATAGAACTTGTTGTAAGGTTAAACTAATGAATTTTGAAGTTTCTAGAATCACCTTGAATCAAAAAACATAATGTTACAATTTCAGTTTGCAGTGCATGCAGGCATTGGCTGAAAAATAACACTCAACAGCAGCAATAGTAAACCAGCAGTAACAATTAGACGTAAAGAGCCATGTGTTTGAATGGACCACTCTGTTATGGGAAAGAGTGCTTCAAACAGATCAGTTGATGATCAGCTGATGATCAGCTGATCTGTGTGACATTAATGGCTCCATATAACTGCCTAAATATATTCCATGAAATCTATTATCTCAACATTTTAACTTTTCATACATTAATTCCTCACAATGTGTTTGTAATGGATATTTGTTCTTTCTTTTAGCTTGCTTACTCATCTCTATTGTGATGATATGACTGTCCTTGGTCACCAGTAGAGGCCCTATCAAAGTCATAGGTCAGTTAAGGTCAATGTGATTCAGGTAAAAATGCAACTTTTATTTTCTGCCAAAGCACAGAAAGGTGTGCAAGGGAGCCACTGGTGGGCCACAGTGGTGGAGCTAAACTGTAAGTAATCACATGTTCAGCTAGCCTTGAAGAGGTTACGAAAAAGGAGTAAACATGATAGCAGAGCTGCATTGTGAAATCATAACTCATTTTAATTTATGTATGTTGAAGCTTCTCCATTTACTCTGTTTGACATTTCCTGCTGCGCTATTTCTGCACAATAGCTACAATACAGAACCTGACCAACCACCAGTGAAGTCCTGATGCAGAACTTTCTGCCCGTCCAGGTAATACTGGGACATAAGAGATCGCTGAACTGACACTATAATTGCAAATTAGCTTGTCGTTATTACTGTGGTCTACAACAGCCCAAGATAATTCTTTTTTTAATATAAGAGTGCTCTCCTTATACACTAAATGAGAAACTTTAAAGGAGCTGTTCTATACATGTGAGTGGGAGAACATCCACTGGGACTATTTTGTGATAATAATGCATTTTGTTTGTTTAAGAAAAGACAACACTGCTATAGAATAAAGCTCATTTGTAAGACTAAGGCTAAATCCCCTTTTGAGTAGCGCCAGGCTTTCTAAAATATGGCATCATCACAAGCTCTGGTTTCTGGCTTTAAAGATATATTTCTTATTCATCATTATTGTGAGAATAATTAAATACAGCAATTGGGAATAGCAACACATTTTACCCCTTTTCTTGCAAGGGGTTGTGTTTCTTGCCACTGTATAAAGCTTTCTACGAGGGGTTCTTTTCTCTTGCCTTATCTCAGCTTTGTGTGGCCTGAAACTTTCTGTATCTCCCCTGCAAACAGATTGATACCCTGGGAGTTTGGACAAGCAGTTCAAATCAGTGCCTGACCTCTGACCTCTGGGTAAATAGAGTACGTTAACAACCATCCTCAGGACAGATAAGACAGGTCGACAGCTAAGTGAGTCGGTGGGGTTTTGGAAAGAGGAAAATCTGCTGGCATGAATAGCTTGGAGAGGTCGTACAGAAGTCAACTCTTCCCAGTCAGCCTTGAAGGGGTTACTTAACTGAGCATTCGCACTCCTATGGAAGGTTAACTGATTGATTGGAGGAGGCACAGCTAAAGTGCCGCCATCCCACTCAGATAGTGTAAATTAAAGGAGACTCCTGAGGGCAACCCAACCCTATCCAGCCTCCACCCATCACCTCTCTCACCTTGCTTTCTCCCTGATAAGAGGTGCTCACCACAAACCACAAGCCAGAGCTATGGGAAGCATATGAAGCATATGGCTAACTGCTGTTGTGCATGAATGTTTCTATGAGCTCGCGTAAAAAAAAAGAAAGAGAAACAGCTGAAAAGAAATAGAGCCATATGCACCATGTGTATACTTCTAATGCCTAATTTTGAGATCCTGTGACGTCTCTCACCTCAGTTGTCTCGGATGATGTGACGTCTGCTCTATCTGGCCTCACAAAAAATACAAAAAGCGACAGGATGTTTGCTTTGATTGTTGCAAGGTGACAACAAATTAATCAACGCAAGGTTAGCCAATAATGTGCAGCTGCACAGGAAAGCTCTCCTGTCCTGTTTCAACCATAAGGGCTGCACCAGCTCCTCTTTGGCAGCGGTTTATGAAATACATGCTGAAAACACACACATAGCAGGACTTAGGACACTATGATGCACTGACACTGCTTGAATGAATGTGGATATTTAGCTTAGCCCAGGACTGATAATGACAAAAACATGGTAGTTATACTGTAATAAGATATTAGGTTATTACTGTAAATATATGTCAACATCATGCGTAAAAGGGCCTTTTCAAGGGGTTTACTCTGTTGTTACCAAACCACAGTTTATTAAAATATACAATCACACAAGGAACTCATATTTCATGTGAAGTAAAAACTTACTAGAGCTGCAGTGATGGAAACCAGATATCAAACTTCATAGCACATGGAAGTTTTACCAAACACACGCACCCCTAAACAAACCTTTTAGTTCACAAGATGCAGAACATTAAAATCGTAGAAACTCCACTACAGAAAAGATTAAACCAATTTAAAGGTACAGTGACAGAAAAGCTGTCACAGAAACTGGGGTTTCTATGGTGCTGTACATACACAGAAATAAACTGTCAAACTCACCGGTCTGTGATGACAAAAGATGTCCCTCTAAAATGTTTCGGGCCACACAGAAGGCTTGAGGCAAACTGCAATTTTCAGCCTTCTTTCCCTCCAAATTTTGCAAAAAACACAGCCTTACAAGCAGTCCTGACTGTTTCAGTTGATTCCCTGTTGCTGCTGTGGTCAGGTCCTGAAGAGCGTGTGTGTCTGCCTGAGCGTGTGTGTGCAGAGTCTGAGGAAGAGGTGGTAACTTCCTCTCAAAGTTGGAGACGGAGCGAGTAACAGAGTTTTCTCTCTCGCGGCTCCAATCCACAAGAAGCAGGAAAAGCTGTGACACTATCCCCCTTTTCAGATGGAAAAAAAAAAGAGGAACAGCCTAAAAAGGGCAAGCTCGGGGAAGAGAGGGGGGGAAAAGCAGTGTGTGTGTGTGTGTGTGTGTGTGTGTGTGTGTGTGTGGGTGAGGGGGGGTTTAACCCTCTGTTGTTAAGGAAACGGGGCAGAAAGCAACTCCAGGCAAATTAGCTCAAGTTTTTTCCATGCACAGTCCAGTGTGACAGGAAAACAACAACAACAACAATAAAGAAACAAAAGTGTATGTATAGCTGATGTGTAGCTGTGTATTTTTTTTTTTACAACAAGCGAGTTGCTTTGTGAGTCTTAAAGGAATAGTTCGTAATCTTTGGAAACATTCGCTTTCTTGGGGAGAGTTCAGTTTGCTAAATATGAAGCTAGCGCCAGCAGCAGGTTAGCTTAGCTTAGCACAAAGACTTATTGATCTACAAGAAAGAGAACAATCGTATTTCCCAAAATATTCAAACTATTTCTTTAAAAAGGACTGCCTCTGGTGGTTGTGGATGAAAAATATAATCAGAGTCCATTAAAGTAAAGAAACGTATTTATACTCTTGGTTATATTCATGAGACTATACATTAGATATTCAACATCTCTAACTGTGTTCATGCAATATAAAATACAATGTGCTGACAGAAAGTTTCATTAGAGCTTTCCCAGAATGTCTGAAGTCACAAATGTACTGCCATATGTCCCAATGGTGGTCTTATGCTGCCATGATGCTTACGAGAAGAAACTCCTACGTTTTATGCCGCTTAATATGTTGATGTCAATTCAGAAATGTCATGAGCATTTGCAACTTATTACTGTTCCTCCCAGAACTGCAGTCTGCAGCTATAATGAGAAGGCTATATGGTTTTGGTGAAAGCAGCCTCACACAAAACATGGTAAACATGTAATCCCAATAATGTGTCAACTCCCATGCTGAGGGAGTTGACATACTAATTGCTAACAGCTGCGAGCTACGCGACAAAACCTCTTCTAGTAGATTGCATCAATGATCGACCACACTACTGAGGCAACTCTGACAAGAACTTTGTTTTACATGTCACATAGGTCTGAATTCACAGCACTAACTCTGAACTTGCGCTTGTCATATTTTGCAACCGGCTTTCCTACCAACATTTCCTCAATTGTAAGAGCTGTACACCATCTCAGGGGGCTCAGCTGTAAATCTTCGTGGCCACCAAGCTCCGTCTTTTATTAAAGCCATACGCTCGAGACGGCATAGCGATATTTGTATTACTGGCGTTACCCCTTCTCTTCATTGGAAACTAGGGAAGAAAAGCTGAGAGCAGTGAAATAAAGAGTTCATTTTATTCTTCCAAAGGGTCAACGTTGGAGCAGAGCTGTTATTGTGCTACACCCTGCTGGGGCTCGAAAGAACATCTTGGTCTCTAGCCCACATATTTCACTCATTAACCCGCTTGCTAACCTGATCAGCCTGCATATGAGGGGCAACAAAATCTTGTGATAGACTCACTTCAGTTGAAATTGCATTGCATATTGCACACACATTGGGCTTTCGGGCTCATCACTCCGAATAAAACATCCTCCCACTGCCTCTTTCTCAAATTTCTGCTTTTTCCTATCCCCTCATTAAAAAAAAAATCCTGGATGCAAGAAAAAGCAAAAAGAACGGCAGAAGGCATCTCTCCAATATCTCTCCCTGTCAACTCAATCAATGAAGAGGAGGTGGTAGGGGCTGGAGCATTGGTTTCGGGAAACGCTGAGTCCCTTTAGTGCCAGGATTTAAATGTTTCTCTGAGCTGCATCAGTGATCACATTCCTGCCTGGATTGCCTCATGGCTGGCTGATGTCCACCTGTCCCTGGGGCAAATTTATACTCCAGCACTGAGTTGGTCTGAGGAGGGTGGATAAGTTAGGGGTAGGAGAATAGAATGAGACAGAGGAAGGAAGAAAAGAAGAAGCAGAAGAAAGAAAATGCAAGCAAGAAAGAGGACGTGAATATGAGGCTTAAAGAGAAATGAGAGCGGTCTAATTGCAGGGCACCTACTTTATGGCTTTCGAGGCAGACTTTTCCTGGATCTTGTCAGACAAACCTGAGCATGCGAGTGTGGTGTTCAATGTAAACACACAGTATATCATGGTAAGCTGTTGCGGAGGTGGAAACAGAGAGGGATACATGGCTGATGACCGTGGAGGGTCTGTCTGCAGGTGGGAGAGGATGAAACAAGGAGTGAAGGTGTGTGTGTGTGTGTGTGCATGGAGACGGAGGGGGGAGAAGGGGGTGTGGGGTGGGGTGGAGGGATTTAAACAAGATAGCACTCGTTCATAAAGCTCGCTGCCGGGGTGAAACGAGGCGAAACGCTCCAAGCAGGTTTCATTATTAACAAAAGCCAACTACCGTCTTTAACTTAGATTAATATTTGTGTTTCATGAAAGAGTCGCCTCACCCACTCATTTTCCAAAGGTTGCCACACAAAGCCTTTGTTGGTGATCTGCACACTAGGGAGGCTGTGTGAATGAAAATGGAAACCTCTAATGTAAGGCTGAGTTTGAATGGGCAGATCACAAAACAAAGAAAATCAAGAAAAGAAACACGGCAGGCAGAAGTGGCCTTATGTTGTTTGTGCTTTAGAAAATGTTGTCAAAGTGCAAACACAACAAGATCCACTTTTCTTTTTTACTGAAGAAATTATCAATAATCTGATAACTGACATGGAAGAATAATAATTGAAGCTTTGTCTTCCTTGTACTACCTCAGAGGGGGAAAAAAACGCCACCCATAGATGACTCATGTATAAACGGCACACTGAAATGAATATCCTCGGAGGGAGCCCTGAGCGAATTAGCATTGTTCTCTCTGAAATCAAAAACGTACTGAGAAATCAAACTGCAGTTGTCAAATGACAATGTTGGTGAAAAAATAACATGGAAGACCGAATAGACCAAATGAATGAAGATACGTGAGAGAGGAGGGAAAACATTTTCTTTGTCGTTTTCTAATGTAGGTTATCATCAAGCTTGTCAGGGTACAAACACTTTGGCATTCACAAACTGCTGTTTAAAACTTCCTTGGCAAACCTGTGGATTTATGTTGTCTAGGTCTTTACCTCCAGGTACTCTCCACACCCTCTTTCCAGTGCATGAAAACACATGTCTCGGTCTCTGGCCCCTGGTGCCCCCTCCCCATAAAAAAGCGCACTGGAGGCATCTGCCAGCAGTAGCTTCTTTATGGGACGGATGGGATCCCAGAGCAGGGAGCTCCTGAGCACGGGGCTTGTTTTGTGATCATGAGTCTGATCTCCTTCCTGCTGTGAGTTTCCACTCCCTCTGCATGCATAAATAATAAATCACATGCACATATGTAGGCACATAGAAACACACTAGCACACATGTATAGAGCCATACAAGCACATACTGTATACTGAACATACTGACTGACTCAGTGTGATCCTTCCTTTAGTGTTCGATACATCTCCATTGTTCTTAATAACAAGCTTAAAAGGGTCAGTTCACCAAATTACCCAAATGCATATTTTCTTACTTACCTCTGGTGGCCATGCAAATAGTTTTGGTCTATTTGCTCAGGTTTGGAGATATTGCTTTCTGAGCATTCTGCTACCACCCCTATATTATTGAGATGAATCACATTTTGATTGTGGTATTCAAAGCATTGAAAATTCAGCAGCAACATTTCTTGAAACAATATCCTCATAAAGACCTGGTCACACCAGGAATGGCACTGGGAAATTCAACCACGCATCCCTGTGAAATAGCCGAAGCTTGGTGACGTAGGGACTACTCATAGGGCTAGTTGTTGAACTACTGTAGCTGGCGAGGTACCTGCTAAAATGCTAGCGAGCCGGAACATGACAGCACTAGTCAGTCACATCGACTACTTCAAAGTAAACTAAAACTGAACTTCACGTGAAAAGATAGTGTGGATTTACTTTATTTGCTGTTGACTTTTTCAAAAGACAGTAGTGTGACACTGCAGTAAACCATATTGTCCAATATTTATGTAAGCTTTTGGAAACATGCCAAGAAAAAGGGTTAAAAACCTCACTTCCGGCACACCCATGCAGTGTGCTGAGTAGAAAGGAGATTAAGGGAGAGGTCTGTTTGGTATTAGACGGGAAACCTGGGACAGGAAATGGTCCAGGCAGAGGCGGGCCATCCACAAAGCAGGCAGTGGTCCCACCACCATGAGGGCTAGGATAAAGCCTTGGTGTTCACCCTCATCCGCACCCGACTCTCTTTCACTCGACGCAGACGAGTTGACAGTGATTAAACGAGTTGCCAAAATTGAGAAGAAGTTTTAGGGGTGAGATTACATAAACATCTCAACACCATGGCAACTCATTGTCGTGCTCCCTGCCTCCTCAGTTATATAGTTTCCCCTTCTCCCTACCTCCTCTCCAACTCGTCCACTTTTTCGCCTCAGTTCATGACAGGGAGTTGCCAAAAGCCATGATGATCCAAGTACTTTATCTGAACCTCTCTCATTCCTCCTGCTCAGCTTATTATGATGGATGATCTTATTGATCAAGTTAGGTGCTATTAAGAGTAAGGTTTCATTTATTTAAAATGGTGTCTCCTTGTAAAATTGGAGACAGTATCATGCTTTCATTGTCATAAGAGATTATTGCAGTGTGTATGAAGATGAATAATTTCTGAAAGTCTGCAGTCCTATGCTCTACTATAATTTTCTTGCAGGAATGTAAGCCTTTTTTCTATTGCACGTGTTCGCCATTTTTTTAGCCACGCTAGCAGCGTGGCACTTGAGATAGGTTTTGTCGAGCCACCACTTTTGTCCAGGCGGAATTGTCATAACAACTACCGGATGGATTGTCATGAAATTTTGTACAGACGTTCATGGTCCCCAGAGGATGGCCCTACGGACTTTGGTGAGCCCCTGACTTTTACTCTAGTGCCCCCAGCAGGTTGACATTTGTGGTTAAGAGTGAAATGTCTCCGCAGCTGTTGGATGGATAATTGGATGATCTTTGTTAACTTTGGTGAGCCCAGATTTTTCATCTAAAGCCATCATTACATCAAAATTTACATTTGTCCTATATATTGGTATACAACCAAATACCTTCAAAATGTATAACATTCCCTTCGCCCTAAACTGAACTTGCTACTTTGCATGTTAGCTAATATTTCTATTGTTTACCTCGTAATTGTCGAAAGCTAAAATAGTTCCTGCTATAATAACTTTCCAGAGTTGTACAGTCCTGTCTGTGAGTATTAAAAACCATTGTGCAGTGTTTTGGCTTCTGATAAGCCTTTAAAACAAAATCTGATACTCAAACTGGACTTCCTGGATCATATTTCATTGTCCGGTGCACGCCCCCACCAACACCAGCGCAGCCACTTGCACTGTTTTGGAGCAGGGCTATTTTGGTCTGAATCTCCGCTTAGTCCTGTTGAATGTAGCGAAACGTAAATGCAACTTGAAAATATAAGTGCACATGTTGATTCAAAAGAGGACTGGCGTTCCACTTAAACAATGTTTCTATTGCTGAAGCTGTGCACATCTGGACAACATTACAAAGACCGTGCAGGAGGCCACAACTGAAACCCGTCTTCCTTTACATATTTAAGAATAGCTCTTTGTGTGCATGCAAGTACGTACGTGGAAACTATGTGACTGACCAACTTCCCCTGACAGACTTGAAGTGTTGAATATAGAGGATATAATGGTAAAGCCCTGCAGTAGATTCCTCTATAAACTCTGATAAGGTCCCAAACAACAGGTTTATTAACAGCCAGCCATATTAATTCACTCTCAGTCTGCCTAGAGCACAGAGAAAGTCACATCCAGCCGACAGAAAAGCTGCAGTCTGAGATAGTGAATAATTATTTCCATGCACCTCTGGCCACTTCTGCCAGCAGCACCACTCCTAGCAACACCAAAAACCCCTTTCTGTTTACACATGAGGCATAATGATGGGCTTTCTTTTACAGGGAACTGTAAAAGATGCTAAGTATATACCCCAAAATAAGCCTGAACAATGTTGCACTGTGTTTATGGCTTCCTTGAAATATCTGAAACTCGATTGGTGACGCTGAAACACTAGTTTCCATTTTCAGATGGAGAGCAAAAACACTGCAGTTGTGCAAATTCCATTAGTTATACTTTTCCAGTTATAAATAAAAACCATCACAAATATAAAATATTGTCTACACATTATAACACTGGACC
>CM022486.1:8991627-9092702 GCA_011952105.1 Coreoperca whiteheadi
CACACACACACACACACACACACACACACACACACACACACACACGCACAGTGATACTTACAGACACAGCGATACAGAGGAAAAGAGAGAGCAGCTGTTGACTGTCAAAATGACAGTGTCATTGTTTGGCCGCCACATTCAGAATATTCAGCTTCTTTGGCCCCAGCCTACCATCCATGATCCTGCCACCACCCTTGACCTGGCCTCCCCTCCCGCACTGCCTCTTTGTTTGCTCCAGCATTACGATTTAGACACATTCCAAACACTTTGACGGATAGATACTATAAAAAAAATAAAACGGTGTAACAACTGTCCGGGCAAGAAAAACAAGGACATAACAAAAAATGGACAAGCTCAGATTTCTCTGCTGGACTTTGACATCTTGTGTCTTAAATGAAATAACTTCATGTGACATCAGATCACAAAGGGAGTTCATCGTTAGCCTGACACATATGCAAATTGTTCCTCCAAGTGTTACATTAACAATATGCCAGCATTGTTGACTGGATTCTCAGGTCAGGAGGTGAAAATGAACCCAACTCTCCCTAATGGAAAATGAAGACATCAGAGACATCAGAATCTACTGTAGATTTTAGATACAGCTTTACTCAAAATATTGCATCTTCACTTTCTACAAGCCCCTACATCCTCCTGTCCCCAATGATGCCCAGGCACCAGAACACCACACATGTTGCGAGTGGAAGCTCCAAACTGCAGTGTAGGTGCCGCAGGGCTTTTCAGAGGTGCCAATTTGGTTTACACATAAACAATTTGGGCCAACTTGCAAGACTGCAATTGCAGCCTGTTTCACGTGCTTAACTGTTTCTGGTCCACAACGGATGAGGAGACTGGTAACACTTTTGAAAAAGAAAAGAAGAAAAAATGAGGCAGAGCGGTTTCGAGGCCTCTCATGTCTTTATGAATATGGAAATGATTTGATGACGTTAGCAAATAATACTTAAATGTTTTCACTATTGCATTGGACCGCTCTACACATGTTTCACCAATTTACTATAAATGAGGTGTTAACACATTTGTGACACATCTGCTGAACATTTGTACCAATAAAGCAGCTAATCCAAATGTTAACTGCATGTTGCACCAATAAAATGGTTTTATTATCAATTTATAACTTTTGTAATGGCTTGTAGTTTCATATTTTGCAACTTAACTCTGCAAATAACCCCATACTGTACACAATATAAACATTTCTAAACCACCCTAAATTAAAATGTATTGACAGCATTATTTACCTGTTGTTTTAGTATTACTGACAATAACACTATGCTTCATAGATAAGTGCTTCTTTGACAGCATTAGGTAGATACAACAAAAATTCCTGTTCAGTTCCCATTAATTAGACCCAACCAAATTAGCAGTAAACATTTGCAACAGTAAGCCAGTAACTGCTACACTACAAAATCATATTGTCCCATAGTATGATATAATATCATACGGTATAAAGTTCATGTAGCTTTTCATTCAATTTAATAGGCTATAGAAAGGTATTTTTGTGAGTAACATTATTTTATTTAAGTCGTAATTATGTCAAAGCATTACTAGTAGTAAAACATACAAAAACACTACATTGTCCACTGTGTGCCAATTGGTTGTGCATTGTTCAGCCACGTCAGATCTTGTGCTGTCATCCAGAATTTCACGCTGGAACCAATGTACTTTATCTAACATTATCATAAAAAGATTTTGTATTTTATGGGGCCCATTGGAAGAGCACTGTGACAAGTTGGCCACTGTCCAGGGTGTACCCCGCCTAAGGCCCAAAGCCACTGGGATAGGCTCCAGTCACCCGCGACCCCCAACAGGAACAAGCGGTAGAAAATGACTGACTGAATGGAAGAGCAGTGCCTCACATTTAACAAGTTCTCTGAAAAAAAAAAAAAAAAGTGTTTGGCTTCACAATTAAAGAGTCACTTGTTTAAGTGCAATGACCCTCCTCGAGGCTCTGGCCTAAACTCATGTAAGCATGTTATCAATTCATTCAGGCAAAAGTCTTTTTAGATGTGAAGGTCTCATGATGATGCAGAGCTAATGGCAGATTACAGATGACAGGTTTCTAATGACTTTCTGTCTTTCTTGCAGGAAGAGAGGGACATCGAATTTTCTTTCTTTTTGCATAGCTATGTGCACAAAGAGGTCAATCAGTTCATTTTAAAGCAAGCTATCACAAAAGGAAAAAAAAACCGATGGCAGTAATATTTTTAAATGTCTGACTATGAAAACAGACAATATTTCTACCCTCATTCAACCTGCCAGTCTATCCCTCTGGCCAGTGGTCAACCTGCCAATCAGGTGCCAAATAAATCCACTCAGCCACTTCCCCTCTGAGCCTGAGCCTACATAATATACCTCCTGGAAGCAAAGTTTCCCAAAGGATGCCCAGGCTCACAGTCATCCCCTTAGAAAAACAGCCACTCCTAACCTTCTATGCACTGTATACACGCTCACAAACACACACACACACACGCACACATACACACACGCAGTGATAGTTAGACTTTTTAGAATTGAGTTTGAACTATCCCAAAGACATGAACTAAAAATACAAGCCCTTACTGGCATTTATGACAGTGGAAGTGAAACATAAAAAGCAGAATTGTGGGGTAGGCTGGCTTTTGTGTTGTTGTTGCTGTAAACCACAAGCAATTGTACTACCTCAGAGATTCATCACTTTCAAAAGCCTGCCCATAATGACATAGAAACCGGCATTAATAATATGTCAACTAACAATCAGTTTCTATTCATGCTTTTCCCACAGTGAAGGGTCTAACATTGTCTGGGCTGCCATGACGATACCACATGCATCAGACTGTACGGTGCACATCAGCTTCGCAAATTGAAGATGGGTAGTATTAAATGCTCTTAAGACAAATGCGAGTGGAGAGTTTTTCAGCAGTGTAAATCTTAGGCGTGGCTATTTACATCTCAGTTTATGCAAGTGTATACCATTTACCAGTTTATACCAACATTTATGTGTGCTTAAATGTGTACGTACAGTATGTGTCCAATTATGCAGGCCAAAGCCATTAGATGCTGTCTTTTATTTCTTTCTCCCTCATTAAGGTGGAGCCCGGAGGAGTGTGCAGGAGGAGTGTAATCGAGATAATAACAGGGTTGCACACGCAGCTGCTGATGGGGACTGCACAGCTGAGCCAGGTTGGACAGCAACACTGCTGAAAGTCAGAGTGCAGGTTTGCCAGACAGCACATTCTGGGGACAGGACCCAACAGGCCAGGAGACAGGAGAGAGAGAGAGATGTGGAAGGCGAATGAAGTGGAGCCTCTGCAAACATCAGTTTTTGTGCATGTATAAAGGAATCCTACGCAAAAAATACTCAGTTGGTTCTGACAAGTTTGAATCTTTCTCCTTCGGACGGCAGCTGTAGTCGGTTTCGACTGCTAGAACAGTGACCATGAATCCCAATAATGACCAAGAATTACAGCAAAAGGACATGTTAAAACTTCCATTGAAACTTCTCAAACCATTCCTGCAGCATAATCCTCCTCTCCGCCATTCATCCATATCTTTTGTATGTTCTAAACACTCCGCAACATAGGTTCTCCACAATATAGCGAAATACACTACTTCCGTGTCGCACTATCGCCTCTTCATAGATTCAAAGCTCAATTTGTCAACGATGCAAAGGCTTATTTGGAAGATACTGATCATTTCGGTCAGCAGCCGGGAAGTGGATTATGCTGCAGCAGGCCTTTATGAAGTTTCTATGCAAGGTGATTATGCTGTAAAACATATTGACATATTGCGCATGCACTCATGCACACCAACATCACAAACCTGCAGACGCACACAAACACCCACCAACAACATCATAATAACAGCAGTACACACCCACATAAGTTGGTACACACCGCTCCCTTTTTGGCCTCTGAATAACTTGGGCATCTGCTTCCTGATTGGCCCCTCAAGGAGCTTAAGCCCCATGTAATCGTTCAACACCAATGCACTTCCTTTCCTCTGTCCCTCCATCCTGCCGTCACCCTCTGCAGGGAACAGTTGACTCATGGTTGACTAAATCAACAATTTCGGGTTAGAGGCATTCATCTGGACTGTGGTCACCGCTGTGGCCTGCTGGTCATTTACCTCTATACCGGAACAAACCCCTGCAGTTATAGTCAACATACACTGACACTTGTGATAACAAGCTGAGCTGCTTTTCCCTGGAAAACAAGCACTTTGACACCATCGCACAGTCGGGGGAGCAAAATGGTGTCAAAAAGTGAATGAACAGCTTGTGGCTGTTCTTCTGTCAAGCCCTCAGGGTTTTGGGAAGCAGATATCCTTCCATGCTCTGCTCTCAGGAGTTTCTTTAGCCTGCAGAAAACTGTGACTTTCCTTTCTTCAAACAGATATAAAAGAACAGCAGGAAATCTGTTTGGTTGTAAGCCATTGGCTGCATGTCAGAGTGAAGGAGCTCTCAAAAATGTTCATCTGTCAGCATCTAGTCTTGATCTTCAGTGCATGCATTCACACCTTTCAAGTTAGCATCTAGGGCTTAATGATTTACTCCTCCCTTTGAGGAGCCGGTGCAAGAGCTGACATGTACAGGACAAATCCCATCTTTTTGTGCACATTCAACCCATATCAATGCGCCCTCTCACTGTAAGTTATCACGTCCTTCAGGCACAGTCGAGAATATATTTCTGTCATTCAAAATGTAGAGCTATTGAGTTCATGAACCATTTGTTCTTGGCATGGTAACATGTCTGTGGCTCAGAAAGGTCAGAGTAAAAGATGATATATTATGGGGATATCCAATCCTCAAGGCTCAAATTTGAACCTCAGTGATTTATGAAATCTGAAATTTCTTCAGGGTAAAGCTCTGGGGATTCAAGTCTCTTCAGACGCAGCACTGCACCAACAGCCAAAATAAAATCCACCCTGACAATCTCTGCTGAATGCTTTTCACAACCATTATTTTGTGAATATAGACTCCTCGGGCCCACTCAATATATCAACACCTGCTGAGAGTTCAGCCTGTATGAAAGTGTGTGCAAGCAAATATATGTGTGCTTACATACTTACGAATGCACTGCGTGTGCATGTGTGTGTGCTGCATTGCATTTTTCAGCTCTCCCGTGACAGGGGAATGCAAAAACATGACTCCCTTAGAGTGGAAACCATCAGCCTCACTTGTAATCAGCTTGTGCAGTGTCAGGGTGTTTACATTGAGGCTGCATGCTTGGAAGAAAACAAACGGGCAAGACTTCATAAATCACTTTTCCTGTTCAAACCCCCAGAGTTTCGGAGGCCACAGCATCTCGCGATGCTTATCATTGATGAAATGAGTGACCCCTTAATCTGGGAAACAGCCAAGAGGCTTTGCCCACATGAAACAGTTGCTCATTCTACTGGTTCTTTTAGAGGTGGGGTATGCGATTCTAATCCAATAAACGTCTTTTAGTCAAATTCAGCGACTATCTCCTCACAATATGCTAGCTGACCGTTCAGTTTGTGCGCTGAAAAAAACCTCCGGTGTTTGTACACAGCCCTGGCTCTGTAATGTGGACCGAGCCACACAACACTATTCCAGCCATTTCAACCATGATTTGTTTGTCAGGTAACGTTACATGACTTACCCACAGACAGTCAGCTTAGTTTCTAGTTTGCCAAGATGTGCTGCTGTTGTGATGTTTGCTATAGTCGCAGGAGAGTTGGCAGTATCGCTGTCTGGAGCTGGTTTGCTGGCTCCTCTTCGCTGGCTTCTAGCTCCGCGGCAAAACCTGTAGGGACAGTTTGCTAAGCCACAACCTAGCCCACGTTAGTTACATTACCTGCTGCGTCGTTGGTGGGTCTATATCAAGGTATTTGTCATGGTACTGGATTTCTCCAGAATCGCATACCCCACCTTCAAGTGCTGCTGCATCTTCCGGGGTGTTTGTAGATAAATAGGCTGGCGAGCCTTGAAATGTTTTCTGTTTGTTTGTATGTTTAATGTTTAACATCCAAGCTTAATCCAAGGATATCTCGTGTTTTGCTTCATTGGTTGAAACGTAGGCCTAATAAACATCTCCTCTGAGAGAATGAAATTCCAGCGCTGCAGCTGTGGCGTCCGACTATAAAGCAAGCCAGGCGAGACTGATTGAACCCCCCGACTGTT
The DNA here is from genome assembly GCA_011952105.1 of Coreoperca whiteheadi. NCBI lineage: Eukaryota > Metazoa > Chordata > Actinopteri > Centrarchiformes > Sinipercidae > Coreoperca > Coreoperca whiteheadi. Next base: position 8,997,764 of record CM022486.1, read on the forward strand.
CACCTCTCTCACAGCACGTAGTCTACGACCACTTGCTGCAGCATTAGCTGTAACATGAGGATGAAGCCAGTCTATTAACGGGAAATTAAATGGATGGAGTGAACTGTGCCTTCAGCATCCAAGAATAATGACCGTGAACATTGCTCTATATGGATTCCAAACTAAACAGTTTCTTCTGGGAAGGTTTCTGCATTAAATATTAGATTAAATAAAGACCTCTCATTTAACACAGCTAGTATTCGTTCAAATTCCAGTTGCCTTTTCAGCTTCCACATTAATCTGCACACCAAACTTAAAATCGAAGGAGTGCTCTTGTGTTCTTGGTCAACCCCAATGTGTATTTTCAGCATTCTTAGCTCAGGTTGACTCATCGTCGCGTCATTATCAGCATCCAGAAATAGAATCAATGACTCTGTTCGGTTGGACAGTACAGTATAAGGGGTAATGTTTAGCCTGGAGCCTCAGCGAGGCCAGACGTGCAATCTGAAGAGCTTGACTGCTGAGTTCACCCCAGGCCATATGAGTGGAGAAAATAAACTATTATAGGCTCATGAAGTATTCACTGGAAGCAATGAGTGTGTGTGTGTGTGTGTGCTAAAGATGATGCATGCAAGTGTGTAGTGGGAACAATAAACACAGCTTGAAGCCTTGAACTCTAAACCCCAGGCTGTTATGCCAGTTTTAATACCTATTGGAGCATAAACACAGCTGACACCTTGTCAAAGTTGGAAAATAAAAAATCTACTAATTTGCCAGCACACCATTCGCCCTGTGGAAATAAACATGCTGATTGAGGGAGGCACCAGTTAAGCAGATAAAATACAATATTATCGTGCCAATTTTTACTTCTACAATTGGACGCCAATACAGAAAGTATTCATCTGATCGGTTTGAGATGTTGCTGGTTCCCACTTGCCTTTTGAGTTATTCCTTTTCTCCTCTCTCTGTAACTGAACCTTCACCACTCTCCCTGGATATCAATCTCTCCTGGTCCCTGTCCGCTGTCTGAATCCCAGCTGCTCCTCCTGTTGGTCCAGGTGTTTGGAATAAAGGCCTCTTAACCTGCTGCTGAGGTGGCGAGTTTGTAGACGATGGAGGAGAAGGGTCGGTGGGAGCCTAAATAACAGTCAGTAATAATAACAGCCTATTTTACAGTACAGGGGATCATTTACCTTTATCAAGATCACTGCAGCAAAAATAGAATCTGGGGATTGGTGCAAAATCATTTCCACAGCTGGAAGAGAAATTACTGTTGTGGTCAAAATGGGGGTCCAAGTTTCATTGTGATTGTGTGGAGAGACATTTCAGGTTCAGTTTCATTGCTGCCTTCCAATTCTTCACCAATCAAGGCAAGGAAAGGCAAGTTTATTTGTATAGTACAGTACCTTTCAACAACAAGTCATTCAAAGTGCTTTACATAAGACCTAAAAAGGCATTAAGGCCGGATATAAACGAAAAACAAAGCGAATACACACATAAATAAACTTTAAAGCAATATAGAATTTAAGATATGAATAAGCTAAAAGTGAATGAAAATAGAAATGACAATGCCAACAGAGATGATATTGAAAATATTTGATTTAAAAGATCTGAGAGTTCGACCAGACCCGTATGTTTTCTGGGCGATTTGTGCCAGATGTGTGGTGCATAGAAACGGAATGCGTCTCTAAGCTCAATGTTGACTCTGGGGACAGTAAGCAGAACTCGCCCAGACGACCTGAGAGGTCTGTACAGTCCATAATGTGGGAGCGGAATTTTCAGAAATGAATTTTGGCCATAAACTATTCGGTGCGTTATGAAACAAATGCTTAAAAGCAATACTCTGACACACAGGAAGTCAGTGTAGAAATCTGGGAACTGGACAGATGTGATCCACTTTCTTGTTCATAGTGAGGACTCTAGCAGCAGCAGCATTCTGATTGACTTTTTAGAGACGCCTGTGAAGACACATTTACAGTAGTGAGGCCTACTGCTGAGACATAAGTCCTTTAATCATTGATATATTCTTAAGATGACAGTACGCCAGTTTTGTAATTGTTTTGTGGAGGCTTAGGTCTGACTCTGTGACTACACCAAGATTTATAACTTTTATGACTTTTAATTGTTCCTCTTTGGTTCCACAAACAATTCTTTTCTCTTTTATCTTAATTTCACTCGAGGAAAATGTGAACATCCAATCACTGATTTGTTCAATGCACTTATTCAATAAGTGTATGAGACGACAGTCACCTCACATATCAACTTAATAATGACAACGTAAAAGTGTTTGCATCCAAATCAAACACAGAAAAAAGGCCACTGCAGAGTTTAAAGTGTTGCCATAGTTGAAATGGCTCTTTTGGTATCTGAATTCAATTAACACAGGAAGAGATGTTATCTGTGTAATATTCAGGCTTCTGAAACTCTTCCTTTATCCATGTTATTTTAGTGTACTTCACACAGAACACTGTGCGTCACTTCCAGAACAAATAAAATGATATAGCTCTGCTGCCACGTTTTTCACATACATTCATTTTCTCAGGGGAAATGATAGCCTGTCAGGAATTCCAGCCACTGCTGCCTTTAAAAAGAGTGTGCATGTGTAAAAGGCAGAGACCATTTTTAAAAAGGCATGAAAAGAGCAGGTCTTAATTTTGTAAATCTAAACAGAGCCAAAGTATACACACCCTGTGTGAGCTGTGATTCCTGTTGTAATATATTTCTGTCAAAATGCTGAATGATTTTCAAACATCAGAGACAGTGTGTGCCTCCTATGAATAATACATGCAACGCAGCTTGATGCATGTAAAGGAAATGTTAACATATCTGTGATGTTAGCAAAGTTTGACAGGAAACATTATATTTGATTACATCTTCAGATAAAGCAGCTGCAGAACACAAACACCAGTGGTGGCAAGTACATTTACTCAAGCATGGTACTTGAGTACAATTTATTTGTACACCATTTGCTGCTACTTTATACTTCTACTCCACTATTATTCCGAGGGAAATATTGAACTTTTAAAATCTTATTAAGTTACTAGTTATTTTTCTGAATCATATTTAATATAAAACTCAGATTTATGTTGTGACCCATCGGAGGAGGCCTGACCCCTAGATTGGGAACTGTCGGACTTAACTTCCTTACTGGGTGTAGTAGTTCAAACTTGATACACCTTGACCAGCTACAGCAGGAAAATGCTGCTTACACATTGATGAATCCATATTAACAATTATGTAATATTGTATGGTAATATGCCAGTCAAGGGCCATTTTTCTGCAGAAAGAGTACTTTTACTTTTGATACTTGAACAGTTGTACATTTTGCCAGTTAAACTTTTACTTAAGTTAGATATTAAATGCAGGACTAGCAACTGAGTACTTTTACATTGTTGTATTGGTTCTTTTACTTAAATAAAGGATCTGAATACTTCTTCCACCACCAATGAACTGCTAACTGCTTGGAAACTAAATGATCTGCTAGAATGATCCCTAACTAACCAAACCTCCGAAATGAATGACAGCAACCACCTGACCCAAACCCAGTCTGCTGAGTAAGAACAACCAGGTTGCAGACACAGTGCGCCTCCAAACATGTACATAATCTGTGCTGACCTCTGAAAGCTTCAGTCCTGTTATATCCTACAACTGTTACAGCCCCGCACAAAAATACAGAACTGCAAAGCAAACCAACAGCCAGGATGGGATTGATCCCAAAACCAAACCCCTAAGGAACTCACATCTGCGCCAGCATGTAGCCAGAGTTTGGTCCAGACTTGTTTCTTCTCTATGGGTGCCTGGCACCACTTGGGAAATCCTGGTTGGGTTTTTGTAAGCGGCACTCCACCCATGCCTCATTGGGGTTGAAGACACAACCACAAGAATTACACCCTATATGAATGTTTGTCACCCACTGTCTACTATAAGAACCACTGTGCACCCACTTCACCCTGACTGAGCGAGAATAGACTTGAGCAGTCAGTCAAGCATTACCCTTGGAAGCCTATAATGACTACCCGCGGCTCTATTTAGCTTTCTGTGGGAAGAGTGATGGCTCAGAATGAAACTGAAGGTAATAAAAAAAGATCTCTGTGACTGTTGTAGGTGGGTTTTTGTTTTCTGTTCTTAAATTTCAATTATTTTTTTTCTCATGCAGCAAAGTGAAAGAATGTGTAGTGAAGTTGTCAGTTGAAAAAGTTGATTACAGTTGTGATTTGCAACTTAATTAAATCCAGTACATGTATGCAGTTTGAGGTAAATGGGCTGAAACATGAAAAATCACATGTAGGATGTGTTACTTTTTGCTGAACAGAGGCCACTGTGGTCCCAGGTAATTACAGAGTTGGCGCATTGTATTTCCCTTCCTTTCCTAAGGTTCTCTGGAATCAGTTGCTTTAAAGACATTGTGATTAGGTGAACCGATGACCTGTCAAAAGTAATGGCATAGTGGTAAAAATGAAAGTGTATTAAATTTAGGAAAGGTGTCTTTTATTGCTTATGAATATAGCTTCTCATTTCTACAAGCAACAAACTGTGTTATTTCATCTTTCAAAAGTCACAGTCTCGGCTTTAAGGCATTGTGTACATAAATGATGCAGTATGGCGTAATCCTTATTTGTGTATCTGTGAATTGCAGAAATGAAATCATAAAGTCCTTACTACAAACGCAACCCTAAATGGAAGAGATGTGCACCCACTCACTTAACCCATCTGCTTCATCCTGTGCTTTGATGTGTTTCTTAGAGATTAGACGGAGCTCTGAAGTTGGACTCTGTGATTGAAGAAAATATTTACAGCGCACACAAAGAGAAAGAGACGTGTCTCAACCGCCCACACCACATTTGGCTTTTGAAGGGGCAGCTGGAGGAAATCCAAGGGCTGTTTGCCACCAACAGACACAGGATGAAGGCCTGGAAGGCACCCGAGAAGAAGAGGAGGAGGATGTGAGAGTCAGAAATTGTTCAGCGTTTTGGTAAATCTGGTATGTTTACTGGCACAATGGTGAGCGAAAAGCCTTTATTTTCCTCCACATTCTCACATGTCAAGTAAACTCACTTGATTTCTGTAAATGATACAGCTGTTGAACGCCCACACGACTGCCGCCAAAACTCATTGCCCCCTGAATATGTTCAGCTGACTAATGTTGTGACGTTGAAGTGAAAAGAGTTTGTTCTACACTTTTTTAAGGCGATGAAAGCAGTGGGTAAAAGTCAAACTACAAAGCCTAAGGCAAAAACAGACCCACTGTTTTTTTTTTTTAAGAAAGAAAGCTCCTCTGTGTTCTGGTCAACAGCTGCCTGTGTCAATATCTTTGATTGTTGTTGGTTTTTTTTTGAGTGCAGTCATGTTTTTTGGATACATTTTACAGTTTGCAGGACAGGCCTTTAGAGATGTCTTTTCAAGAAGGTCCTGACATGCCATTAGGACTACGCTTCACAATTTATTCTATAATGCAGATGGAGCATGAACAAAAACATGAGGACGAGTATTTCCTACAAAAAAGCACAGGTTATAATAACAAAATGATTATGACACTGAATTGTAGATATGCCAAGAGTTTATTATGCTGGCAGCTGTGAGGCTGTACTTAAACACATCAGCATGCTAACATACTGATATGTAGGTATAATATTTAACATGTTAACCAGTTTAGTTGGGCGTGTTAGCATCCATTTGCTAATTAGCACTAAACAAGGTATGCAGGTATTTGGTCATAAACCTAAATACTGGACATTAAGACCTTGACCAGATGACGGCACTACATGAAAAGAGTTATTGCAATTCATCCCAAGGGGAACATGAATGTATGTACCAAATTTCATAATCCATCCAATAGTTGTTGTGATATTTCAGTCTGGACCAACACAAAGGACTGACTTACTGACAGTGTGCCATTGCAAGAGCTACAGCAACAATTCACATCAGAGGCAGGAGAAACTTGATTTCAATATTAAAAATGCTAGCTTTCAATAATCCAAATCAGGTTATGGATTGTATAGAGTAACTGTAAATGATTCCAGTCAAATGGAACCTTTTATTTTTTTCCATTATAGCCTTCATGTCCATCCAAACCAAATAGAAACATCACTCTTGAGCGTCTCGGCACTTGCAGCTGCTGCCATCAGGCGAGTACAGTATCTGATTTAGTAATGTGTCTCTTCTGTTTATGTCTCTGTGTCTGAGAGAGAATGTGCTGTGAGCCCAAACATCATTAGACACAGAGAGGTGCAGACGGACAGCTGAGCTTTCCTGAGTTTTTCCAAAGCATACATTAGCAGAGCTCCTGCAGTTTTCTCTCTGCTGACTGGGCTGAGTGGGGACAGCTGCGAGAGTCGTAATCACCATCGATGTACAAGCAGCTCGTTTCCCAAGCTAACACTCCCTCTACCCACAACTGGTCAGTGTGGTATTGGCTTTGGGTGTGAGTGTAGTTGGGATTGTGCACATTCACTTTCTGTTCAGTCTTTTTCATTTGGAAGCGAGCAGATGATGTCAAGCTGTACGGCACAATACTATTATCCTTCACAAGAAGGTCCCAGAGGCCAGGACCTGATTCTGTCATAGTTCAACTATTGGAATTTGGATAAAATCAAACAGCTTCAGTCCATGTAAGACTAGATCTCTTATTATCACTTGATTTTTCATCTAATGACTCTTGTTTTTTTAATGTAGAAGAGTACATTGTCTCATCATTATCAGCCTAGACCAGAGGCACATAATGGTGACCCAAAGTTTTGCTAATCACATCATCACGTTTTTCTCTCTAGCAGGAAATCTTGCAGCACTGGAAGCGACATATATAAGATTTTGAACCATTGTATCAGCAGCGAACATTTATCTTTATTTATCTTCTTTATGGAATTAGTCGTATAGGAAACTGAAAAGTCTGCACAGCAAATGATTGAAGTACACAGATTAGTGAAGTTCTTCCGCATGCTTAATGTCAGACACCAGGGTGACTTTAATCAGCCAGTATTGCAGAGTAGTTTTTTCACAGACACCAGTTCACACACAGGTGGCGGCACTAAATGGGCACCAAATTAATTAGTCCACAAGAGGCATCAGGAGCAATAAACCACAAGATCAGGAATAAAAAAAGAAAGAAAAAAGGAGCATGTTTGCATCCCAGCATACAGAAGACTACGTTCTATCACAGGTAGTAGTGTAGTACAGTCTAATTGTGCGTTTCATAATAATAACAATTCAATTGCCAGTTCTTCCTTATTTTAAGTAACTTAAAAATGATTTAGGTAGTCTCAGATGCATGGGCACAGAGGAAGTCAGTATGCCCAAACGAAGGAGGAACAGAGAGAAGTTATCAGAAAGAGGTCTATGGGGCTCGATTTTCTAAGGGGCTGTATTATTGGGGGGGGGTTAAGAAAAGGGGGAGGATATTGTAATTTGTATTTTGCCTGAGGGCAGGGCAGGGAGGGTCTTTTTTATTTATATTTGTTTTATTATATTTTATTTCATCCGTCCTTTGCACTATAGTTAATAATTACATTACAGCAATAAGAATACATTCACTTGTGCCATGGTTCGTATAGGTGCACTTTGCCAAATGAAGAGGCCAGCAGTTCTGTTTTTTTTGTACTGGGGATTATTAATGCATGGTGGCACACGTCAGAGGTTCCATTAAGGTAACAAGGTCTAAACTGTGGTACACAAGTAACCAATTAAACATCAATATATTATTTTGACATGTTGTGGGGAGGCTGTTGCAGTCTCAAAGAAAACATTAATAACCCTGAGGAGGGTCTTGCGTTTTTTACAAAATGAAATATAAGGTTCAGACCCCCTCACCACCCACCACCATTAATTCTTTTACAGTCCCTAAATACTATCACACCCTTCTTTCTATGTATGTCCTGATCTTGTTCATGGTTACTGCACCAGATGCGCCCTGTTGATTAATTAATTCAATGCCTTTTTATTGCTGCCACATTTGTGAGTCTTAACGAAGCCTGGTAAACATCATTCAAGTATGAACAGCGTTGGTCCATACACACACATTTAAATCACACACACGCCTCCTTGTTCACCTTGTGGCGGGCTGTTCTCGTGGCGTTGACAGGGGAGACAAGGGCTCCCATTGACAGGGTTGCCCTCCTCCCTGTAGGACCAGATGTTCAGAGTTAGCGGGCGGTTTGAAAATGACGCGCTCATTCTTGCGCCATTTTGGATTTCCCACTTTACCCCTGACTGATGAGTTGAGGAGGTGAAGAAAAGTACAGTAGAAGGCGAAGAGGGAAATCAGCATGCTATTTCTCACCACCGAATAAAGCCATGTGTCGGCAAAATATGCAAGGACTGGACAGACCGTCAGCCCTAATGCATCACATCAAATGCAAACACACTGAAGACTGATTACACAATGTATGAATGTCCCAAGATGTCATCCTAAAAGAGACAAGAAACAGAGGTGTTTCATTCTCTCACAGAAACAGGACAAGGTCACAAGTAGACACAGAGCAGCTGTAAACAATCATCTGCTACACTGATGGGTTTCAGATGATTATGAGTAAGAGGGGTTAGTCCCTTGGTCTGCACGAGGCTTTAGTAATAATCCCTTCTGGTAAGATTCATACCCACGTTATAAATCAAACTGTTCATTTTCGGTCTATAGTCAGGAACACAACAATACAATAGTGATATTGCATTTAGGGAAATACACTTATTTGCTTTCTTTTCCAAGGGTTAGATGGGAAGAACACACAGTTATGTGTAAAGTAAAGATCTCTAACTCTTGAAAAGAAAGCAAACACGCATATTTCCCAAAATGTTGAAATAATTAGGTAATTTAATTAAGTCAAACTTAAAGTTAAGTTAAAATTAAAGTTGTTATTGAGGTCTATGCAATGATATTCACTCAAACATTTGCCACATTTTGCATCATATTTTTGCTTATTGTTTTTTACATTATATATTTATAGTACTGAGAGAAATAGCCAGTTCATCACAGGAAAACAATCATTATCTGTATTAGATTTGGTCAATGTGCTGTGCAGTTTTCTGATCATTGATCTAGGGCACACCATGTGTATAGTGCCACAACAAAGTCTTTGCTTCTGCTGGCACCAGTTTTACAGCCACATTTAAAGTCACTCTGTCTGTTACTGAATTAGGCTGGACTCTTTAATGTGGGAAGAATATGAGGACCAGTGATTTTGTTGCCTCATTTGTTTTATTGTCTTAAATGAAGGTATCACATTAAGAGACCTTCACTGGTATAATGGAACATGAGCGCTGATTTCAAAGTCACTTAGTAATAGTTTGAGAGAACATGGCAACATGTGACTGTGATCAACTGAACTGCAAAGTACATGAAAACAAGGATATCTGGACCCTTCAGACGATTCACATGTTTTTGTGGTCACACTAACCGTTCACTGTGTGGTTGATGATACTGTAATTGCATTTGTCATTTTCAGATCTTCTGTTTTATCATCTCTTTTAACAACACTCAAATCTGAGGAACTTAAATTAAGTAAAGAAAGAGCTTTAGCAGATGTTTTCCCTGCTCATATGGGGACCGTCTGTTTTGAGGCCTGTTTTGTGGCCATGACAGCTTGACAACAAAAATGAACTTAAAAGGTATCAACTGTTTAGTGTTCTGCATCTTCAAATCTGTCCACTCCAGAGCAGGATATCTTGACAACCACTGGCCAGATTGACACACAATTTATTCTTAATACTTATTGTCCCCACGGGATAAATCATAAAGTTTTTGATGACCCCCAAACTTTTTCTGTAATCCTCCATCGGGCCAAAACTGTAACTTTTACAGAAGAAAACCAGTTTCCTTCTAGCTGTACTCTCAGGCCAAAATGTCGATATCTCATAATCTAACTTCATACTTTCATGAGACCTTGCTGAGCAAATTCATGGTCTCTAGGGGCCAAACTACTTTGATTATAAAGAAACATTATCGGCACTTTTGGTAAAGTGCTAAAAATAAAGAAATAAATAATCCCTACTTTGTTTGTCACATCTAGCATTCATTTTCATTCAGTTTTTAATGTTCATTCCAACCCACAAGAGCCTTTACAAATGAAATTATTTTTACATTGAGAGCATTCCTCTTGCCTTTGCTTATTTTCTTGATTGAGGCAGTTAAGAAAAGTATACACAGAGGAGATTGGACAAGGCTAGACACTGTATGATCATTATCAAGTAGAGGCACATGTCCAGAGGTTGAACTTCCACCAGCCACTAACTGCATGAAATCTGATGTTTAACCCTTTGAGGCTTATTGTCTGATTTCATGTGGCTTCTTCTTAGGCAGTCGTGAGAACATTATTTCTGTAACTCAGTGTTATAAATAGTCACATGTTTGGTTTTTTGCTCAAATACACCATCAATTTGGGTTTCGCGTACTTGCTGGAGTGTCTTGTCAGGAGAGGCCATAAAGCCTCTGCATGCTGGATACAGCTGGAGACGCATTCACACGCTCTGACAGACATAAACACATAGAGCAACTACAAAGCAGATGCAGCTGCGCACTTGAATCATTTATTTCTAATTATTATTTCATTTTAACAATTCAATACACTGCTACCTGTAAAGTACACACACACACACACACACAAAGCTACGAGAAGACTGCTACATACACACATCTGGAAACGTGGATCCCTGTTTATCCTCTGTCATCCATGTCCAGCTGGATAAAGCCTGCTCTTTTCCGGTGAAACTGAATATGTAATGCTCTCTAAGGTAATTAAGCAAGAACATCGCAAATGTCTGACATAGTCTTTAATGAAACAAACGTTTGTTTGAGACACACATGAATCCAGGATGGACCTCCTCAAGGACAGCTGGTTGAAGTTTATGGGGACAAAGCATCTGTGGAACTTTGACCCTTGAGTCTTTTCCGTTGGAAGAGGGATGTAATAACCCAGTTGAGACAAACTCTGTTGTGAGGATCTCAGACGGGTGGGAAAGGTTACGCAGACCTCTGTGTTATTCTTCTTTTGAGTGAATCAGCACAGCACTTTTGCCTTTGGTAACTCCTTATTGACTAAATCGGACCTCCCGATACGTACTTCGATGTCACCGTGATTGTGGGTTTAAGATTGAATTACCCCCAGTGGGATCCAACTTTTGTGCTGTAAACTCTTCCTTGTAAAATGTGGAGTCACAATTTACATGTAGATGTGTATCAGTGGGGCATAAAAGGACCAGAACGGTGAATCTGCAGTGTTTCATAGTGGCTGTTCATGCAACATTTGCACATGCCATTATCGCAGATTTAATCCAATAGGTCTGTGAGGCCTGCATATGATAAGGTTTCCATGTGTATTTTTTGGCAGGAATGACATGATTTCTAATGGAATTAATACCCTGCTGAAGAGGTAATGTGCACGTTCAAAGGCCTGAGGTGAGGTGGGGGAATTGGCAGAGCAGCCCAAAGGGTCCCGCTGTGCTGTCAGAGTCAGCAGGAGGCTTCCTGTTTGAGCATGTCTACCTCAGTCTGGTCCAAAACCCGACCCACCGCAAGACTGAAGCAGTACGGACGCACAGAGACTCAATTATTCTATATTCTGTTCATGCTTAATACAGGTCTCGCCCTCAAGAGGCGTGAGACCACATCACGTAAAAGCACATACAGATGGCTGGCACGGTACAACTGAACATTTGAAGTAGATTGAATTTTCCACATCTGGTAGGGAAATATGTGGAAGCCAACAAGAACATTCAGTTTAATGTCCTACAAGTGTCAACATTAAATATACTGCTCCTAACGCTGCTTTACTGTCATTTATTAAGAAAGTGCTCCACCTACTGGCAATAAAAGGAAGTGTCAGAATGCAAAGACGTGACAAAATTGAATGCTTCCATATCAAAGTTTATTGCTGACATGCATGTAGAGATCTGATGAAGTAGAAAAATATGTTTTTTATACAAACGTGTTTTTCATCTGTACAATTCTGTATCTAGATGCCCATGTCCAACCAAGCAGCTTACAACACATTATCCCATTGGGTTTAAACTACATCACGTTTCATATCTTACACCAAGTTTCCAGTTGAAACAGTCAATATGTTGGTTATATACTGAAGACTTAACTTAAGAAGCAGGGTGAAAATCATAAAAATTGGACTTTTGAAAATTAACAACATTTTACAACTCATCCAATTAAAAAGGTATATCTATCTATTTGCTTTGCTGTTTCCTATAGGACGCAGTTATCTTCCAAAATCAGTTGCTCTGGCACACCTTGCAAATTTAAAATCATGCAACAGTCACATGTTTTACCTCACTATTTCCATGCTTTTCAGTCCATGTTGCAGTCTACCAATATAACTCTGTAAAACAAACATTGAATGTGGTACAATCCACTAGCTAGATAGTGAAACTATTTTTGATGGGAGTGGGGCAGAATAAAACCCATCTATTGAACCTGTAGTTCTATTCATCTGTAGTTGGGCATCATGGAAGATGGCTTAAGACACTTTCCACAGACGATCACTTAATGTCAGCATTCAGCAAAGGCTACAGTGTTGATAAAACACCCTTCTCTGAAGAACAACCTAGACTACTACAATACTGCTGTATACCCATGGAATTCACATTGAGGTGGGAGAAAGCCAACAGCTCTCTATACATGTTATTTTAGCCTCTGGTTGTGGTGGTTGATGGCCAACGTGGCCTATAATGCACATCAATCGGCATGTGTTGAAACAGAGTTGGTATGGGCGGAACAACGTACAATATGACTGTCGCAGTCATGATGGTGGATATTTACATACTGACCAGGGCGTGCAGCCTTGTGTGGGGACTTTCTGGGCTTAATGATGGAACAAAAAAAGAAACCCACATACAAAAAACCCTCCTGTAAATCGTGATAATGTGAGAGTATCATTTTGTTTTCTGTAAAAAACAGAACTATGCAAAAGTCAGTCTCATTATTAGTGTAGCTTAAGTTGACCACAGACTTTGTGGCAAAATGGCAAGGAAATTGTTTAGGAATCCAAAAGGAAAACACAAAAACTGATGCTACTCTTGAATAAATGTGGCTGAAAAGGATCAAAATGACCACTGTTGGGGTTAACGCTTCTGAAAGCTGAGAGAGCAAAGAGATTTGGGGCCTGTTTCACTGGCATAAGTTACGCCCAGATATTTCCATTCAAAAATGACTTTTTTTTTTTTTGACGGACAACGATCAATGTCTGTGATACAAGCTCCAGTGGTTTTGTGAGGGGGGCGTGAATAAATAAATCAACATGAAATTACAAGGAAAGAAGAAGTAAAGACATTTGAAAATATTCCAGAGCCTATGTTCATGCAATCACTTTGAATATAAATAGGAAGAAGTCTAGTTAACCTAAAGCAGGTACCAATATGCAACGGCAAGTTGCAGTGTACACATGCCTAACTGATTAGTAGCTTTGCCACGGTTTGAATAAACCCTTTGATAAAAAAAGAAGAATGCATCAATAGCCAAGAAGACCCAGCAACTAAACTTAAAACCTATGAGTCCGTATTTTCATTTATCTATGGAATATTACAGTATCGATTACTCACCACCAGCTCGTCCCCCTGTATAGAGGGCCTCCATGGCGAGATAATACAAGCATGTACAAGTTGAGCTAGAGAAGCAATCATGACAATCGCTAAAACATTCAGTCAAGCCCCGTCTTAGCAAAGTCTGCTCTGGTTTTCACAGTGTATGCCACTGAGGCAGGCCAGATAACAGAACACAATGATTGGAGGATAGCTTAAAGGGTCTGTGACTGTCAGAGGTTAACAGCTCGACAGCTCTGCCGAATCTTATTCTGCCTGGCCCAAAACACACACACACACACACACACACACTCATAATCATGGATACTGCAGACGTTATCAAAGCGTAGAATGACCGTTCACATTCATACTGAAAAACACTTGTCCCGTGATCTGATGTGAAGAGAAACAGGGAAGTTGGAATACCTGGAAGCCATTTGATTTTGAATGAGGCTGTGGATATTAGTTTCCTTGGCTAAGAGTAATTTTAAGACATGATTTTTGGCAATAGAAACATGACAGTGCCTGATCTTCACTATAATGGCACTGAGGAAGCATTACCATTAATATGCCTTGGCGGGGGCAGGGAGGATCCAACAGTTTTTCCCCCCCATTCACTTCTTGGCATTGTGACTTCCAGGTACCTCACACTAGCTGCCTAGGTGCTAAAAATAGATTTCCACAGGGATGAGTAAAAGCAAGAGACAATGCATTCTGCAAATATCAAAGGAGTCATATAGACATATCATGTAGACACACTTTGATATTCAGTATCTTCAATCCAAAAGTAGGGATAAAATGCTACTTATTAAGGTAAATATGAGAAAAAGCTTATTCAGATTGTTCGAAACCACTGAAGAAGGTTTCAAAGCATTATCACTCCGACAGAAAACATTAATGCTTTATGTCACTGGTGGCATCAAGACTCCATTGTTACAATCCCTTGTCTCAGAACAGTGAGCATGGTTTACCAACAGAGAAGAGAGACAGAGAGGTAGATTGATTTGAAGTCAGAGTTACAGACAGGATTAGTCTGGATCATTTTCGATACAGGAAAACAGTACAGAGGAAGGAGTGAGAGGAGGAATGGGGGTATCGAGAAGTGACGTCTGTGATCAGGTGATCTGACTTGAGGCAACATCATTAACCACTAGGAAGAGAAGGGGTTGCTACATGATTCTGGTCCTGTATTGCTCAAGGGATCCAGAGTGGATGGGGAAAGTGTTACAGTAGGGAGATCTCAGAGGAGGAGGAGGAATATGGGGTTAATCGTCTCTTCAACACTCCAGGCAGAGCCTTGTGTTAGCCCATGTGTGACAGTACCATCAGGTTGGTTACACAGTGAGATCTGACTGAGGGTGACCTGAGGGCAAGGAACCTTTGGTTCAGATCTTCCTCCAGGGCTTTCCATGTTTCACTGGAGGATCCAGACATGAGGACTGAAGTTCTAAATTGGCAGTTTGTTCTGGTGCCCTCCTCACACCTGCTCCCCCTAGCTTGCCCAAAGCCCACCTGCAAAAGGGGCCGTCTGTACGGGCTGGGCCTCCTGTTTGCGATTTCAGTTTTGGGGCTTATCCTCCTCAGCCCTCTCTGGATTCCACAGGTCTCCGTACTCCCTGGGGAAGTCAGAGAGGCCGAACTGGATTGTTGGGGACTACTTCCGGAGGAAACGTTGTGCCAGGATGGCAGCATCTAGCGGACTGACCGGCTGGGCGTCGTGGCCCAGGCGCCTTACAGGTGGGATGCTGCCAAACTGGCGCTTGGTGAGAAAGCTCTTGGCCTCATGGATAGTGTTCTTCTCTTCAGCCAGCAGCAGCTGCTGGCGCATGTAGTTCTCAAACTCATACTGTGAAGACTCCTCTATCACCTTAGCCTGAGGGAAGAAAATGTACTCCGTTTAATGTGCTGCAACATCTGAGCTCATTGAAATAAACATTCTCCAAATGTATCTGAGGAGTAACAGTAAACCTGAGCCAAAACCAAAGGAAGTATATCAGCCTATTTCCACTGTTGGACATATTTGCATCTAGGTAATTCTCTATCTTAAGTAGCTCTATTTTAGCTACTCTGAATTTATCCAACAGGTTCCATATTGAGATTTGTGATGTCATGTTTTGCCAATAACTTACCTCTTGCAGATGTTCTGGGTGATGGACCTGATCGTCGATATCCGGCACCACCTGCAGAGGGCCACTCAATGATGATACAGACTGCCTGTGATTAGCAGAACACAACAAGGATGGTGATTAACAACAGTAAGGTTGTCAATTTGACAAAACCTATGCAGAATCACTGTATGTAAACACTGTAAAAGCAAGATACTCGTATATGCAAACAATTCAAATCATAAATGTCTCGCCAACCAGAGGAAATCTTTACAAACTCACTTCACAGCGAGTACACATTTTACACAAATTTATTTGTAATTCATTACAATTATTTCTCAGCTCATCAAAAATGAATCATGACTTGAGAAACAACACATTTGATGCATTTTTTTCGAACATCCAGCAGAGGGAGCAATTACCATGAGGCGATGATGGCACTGAGAGACTCCAGCACCTCTCCTGCAGTAAGCCTCTGCTGAGGGTCCAACACCAGCAGCTTTCGGATCAGGCACACCGTGTTCTCAGACACACGACCGTCCCTGTGACGAGGTGGAGGACAGGAACGGACAGTTTTATTAGCAAAATGTGAAAGTCACAAGTCCACTATAAAACGATTATACTGCAATTCGTCAGGCCTAAATATGATAGTTTGGTAAATTCTCAGCAAATGTTCGGCATAAAAAAAAAAAAAATCTTCATCCAGGCTAAAGCAAAAACATAAAAACAAGGATCCATTTTGTTTGGGGGGGGGGGGGTTATGTCTGACAATATTGTCGACAATATAACCGCAGTTACAGTTTATTTAGTCTATTCTGTGTTGCAGAATTATGAAATAATAAATAGAGAATAAAACGTACAAACTGTGTGCTTTTAATATGCTTTGACTTGTCACTTTGAATAAACCTCCACCAAATGTCACAAGTACTAACACTCATGTACTCACTCTGGGATGGAGTACTCTGCAGCCTTGATCTTACGGAAGAGCTCTTGAGGTATGCTGTCATAAAAGGGGAACTGGCCATACAGCATGGTGAACAGGACCACACCAAGAGCCCACATGTCACTGGGTTTACCACGGTACGGCCGACCTGGAGACAGGAGAGGGGGGGGGGGGTTGTCAGGATTGGTGTTTGCTGTCACCATTTCAAGAGCCGAGCCATATTTGTTGATATCAAACTGCTTTGCTAAACTCCAAAATCAGATAAGCCTTAGAGGTTGAAATGAAAATTTGTTTACTGCAGTTTTTGCCCTGTGACTCAGGGTTTATCAACCCTTTAACAAGTTCAGTTCCGGTCAAGTCACCAGGACTAAGGGTGAATGAGATGAGCAAACAAACAAGCAACCACATCCATTGTATTTCCAAGAAATTTCCAGCATGCTGCAGACTTTTAAAATGGGGAGCTGTTTGTATAAATCAACCTCCATCTGGATTGGCGATGAATAAACTGGAGCTGGTCAGGGTGGAGCGTCACGGCTGTGCATTACCATAGGCAGTGTTGTTACAGTCAGGCAGGCGGTAGCAACAGCAGCAGGCAATTATGTTAAAGCTTGTGACTGACACACACACACACAAACCAACACACACACACACACACAGGCGGGGGATGGGAAGGGATGGGGGTAGATGGGAGTAGTTTCCCTCAAGTGAGTCATCAGTGTATGAGTCACTGAAGCTCTGTTTAATTGTGTGCCTGTCACGTTATGCTGATATACACGCCCGAGTTTTATCTAGTGTTTTTGAGCGCCTGGAGATGAAGGATTTCTGTTCTTCTCAATCTTGTACACTTTCCAGGACGATGTTCTGGAAATCAATGTTTAAAATGGGTGGAATTGGGTCAGCCGTGGAAGTGCATGCTCAAGCATCAACCTGATTGGTGTATGGCGCTCAGGTCTGCACATTTACTTTGACAAATGAGCATTGTGAAGCTAAATACAACAACGGATTTCTGCTTTTTTTCAACCAAAGAAAATGTTTCACACAGAAAAAGAGGAAAACAGCTTCCTCTGCAGACACATACTATGAGAAAATGCAACATCACTGCGATTACACAGAGACAGGAAGAAAAAAAAAAAAAAAAAAAAAAAAAAAAAAAAGATATTCCTAGCTTTTGCCAGTCCAAGATTGCAACATAACCTCTTTGTTGTTGCCTAATAACCGGAAAATCAAACACAAGACTGACTGCTTGACGTTATGCAATGCTTTTTAAAAAAAAAAAAAAAAAAAAACACAAAAAAGGGGCAGTTTCCCCTAAAAAAAACTGGATCAGACCTTGTTGTGAACAGTTTCATGTAAGACCTATCGGTAGAAGGAAAATAGTTCCCACATGAAACTGCTGGATTATCTTGAAAGAGACACTGCTGTTGAGATTTTTAAATTAAATTTTTTGGATCTTTGAGCACCACAAGCCGAGTGCCATATAGCGCTGTCAAAATTAACGCGTTAATAATGCATTAAAGCAAAGTCATTTTAACAGCACTAATTTTATTAAAGGCACGATTATTGCAGCATTCTGTTTGACAAGTGGCCTAGCCTGTAGTTGGAGAAAGGGAGATGCAGCAGCAAACAGATATGGAGAAAGAAAAGGGTCTACTGAACGGAATATATCATGTACAAAATGATGTCTGATGGTTCTCTCGACAACACAGAAGTTGTCTGCATTTATTGTCGATGTGAATTAAGTTATCACTGCAGCACGTTGAGTTTAAAATATCCCTTGATGGCGAAGCATACAACTGATGCAGTGAGCTCTCCTCCCTCTAACCCAAAGCAGACCATACTAGATAGTTTGCAGCAATAGTTAAATGCGTGGCTACAGCATGTGGGCCAGTTAATACAGTGGAGGACGAGGGTCTACTTGAGATTCTTCGCATCACATTAACGATCATACATATGAACTACCTTCGAGAGCCACCGTTGCAAGCTAGATTCACAACTTCTATGAAGAGGAGAAAGCTAAAGTTGAGGAGGCGATGACACAGACAAACACGGGAGCATAAAGCATCCATATTTGTCCATGCCCATGTTGATTAGAGTATTAAAACTTGAAAAGTATTCATTTATGGTATATTTAGAACAGATAAAAATGTGCGATTCATCGTGAGTTACCTCAAGACAAACATGCGATTAAATACTTGAAATCGAATGACAGCCCTAGTTCCATTATATTAAAAAATATGCAGAGATCTCTACGGCCGATATCTCCAAAACAACCTAGATGGATAAACAGCACTACAGGTAAGAGGAAAACTATGAATTTTTGATTTTGGGGTGAACCTTCCCCTTAAAAAGGATTCCAGAATCCCACCTGGACTGAGATGACAGTCACAGAACTCTCGCAGTTAATACACTTCACAACCCTACTTCACATTATAAAGTGGACAGTGGCAAACCAAAGGCAGTGAGGAAGGTTTTCACACCTGCGCACACACGTGTTGCTGCCAAAAACAGGTGTGAGTGTTGGATTGACCGCTTTTGAAAGTGAAAAAAACTGGGTGATGCTGAACCCAGATGACTGTCATAAAAGGAGCTTTTCAGCACCTTTCTGACTTTCTGAAAAGAACCTTGCGTGATGTACATATCACCCTTCAAAAAACAACATGCATGCAACATATCCGTTTTGCACTCACCACTTAATACATCAGGGCTGATGTAGGCCGGACTTCCTCTCTGGTCTTTCAGCAGGTCGTCCTCACTCACCAGGTGCTTTCCTAGGCAGAAGTTGGTGATGGTGATTCGGTGAGTCCTGTAAGCACACACAAAACACACCTGATAAATATCTTTTATACTTCTGATTTTTTAAATCAGGAACACATTTTGAATCAGGAATAGGAGCCAACTATCCCCACTGCTAATGAACACCCCCACAGTATTCTCATCTTCATCAAACCATGGCAAATACTTAGTAGTCAACTATAAGCAAAACAGTCATACTCATCATAACAGATGTAAGTTTAGAATAGGAAACACTGCACACTCACAGCATGAAGTAAACACAGGCTGACAGAGACAGTGAGAACTTGCTAGCATGCCTTGTTTTAATAATCTCACGCGTCGCTGGGCCTTGAAAATACATCAGTATCTGAAGACTGCCAGATGCAAAACAGAGTATACACACCCAGTCTTAGTAGAAAAAAAACTCCCCCATCTGCATATGTCGTACTTGCAGTTAAGACAACACGAGATTCTTCATTTCCCATTCTGACCAGGATTTTAAAGTGTCAGGAGATCTCCCAGTCCCCATGATTTCCTATAACATGTCTTTACATTTTATGATTAACAAGTATAGACAATCATGGAAATTGTCTAGAGTCTAAGTTGACTTTTATGAAATCTACACCAGGTGAAAAGATCATGGTAAGGAAAAGCACACGAGAGATACCTGTCCATTAGTTTCAACTACAGAAGACTTGTTTTTGCCTTGAGGGTGTCTAAACTCTAGATCAACCTGCATTAGGGGTTTATTGTAGATAACGCTCTTTAATGTGAAAGGTTCTCTTAAATGTGCTTCCATGTTCTTATCTTGTCCCTGTTTTCTTGTTTTTGTAAATTCCATTTAAGCTTTTAAGTAAACTAATGCTCTACATCGAGTCCATTGACATCGCTGTTTTAGCCGACAGCCATTTTCCTACATCAGGCCTGAGACATTTTGATTAGAAGACTGCTCCAGAGTCTAGACACACAGGCACATCAAAATCTGAGAAGACCCACTGCTTTTACAAGCAATGTTTGATTAATTTGGTTTCTGTGGAAACAATGTGGCCCTATACGAGTTTTCTCTGAGTCATCAAGGTAAATGTAGTTTGCTTGTGGCGGAGTGAAATCTAACAGTATTAAAGCTGAGGGACTATGGACTCTTCTATATCTCTCCGTTCTTTCAGCAAAGAAAGAGAAAATAAAGGCGCACTTTGACAAACATATGAGTCAACCTGTGGCTTAGGATAATTGCCTCGATGACTAAGCCTGCATGGTGATGGGCTGGCAAACGAATATATAAAGCTCACAAAGATTTAAAATATGTACACCAAACACGCAACTTCAAACTTGTGCACTCACACAATCCTGGTGAACACACACAAAAATGCACTCAAAAGCACATTAGCGCATACAAAAGCAGCCACGGTCTAGAGCCTGGGTCCTCTAAGGATCACGCTCCTTACCCACATCCGCTTTCTAAAAAGCCTGAGGTCAACAGCTTCCCCTATTCTCTCTCACTTTCACACCCTGCTCCATCACACAAACTCATTGCTCCCATTACAGCGTCTGGAGCCAATTCCTGTCAAACCCTCAATTTCAACCAAATGCCCCAATCTCAGGCTTCCCTTAGAACATTCAGTTCATATAATTTTTAGCTACTTATGTGATCCAACCCTTCAACAGCTTTTTTGATCCAAGTCTACCATACAGTGGCCTTGTGATCTGCACAAGGATGGGCCAGAGGAACAGAGTGCATTGCTTCAAGGACCCTCGACATAAAAGGTTCCTTTATGGAGGAGTCTGTTCTTTTGTCTGTGTGCATCACGACCCAGGCTTCTATTCTTGCACCGGAGATTGGGTAAATCAAATTGCATGTTTGCCTCATGAGGCAAGGGTCCCTGAGGTCTGAAGAGAGATCCCAGCATCTCTGCTTCCTTGCCATGTGACCCCAGGTAAGTGGGGAAACATGACTTCTCCCTCCCCGCCACATTTTGCTGAAAGTAAACTAGCTAACAAGAAAGCAGGTTAAACGCAGGGTAACGTCTACAGAGACCAGCAAATTCAATTTCTCAGAACTGTAAGAAACAGGTTAGGTTGGAGGTAAGACCCAAGCTTTACTGAAGCAAATGTTTGTATCCTAATTTGTAAATCAAATATTGTCATATAACAAACCAAGTGTGAATTATTTTGTGTCAGACAGTACAAAAAAACAATCCCCAAACTTCTAATTCAGTCAGAACGGGTAGCCCAACCCTGAGATAATACAATGGATATGGTGATGTAAACTAACAGGAGCTCTCTGGTAGAAAGAAAAACAAAACAAGATAAAAACAGCACCTCGCTGTGGTGCGTCTGTGTCTATGAATGTCCCCTTAGAAATACAACCAAACTTTAGGAAGTCAAAACAGCTCTGACATACATCGCAAACCCTGCAGATTGATTTATGACATCCTGCTTTCATAACAGCTGGCTCTGCAAGAGGAAATCACATCATTCTTGCATAAACTGCTGAGCTTGTTGATGGCTTTGGTGCATTTCCCAGAGTGACGACAAGCAGCAGGGGAGGAGAGGGGATTTTGGGATCGGTCGGCATCTATATTGGCCGCGTCCTTCCCATACTGACTGTACCATTCATACACATCCAGGGTGGAGTGAGAGGAAACACGCAAGCGATCAATGTATGATGCATAAAAGGGGACAGGAAAAGTGAAAAGAAAAAATAGGGATATGACACATAGGCTAAAACAGAAAGACAATGAAAGCAGGAAAGGGTGTAAAACAAAACCAAAAAAAAAAAGCAGAGTAGATGGTAAATAAATGATGATGACTATGTGTATGTATATATGTGTGTGTGTGTGTGTGTGTGTGTGTGTGAGACGTGCATTGCGGCGTGAGTCAGCTCTGAGCTATGGGGCCTTTGGCAGGCCTCTCCTTTGTCTCCAGCTGGGACGGAGTGTTCCGCTCGTCTGCTCCTCACCCCACCACCCTCCTCTCCTGGCCAAAACACTCTCCTGTTTCATCACCACCACCACTACTACTGTTGTTGCTGCTGCTGCTGCTGCTGCTGCTGGTGGTGGTGGTGGTGGGGGCAATGGGCGCCAATGCCCGAGAAGCAGATTGTGTATGTGGTAAAAAGATAAGACAGGAACGTGGCATCTCAATGCACATACTCAGACATGCAGATCAGGTATGAGAAGTGACTGAGTGAGAGACAACTATGATAGCACTTGCGTGTGACGCAAGCATGCTAGATGTTTGAATGTGAAGGTGTGTGTGTAAGCAAGCGTAGGAACAGAGATAGTGTGTGTGTGTGTGTGTGTGTGTGTGTCGATGTTAGTCATGTCCTTCCAAATGAAAAGACTGGCTTTGTGGGATGATTATCAGAGTCTGCAAGAATGTGCGTGCGGACTCTGCTGTATTTTAAAAAAAAGCAAGTAGCAGCTAAAATAGCCGATTTCGCACGGTGAGAGAGAGTGGCTTTCACCCCCTGAATACACACACACCATCTCTCTTATACACTCTGTACATATGGTGTTTGGAGAGGGCTTTACAGATGAGTAGTTTTCTGCAGGGCCTATCAAAACTGCAGCACTCTGTGACCTCAGGTGCACTAACCAGGGTCCTGTGTGCTATATAACCTTGCTCACGCCCCCCTGCCCCCCCAAAACCCTCTCCTACTGAGAACAAAGCAGTGGCATATTCTCTGCTATGTTTTGCACCGGAGTCCAGTTCACCCTCCGCTTCCAATATATTCAACCATGGGGAATGAATCAGCCTTTACTCAACACACAGACACGGACCCAGAGTCAGGGACAAGACAGCAAGGCTTTAGGTTCCTACAACTGATCTCACTCTTAGTCTGAGAATGTGACCCCTGGTTGGGTTTAAAGCCAAATGCACACTGGACAGGCTGCTGGGGCCGGCTGAGGCCTCTCACACATGTGGGCTGAGACAGAATGACTTACTGGCAGGCTAAAATGACTGCCCCCGGTATAATGAGAGAGGTTATTGGCCAGCTAACTGATCGACAAGGCCAAATGAGTGAATGAGTTTCATCTTACCGTTTGTTCAGCACCATGTTTCCCAGCTTGAGGTCTCTGTGCACAATGTTTTTCTGCATGCAGGAAACAAACAGAAGAGAGGAGAAAGAAAAAAAAAACCTTTGGCAAATAGTCCTTAGTGAGTCATTGGTATCAAAACAATCCGTTTGTTTGAGAGTGGCAAACGAGCATGGAAGATGAGTAACCGGAAGGGTGTGCAACTAGCTAACAGAAACAAACACTTTCTTCATAGATGAAAACAGAAAACCTGTGCATTCATATTTTCTTTTATGCACAGTGGTAGGTAGTATGATGGATAACACCTTTTTAAAGAGAAGTAGGGCTGGGCGATATATTGGATATATCTAATATATTCGAGTATCAATTAAAGAGCAATATGGCAGATGACCGCATCGTCATATTCGGTTTATTCATTGCGCAGCTGAGTAATTTATTTCTGCATTAAAAGCAGGCAGCGTTTAGAAGACGACGAACTACTGCATTAATCCCTTTCGGGAAATAAAATTTAACATGCAGGAGACTTGCTCTCCCACACAGCCACAGACTCCCCAAACTAATTAACCATTCCTGTCCTGACAGAGTTAACTTTATGTGTCCTAGACAGAGATAACAGCGGGTCGATCACATGGAGGTGGTTCAGTTTCTGGAGGGCAGATGCGAAACAAACTACTGTCCCATGCAAAATATACCACAAAATTATTGCTACTGATGCCAGCAGTATCACAAATCTATCCCTTCACCTAAAACAGCCCACCCCCCCCCCCCCGTGCAGAATGAAGAATGCATAAAACTTTATTTAAAAAAATTTCAAACATTTCAAGTTTATGGGATTAAAGTTGTCCGTCGCTACGACAGATTTCTGTCTAGCAGATTCTGGAGACGCCGTGTATGAGCGCAGAGCCAAAGGGGGAGAAAAATAAATAAATAAAAGACTTAGGTAAATAAATATATGATTATGCACATATGACCTACATGTGGCTAAAGCTTAGTATAGTGTCTTATTATTTTATTCCTACAATAGTGTTTTTGGAGTGGCATCATCAAATAAGTGGTTCATGCTCAAAAACCTTTTAGTCTCTCTGAATGAATGTCAGATACCAAATAATAGGTGCTATGTGTTCTGTTATCACTCCTAAAGACAATGCAACAAGCCATTAAATAAATATAAGGGTGCAATTACTTATTTACATAGGTAGATATTTGATCACTTTTTCTGGAAATTATTAAAATAATATATTTAAAAAAAACGCATTAACAGCAAAAACTGGTATTAACAGTATAATGCAGTAACTTTAACATGGTAAAACGGGAGCCAATCAGAAAACAAGGAGACTTCACACTAAAACATAAGCAAATATACTATCAAGAGAGGGAATTAGAAATAAATACCTGTGTCTAAGCCTGCTTCAAAATAAAGGCCTGGTATCCTCTGGCCTCTGCAGGTGAAATAAATAAAGGCCGCGACCGCTATTTGAGAATCTACGATGTGTTATTTTGGAGAAAATGGGGGGGAAAAAAAAGAGCAATATATATATATCGAGCAATAGTCTAAAAATATCAAGATATTAGTCAGTCGGCCCTAAAGAGAAGTGCACCATTTCTTGAACGTTCACCCAATTCCATCCCAGACTAACCTTATGAAGGGCCTCCACCACACGCACCACATCGTAGAAGATGACGATGGCCTCGCGCTCGCTCAGTCGCTTCTCCTTTATGACATAATGCTGGAGGTTTATTAGATCTGCTGTCTTGTCGCTGAAGTCATGAGCACACAAGCAGTCCAGGACAAGACAGATCCGCTTCTTCATCTTGCGCACTTTATTGGCCTCCATGTCCTCCACGATTTCATAGGCTCGATCCTGGGGAACAACAATAAAGAGAAGTGTGAGAAGCTATCTTCAAGGAGGTGCTTACTTTCTAAGTGGACAGAGTGGTTGATGTATTTTAGAGGCACTTTCCAACAGCGTCCAATCAATATAAGTTGGGGCACCCATGAATGCATCAAACTGAATGGATTCCTGTAGTATACAAGCTGATTCATTCAGCTTAGAAAAAGACATAGATTCAAGCAGAGTGGACGCCATCAATCACCAGCCTGCATGTAGCCAAAGTGAATAAGACACATCTACCCCTCCACACAGGGTGGTGGAGGATGAATAACAAAAGGTCATTCCTCTTCTTCCAACTCCAGCCTTAGCAGAGTCCCCACTTCTTATTGATTTCTGTATCAGGTTGTCAGTTTTTTATTTAGATGCAGTCAGCACCTCTGAAAGTGTACATTATTAACTGGTTCTCTCGCAGCGGAGATGCACTATAATAATCCAATCAATATTGCAGACCTAAATGAATCCGAGTGGATGGCTCAATGGTGCTATTCTGAGAACACCGGCAGAGTGGAATAGATAGGATGTGAAAGAGAGACAAAGGAGAAAAACATAGAGAGAGAGCAGATGGAACAATAACAAAGTTAGAGGAGGAGGCCGACGGGAAGACAGGTGAGGGAGGGGGGCTCATTGTGAATGGATGTGGCTGTGACTAGAGAACGACTGCAGATAAATATGGCTTTTAATGGTACTCCCACTTCTCTATTGAAACAATCCTGATAAGGAAAATGCTAGCAGCTGGCTGGACTAACGACAAGCTTACCTCTGCTATTACTGAGCGGATAAGAGCATGCTGTTACTTGTACTGACATGGTGACACCATATTCTGAACTGAATAGAAAGTGACAGAAGCATCTCCATGCTAATGGTGTATTTATGTTCAATTATACAGAAAACTCACCCACAAAGTGCAGAGTAATACAGCACAAACGGTAGGAACCTCTTCTTTTTTTTTTTTTTTAGACCATGACATTCATTATTTGACCGATGATGTAATATGCACCTGTCAACAGAAATGGAACTTAATTGCCCAATGTGTGCAGGTCTCCGTCTACCTGAAATAGGCCGTGGTGGTGGACCACCCCATCCTGGTTGTGCAGCAGAGAAAGGAGGGAGTACTCTGTGTGCAGCAGCATCTTCCCTTGCCTCTCCTCCTGAGTCTCCCCCGCAGACTCCACTCGCTCCTCCAGCGTCAGGATCTGCCGTAACCACACAAGCGAACAGAGCAAACATTAAGAGGTCACAAGACAAGAGATCTTACAGGATCAGACAGCAGAAAGAAAACTTTAACCATTTAGTATTTGAATAATCTTCAGTCCTGAGACTAAACCTTTAAAAGTGACTAAAGACATGACATTAACTTACATCTGCTTAGCATTTAACAAGAAGTCACAAGCCGTGCAGTGCAGGGCTGCAGCTTTAAAACAGTGGCTCATATACTAATGTGAAGTAAACAGGCTGTGCAGCAGACACTGAGGCGCTGTAGTCACGGGTATGAGGGGAGGGTCACGCACTGACTCAATACATGGTCATGGGGGTTAAAAGTAGACATTCCAGGTGGGGCGCAACCTCCCCCCCCCCCCCACTGTCTCGCTATAGCCCCCTCACTTGTGTAACAGACATTAGATAGCCCCAATAAACAGATTTTGGAAGTTTTGTTGTTTGCGCCAGACTGAAACTGGGGGTCATAAAAAGATCACCAACAAAGGAAGGTCAAATGTTCAGATGTATACTGAGACATCATAGCTTTGTTTTGAACAATATACTCAATTTTTTTATTGAACCATGTGTTTAAGTCATTGCGTTCATGAGAAAGAAATACACAAAAAAAATGTGCCAACCCTAACAGACTTACTTTGAGCTGATAGAAGTCGTCGGTGCCGTCCTTTCTGGCCAGACACTGCACTATGCTGGGCACTGGTGAGTTGCCCAGGCGAGGACCTGCAAGGATAAGAAAAGGAACAGCTGCATGACCAAAAGGCAGGCTACATGCCGAAGTGTGTGCTCTCACTGCAACTCATTAAAGGCTGCATGTGCACATACCCATTAGCACCCCTAGTGTAATGTTTTCTTTGGCACTCTGCATTGCAATGAGCAGAGGTGTTGTGTAGAAGACAACATACAAGTTTGAGAGTACGAGAGAGAAATAGCATTACTCCAACACAGACATTTCTGACCGATGGGGATCAGAAAAATTCTTCACATTCTTGTCTCAGGCGTGCATGCATTCAGAGACACCCCACGACTCGCACAGTCACACAAAAACCTTTCCTGACTTCCTGCCCCCCCCCCCCAACAAACACACAGAGATTACACATGTCCAATATCAGCCACACAGACCTTTATGACTACTATTCCCATACGTTTGGGGCTTGTGCAAACACTAGTAGCTTCCTTACCAAGGATGAAGGGCCCAGCTCTCTTGGCGTTATTGCCGGAGATCCCAGGACATTGCAGTTTGCTGGCCCTGCTTGATGTTTCTCCAGCCCCCCTCTCCGACGAGCGCCGCTTGGACATACTGGAGCTTTACATGGGAATATATCCGTTTGGTACATGGGATAAAGATAGTCAAGTTAAAGCGTAAGTGCATACTTGTGGCTGCAAGGACACAAACTATCAACCACTCACAAAAAAAAACAACATCAGTAATCTGTAACCAAACAATGAATAGTCTGTTTAAAAATAAAGACTATACTTGAAGTTTTGTAGTGGTCCCGACAGGCTGGTCGAGAGTGCACTGATTAGTGAACAGAAGTGAAAGGAGGTAAACTTCAGGGCAGCTCCTCCCTGCCTATTTTAAATATCCCTCCTACACATTTACCAACACCTCAGTGTGAATGTGAGGGCATTACACTCCATTCAGAATGATGACTGCTAGCGTCAAGGCTGACACCTCAGATTCAATCTCCCCAACAGACAATGTGAATGTGCCACAATCTGCTATTTAAATGGCAAATGATCTCATGTAAATACATTGCGCTAGCACAAAATTCTTTATAAAGAAGCATTTTTTATTTGTGTCTCAACACTGAACCACATATCCATTTTTAGCTTTTCATGCTGCAGTGGACAAGGGTTTAGAAAATCCTTCCGTCCTTAATCTGCGTGTTTTATCTCAAAATCTGTACAGCCGGCTTATCTGCGCAGACCTTCCTCTGAAAGGACATGCATGTTCGAACAAGGCTGAAACATTAAACAATGCCAAGCCCTTACACCATGACAAGGAACTAGATTAACATGACCAGTGACAGTGTGACACATCATCATTACATAAACTCCTTCAACTGCCGCAGATCTACCTCCCAGAATTCAGAGAGCAACAAGTATGCTTTGTTTACTGATACTGAGTTCCAATGTCATGAAACCCCATCTGTTTGCCATAACAGGGAAGTAGTGCCTTGAACCGAGAGGAATGATTCACCCTGCTGTCGTCCCGAGTTTCCATTGGACAGAAATGCTTGAATGTCCAAGTGAAGACACCAATAAGAGCGTAAAATGTGCCCCGAAGCCTCTGACATTTGCACCATATCAACTGAAAACAATCACCTCATAGAAGTTAGGTCCACAAGAAAAGCAACACAAAGTGACATATCTGAAGTCAAAATGGCACTGATAACGGTGGCATGCATATTTTAGCCAACTACACACGAGAGGTGATTCAGACTAATAAAATCCAAAGCACCTCATAAACTGCAAACTACACATTGAGTGGAGAGCTGACAGAGACCAAAAAAAAAAAATCGGAATATGTATCCAGTCTTGCAAGTGGAACAAACTAGAGAAAATGTATATTTTTAATGAATTGGGCCATCTTCCTGTTTCAAAACTAATCGTGTGCCACTCGCCAGTTGGCGTTTTTGGGCAGAGAGGAGGCAGGACAGTTGGCAGTCAGTATGGGCTGGTATGAATTCTCACTTCCATGAGGCTTTTTGTGATCCCAGACAGCAGACAGTGTCATCATCATGTCTCTCGCCCATCTGTCTCCATCTCCACTAGTCATCACCCACTGAGTCTGATGAGCTGAGGTTTTCTGACAGCATTTATGGCACAAGCCAGAGTGACACCAAGTCACGCTGCCAATAGTAAGAGAGCATCTTACTCTAGAGCACTCAAGGCAAAGCAATGGACAATCTAGTGGCCAAAGTGGTTGGCAGAATTGACTGCTTGCAGTGCTGCCAGTACATGATTTCAAATTGTTGGGCGAGTGCTAGAAAGGCTGATAGATTGAGTAAAATAAGCAGACAGAGCCAAAACTAACAGGCATTTCATGTGTGGCCATTTCCCACATTTGTAACAAGGTGCAATCTGTGATTATACCTTGTATTAATTTCCTTTCTCTGTAGCTACATAGTTAAAAAAAACCAACAACATACTAATCCATGCACTTTGGACTTATAACACTAAACTGACTCATGGACACAAACTGCAACAACACACAGCAAGCGGACCCAAGGCTATTCATCTACCTACTAAACACCAGCTGTAGTGCAGTGGAGCCAACCCCTGACACATCTAAAAAGCAAAGGTCAATGCAACCAACTAATGCACACTGACCTAAATGACATCAGCGTGATGACAGCGCACAGCTATCCTTTTTTGACACTGCTTTGCCTCTCTGCACAGCCAGTGATCTGGCAAGCAAGACTGCCTCCGACTGCCTCTGCCTGTACCAGAGGGAGGACAAGAACAGATACAGCCTCTGAATCATATCACACGAAAAAAAAGGAGGAGAGACACGCTGCCGGTGCCCACGAGAAATGTGGGCTCCTTAAATAGTATCAGAACAAAACAACCACGTAGGTGTCTCAAGATCCACCCACTCAGGCTCCATGCCACTTGTCTGGCTCAGCGAGAACAGCTTGATTTCAAAAATCCAGGTAGTATCAGGATGGACAAAGAAAGCATGACACTTGAGTATATAGTAAGCATACAAGTGGATAGCAAAATCTGGAGCTATCACAATCCCAGCGATACAGTATGAGCAATGAATTCACATATACACCAAACACAAAAGTCAGGACAAAGAGGTAAAGCACCTCGAGGGTCACACACGCGTGGATCCTGCTGCTTGAATGAAATGTCAGTCATTCATGTCAGCTCATACACACCTATACCAATATCAAACCTACTTCTTCACTGCAGTTGTTTAGTACATTATTGCGCTAACAACGTCCACAGCAAGTCTGTGGACACGAGGTCACATTATAAACCACTAGACGAAAATAATTGTGAATGCATACAGTCTGTCACACATTGTTTGGTGCCATTTTGCGACCACAAGGTCTGGACACACCGCTCAGCTCTGGCAGCGAACAGCGTAAACGAGAGTAAAACGCTTACGTTATGCCTTGCACCTTGTGCAAAGCCACTCCACAGACGGCATATATCTCGAGTAGCCAGGCGCTAATGTGTTTTGCCCACAACAATTACTATTTGACCGCTTTGAGACGTTTAAAAACTGCATTACACGGCGTGCGCTGATGTAACGACGTCTGGCTGCGACGGCTGTTTAAATTAAACACAAACGCAGCTACACATTTTTTTATGTAACGTTAACGGTGAACGTTATGTTTACGTAGAACAACATAAAACCAAGCTTGAGTGCACATGCAAACTTAGTACGACAATATATCTGGCGGAATTCCTCGGCTAAAGACGCTGCCACCGCTTCAGGACACACAAAGGGGGCACACAACACAGGAGTTGGGTTTTCGGTGCAAACTAACGTTACCCCGAGCAGCCGTTAGCTAGGTTACGGCTGCTTAAGCACGTATTCCTATGTGCTAGAGAGTTTTTAATAGGATTGTTGGCGGGCGATGTTAGGTAACGCCAAGCCGGAGGCTACAGAGCAGCCGGGAGGCCATTTAAACAAAGTAGGTAACATTACAGCTGGCTTGGGAGTAAGCTAGATAGCAATGTAGTCGTCACCTCGCTTACCTCGAGCCAAACCGCCGGGTAAAGTCTGCGTTGACTGCTTACAACATGGACATTTCTTGGGTAAACGCTGTGGTGGATGCGCGGAGCTTCTCACTTAAACAGGAGAGACCACAGAGGGTTGGTTTCGGGTTGTTTAGCCTCTGTTACCGAAATGAGCAATTAAGGAAAAGCCTCCGCTCTTCGCTGATCGCATCTTTCCACAGCTACAGCGCCACCTGACAACGGAAATGACGCACACGCTCCTTTGATTGACAGCTGCAATCGACCAATGCAAACACCTGTCTGTTTTTCCTAGTAAATGGTTGCGCACTGATGATGACATGTTTTGCATAATAAAGTTGCCAAATGAAAGGCATTACGTCATAGGTGTCTGTAGGAAAACGGTTGAAACAAGTTCAAGTGCTATGCAACAACACTACTTGCAAATGTGTCAGTGTGGACGTACAATATGATAGTTAATTTGTTATTTATTGTGTCATGTCAAATAAATGCCCAGCCGACAAAATACCACTGTAGTGGTAAAACATTTGTCAGACAGAACGTTATATTGCAAACTTAGAACTTTTTCTTCTGTCATAAGCTCTACAAATAAAAGCTGTCCCAAAACTAAAACTAAAACTAAACTTAGTCATTTACTCAGCCAGCATAGGTTTGGTGTAAGGTATAAGATAGTACAGCGTGATGCAAGATAAACATATTTCTTACCAAAATAAAGATTTGAGGGAATTTGAATCACATTAAAAAGAGCACTTGGGTTTCCTCCGATTCCCCCACAATATAATTGAATCACTTGTTCATTAGAATACAGAAGAAGTTAACAAACTCCCGCTTTAAACTATGTAATAAATAAACAAGGAACTATGGAATATAAGCCTTAAACTGTTCAGCTTACTAAAAAGCCTTAGTCATTTACTCAGCAAGCATAGGTTTGAACAACAGTGACATTTAGTAAAGCCCACCTATGTTCCCAATATAGACTCCCTGATTAACCTTAAATTCCACCCACAGCTACCAGTTTCAAAACAGTGGGCAGGTGTGATAGACACAGAGAGTGCAACCTAAATGGCAGTGGCTTTTTGTCTGAGTTGCACTAGAGTTCCTGCCTTGACTCAGCAGAACATATGCCCCTGGCCACATGAAACATTTGTCAGCCTGTGGCTTTACAGTGTCCTGCCCACAGTCTTCAAAGAGGAAACTGAATCATAACTCAAAATGCAGCATCTGTGAGAGAAACATGTTTAGTGGCTCTTTTGGCATGTTAAGGGAAACTAAGGTTGACTGGACTTTAAAGACTGTTTTGTTTGCAAATTCATATTTTTGTTATATTACTTGTGGCCCTAATGGAACAAGCAGTGCAAGTCTTCCTTTTATAGCACTTTTTAAACTTTGTAAGGGAAACATCCCTTTGAAATCACTATTATTTAGTATCTGAGAATTCACATTTGCGTTGTTTTTGAATATGGCACTAAAATAGAATTATCGTGGGGATGAAATATATAGGCAATTTTGCAGATCTTTATAGTGAAATATTGTGAGGCTTGTTGACTCCAGCGAACAGTCTTGCAGGGTGACTGGCATGAGCTCTGGTTTGTTTTGCAGGTAGGTTGTGTCCTCAGGGCACGTAGTGTCTCCTCTGCCAAGATTATTGGGAAGACCTCACCAGAATCATCCTCCCCTAGATCAATTCAGAGAAATGTCTCAGCATGTCTTTCCTGCATGGAATGCACCATGTTTGCGTGTGTCTGTCTGAGAACGGCTGTCTGGGGGAGTGCAGACTATCTCACTTTAACCCGTCTGCAGCCAGACTGCACACAAAAATCTTGGGTACAGATAGGTGTTGCTATAGCAATTCTCATTGTAGGTCTGTGCTGGAGGACAGGAGTCTAATTGTGGATTACATTTGAGAATATTTCATTTAATGTTCTGGTTTGGTGGTTAAATATGTAAGTATAAATAAATACAATCAATCACACATTTTTTTGTTTTACATTCCAATGAATCATATACTCCTAAGGAAAGTGAATTAGTAAGCATGCCTGTCACCTTTTGGTGCATTTTTTTAAAAAGACAGCATGACTGCAAATAAAATGCACTGTAGCAATGTGTGGTAGTCAGTTTGTACTGACCACATACAGTACATGATGTTCAGAAAGGTCAGACAGCTCCCCCTACTGTTACATCTTTTCAACTACAACAAGCTGTTACAATGTTCATGCCATTATTAACAGACTATTGCATCAGTACCCAAGCCAATGATACAGTTCACACAATAGTATGTGTACAAACATACTTTTTTAATGAAACTATTTATCAAAAATCTTACATTGCACATTCAACAACAACTGCTGCAATATGCACTTCCCTATACACAGACAATGATACATTCAAATAAATAGAGTATGCAATAAACATAGTTACATTTTAGACAATTACTTATATTGCATTACTCTATATTATAATAATGTACTCCTTAATGAGCACATTTCTAGACCACAGCTCAACATTCAGAGACATCACAGGGTAGTGAACAATGTCTTACAATTTGCTCCTCATACTGGTGTAAGATAGTACAGCGTGATGCAAGATAAACATATTTCTTAGCAAAATAAAGATTTGAGGGAATCTGAATCACGTTAAAAAGAGCACTTGGGTTTCCTCCGATTCCCCCACAATATAATTGAATCACTTGTTCATTAGAATACAGAATAAGTTAACAAATTCCCGCTTCATACTATGTAATAAATAAACAAGGAACTATGGACTATAAGCCTTAAACTGTGATGCATTATTAACATTTAAGATAACTGACACTGCGTGAAACTAAAGGAATGTGTATTTTGTGTGCAGCAGTGCAGTCGGTCGGAGAACAAATGCAACATCTCAAAACTACACATGCAGATGTTTTGGTATTAACACAGACACATGTTCACCACACGGTTATAGGCCTACTGTATGTTTTGATGCACTGAAACTCTTTCAAGTTTACAGCCAACATACTATTTCAGTGTATTGCAGCTCAAAACTTGGCTCACCACTTTCTTAGTTGTTAACTATGCAAATTTGCACTATGCAACCAATGGAAACTGCTCACGCCTGCATTTTAAAAGCACCTAGAGAAGAAGGTTTTCTGGCTGCACGTGAGGTTGCTGCAGTATATTTGCAGGTACCGGCAGCCGACTGGTCCACAGGAGAACAGACTGTTGACGATTAATTGTGCCCCGTCCCCTGGGCATTTCTGTCAGGGTGACCATGTCACAGGCCGTCCATCATGGCCAGAAGGTCGTCTCCTTTGCTGCTGGCACTGGGAGATTGCGCGCCAGCCTCTGTGAACTCTCCCATTATCTTGGCCAGCTCTGCATTGGCCTGCTGGTCCTGAAAGACAATGTTATGCACCAATCAAAGCGCAACAGTTGCAATTACAGGGACACCTCATTACAGTAAATCCTGTTAGACTGGCAAAGCCTCACATCTCTGATCAATGACTGTATAATCTTAAGCCTATCATTGAGATAAGTAAAATTTGGCCTGGATTCCAGTCATAGAGGTTGCTTATCAAGGGTATAAGACAAACTAGTAGTTGTCACAGGTTGGGCCAGTGCAGACTACAAGAGTTTTGCCATGATTTGCCCATCCAAGAACATTCTCTTTGATCTGAGATATACAGTAAATCCTCAAGTTGGCACGTAATCCGCTCTCGTGCCCGTCACAACGGCCTCTGTAGTTTGAATGGTTCTGAGACGGGTCCTGACCACATTGTGAGCTGTCTCAGATGCTACGACGGTTTTTGAACATGTTTGATTCCGTTGTAGCCAAAAACAAGGTGCGCTTGTAGTTGAGGCACCTCGGAGACGTGTCTGAGATGGGAGGAGAGCAGTATCCAATCAGAGCACAAGAGGAAACAGAGGGCTCTGAAAGGTGGACAGGCCAAAACATAAACATCATGGCTACAAAGAGGGCAAGCATGGGGACTAGTGTTCTGCGGATTGAGTGGACACAAGAAATGGAGGGGAGGCTCAATGAACTCGGGCCCCCGTCAAGCTCCATCACTTGCCGGACATGAACAAACTGGCGGTAATTTCCGGTGAGTGACTTTTCTTGCACGTTTTTGGCGACTATCACGATCATTTGATCCTGTCCCAGATCTCTCCAACTAGTCCTGCAACCAATACGCCTTGTCTGAGGTCAGTTGTGTAATTCCTGCACCCAAATGTCTACATGACAACAGTCATGGACAAACAATGTCTGGTGGTTTGAGCAGCACAGCAACTCTGAGATTTTCAATGTCTTGTGAAGTAAAGGTTAGATTTCCATTACCCAAATACTCGACATCCAAATGTTCCTACTGAAAGAAACACTTTGTGAGAACAGATAACTAAGCTTTACCTTTGTTGCTTGGATGTTTATGACTCCATACGAAAGCTCATTTGGTCTTGATATTAGTGCCTCTCTGTAATAAAGGAGGGTCACAAAGTTAAATAGTGTCATTTTTTTCCACACAGGGAAAGGTAGCAGTTTCATGTGAACCAGGTCCATACAACACAGTGACAGTACACAGACAAATAAGGGGACTCACTCTTCTTCTTCATCGGTGGCAAAGAGGTTGACTCGGAAGCCGCTGTCTGCATTTCCTGGTTTTTGAACTTCTAAGCCTCCCATTAACTTGGCCAACAGATTCAGCTCCTCTTTGGCCAGAGGGTTGGGAGCAGTGTTGACCTGTTGACACACAATGGCTTGTTTACTTCAGTATATTCTTGCTGTACCTGCTGTTTACAACATCCTGCTACTGATGATGATGGTAGGTAGAGTATGGTTCTGGACCAGGGTCACTTTACAGAAATCCTGTGGATGTTGTGTACTGTGGACACGGCAAAGAGTTAAAACGTGTCAGAACCAGTCTAAAAAAAAATATATATAAAAAAAAAAATAACTTGTGTGCATGAGGTTCATGAACGTTTTGTGTATTAATGAAATCATTCATGTTTACAGCGCTGACAGTGAAGCTGTTTCACCTTAGTGTGCTGAGCAGAATTTTTTGACGTTCCTGACATGTGGGTTTCCACTGGGCGGCTTACACTGTACCTGAATGAAGAGATGAATGAACACATATGACTATGCAAAATAATGGCAACGATGGCCTGCCCAAGACATTGCAAATGCTTTATTTACAGTATATGTTTCTTTGTAATATGTCAGACATACTGACACACTTTCATGGCATAAATTAAGATTGCTAAATCAAAAGCTAATACTGGGCTTTCTGGTTTAGTCTTGTAGAAATCTCTCTACTCATCCTGTAGACTTTATACTTTTTACTGACTGGTGGAAAGTCCCAAGCATTTAATCCTCTATAGGTGTTGTAGAGACACTGTAATGTAATGAAATCATGTGACATCAAACCACAGACATTTAAATGCCTACAACGCCCCAACAGTCAGTAGAACTGACCATACCTCTTGAATGCGTGGAAAAAAGTTGTCAAGACTACACCATAAAGTTCAGGAGCCTTTGACTTAGTACTTCTAAATATCTCATTACCTGGATGGCAGACAATCAGTATCAACCCAGTGCCATTGCATAAATACAGCACCACCAAGTCATGTTCATGTACTTTTTTTTGTACTTTGCTTACATGTTTGTGCCTAGTTTGGTGACCCTGTCTCCAAATATCTCGAAAGATCCCTCCCGGAGAGCAGCAGTATAGTTTCCTCCGCTACTGAACTGCAGCCTGGTCACCTCTTCACCATTACAGCTAAACATCCTGGAATTATCAGATACAAAAACACCAAAATACCATAGGCCTTCTTTCGCTACCTTTTCTACACACACCAATTTCTTTTTGTGTATTTTGTTTCCTGCGATGAAAGTCGTTCCCTTAAGTGGAACCCTTAAGACTTATGTTACTTTGAATAATTTAACACTGTTGAAGCTCAGATGTTCTACATGTGAGCTCTTGTTTCCTCGATGTATTAAATGTTTCACTGTGCACATACAATCCCTAAGTAAGCTAAACATACAATGCATCTAAAATTAGAATGTAAATGCTTGCTCAACAGGACCTCTGTAATGCAATTAGCTGCAGAAAGTCTACTTAATGTAGGATTACAGTGTCAGGGTAAGATCAGAAAACATATGAAAGACAAAAAGGCAAACGTTAAAGATCATCGGAAGGACCAACGGTACATTTTACTATCCAAGTCACTTGTATAATCTCAGTCTAAGTTATCTCCATCATTCTTTAGAGTGAAGATTGTTTGGGTCTGAGTGGAAACAGCTGTATATTGTGGTACCTTATCAAGCCAGGGACTTGTGTTCCATTAGGCACAGGACCACTGGTGGGCAGCACAAAGCGGCCATTGGAGTTCTGCACTTTGTCCTTGAGGAAAATGGACACCTGGCATAGAATGAGAGAGGAAAATGAAACACAGAACAAAATAATTTAATATATTATCCAGTTAATTCTCCTCCCATGGTTCATATTCGCAAAAAATAATGGCCTTACTCTTATATGCATGTCTTGGAAGAAGATAAGGAGAGTTTGTCTGATCAGCTGGAAGTCCCCACTAGACAAGTGTGTATACATCTAAAAAAAAAAAAGAAAAAGAAAAATGTCAAATTGAAAAATGACTTTGATTAAACTGGCAAGGAAAAAATATAACTTTACAGCAACATATAAAACGGAAACATTGTTTTAAAATAAAAACATAGGATATCATTACCATTATTATTATTTTCCCTCACCCCTCCGTGGAGTGGTATGTGTCATCCTCAAGCTCGGCCTATACACCCCCCCCACCACCCCTTATCATCATTAAGCATTATCCCATGTAATCTAGTATAATCATACAAGCAATGTAAAAAAATGAAAAAAAAAAACTGTTGGTGCTGACACTTGATATAACATGTGCAGTCATACTACAGCTCAATGTGTGTGATTATAATTCTAATGGTTTGAGATTATGACAGCATAATGTTTTATTTGCATCATAGACCATATTGAATCAGGAAAGTAGATGAAACAATCATGGCAGTTGTTTAAAGTCCTGTTTGTATGTATCACCAGTTATGAGAGTGTAAAGTCAGTTCTATACTCCACAGCTGAATATGTAGGACTAAAACTAAAATCAAAAACCATTACTATATTTACATTCTTCTTGGTAGGCTTTTTTGCATTCTACCTCTTTTTAAATTAGACCTAGTTCACCTACCACCAAAAACTCAAAGCACACTGCAGGTAAACCCCAGCATGCCACGTGTAATGTCGCTACCAACTCCTGTCCATAACAAACGCACAGAGAGTAAAGTCACACATGTCATACCTCTATGAGCTGTTGGTAAGTCTCGTCAACCTGGCTGAGAATGCTGGGAGCATCTTTCACAAAGTCCTTGATTGCATCCATGTGGTTGAAGGAGACGAGGAGGATGTCCTTAGGTCGGGGACAGAGAAGCACCTGGTACTTGAAAGCCATGGTCATCAAGTCATAGAGCTGTGAGGAGGGACACGCATGCATGACTTAAAGTGACTCATCCATCAAAATAAAATGAATGGTATTTTTGTACAATAAACAGCAGAGGGAGCCACATACAGCAGCATACAGTGTATAAGATGCAAATCGCTTTATACTTCAGAATTACTGTTGTATGCTTCAAGGCAACAAAATGATATGATCCAAGTTTGACACACCTGTTATATGAATATAAAGGATTTATTGAGGTGTAGATTTATCTAGTGTAGATCTGAAACATGCTTGACTTTAAAATACTAATCTAGTGTGTATATTGAAGGGACTGTAAGATAAACTGGCATCGCTGTGCGGTGGAGGAGGGAATGTGATCAATGCGTGGATAAACTGAAGTGAAAATTCATATGAGAGGAAGAAAGGAACAGAACAATTCAACATGTGCAGGACACAACACAGTATATCGCTGTACAGGAGGGCTACATCTGTGATGACTTACCTTGTCCATGCTAGCTTGATTGAGTCTCATTATGGAGGCATGGGCCAGCCGGTCGAACACAGTCCGCAGGGCCTTTTTGGAGTAAAGCTCCTGTGCCTTGAAAAGCTCTTCTAGGAACTTTTTGTTGAACATGGTGGTAATGATGTCATTCATAACTGGTCAGGCAAAACAGTACAACAGAGAAGTCCACAAAGAGTTAACTGAGGTTAGACAAATGTACGTTCTACACTGTTTGCTCAGAAGCAGGCAGATGAGCATTATATACTACTGTATATGAAGTCCAAAGCCATTTCATCCAAAGCCTATCCCAACGGCCCTAATAAAGCAGCAGCATGGAAAGCCATCAGCATATGTCCTATGTTCATTTGCTA
Source organism: Coreoperca whiteheadi (assembly GCA_011952105.1). Lineage (NCBI taxonomy): Eukaryota > Metazoa > Chordata > Actinopteri > Centrarchiformes > Sinipercidae > Coreoperca > Coreoperca whiteheadi. The sequence continues at coordinate 9,037,259 of CM022486.1, forward strand.
TGATTACTTCTACCAATCACTATAGCAATTGGCAGAAGTGATCACAGTCACTGTTACGACTGTCAGAAGTCAAACCTGTTACGTAATGTCACCTTTTTCCAACACTTAACAAGCTTTTTATTGGCTCAAGGGTGAGGCAAGTAAACTTGCTTAACGCAGTAATGCTAGGTAGTATTTTCTGCTACTTACCCATAAGGAAGCCAACGACTACAACTACAAAAAAAAAAGGAGCTGTGCAAAATGAAACACTGACAGCGTAGTGGGACCCCAGATGAGCTTCTTGATATATGCATTTTTTGACTTAAGAGACAATTTGATGTAGTGATGATCTTATGGCATATAGTGAAGTGTCATATGTGGTAATTGGGCCTGCTTGGTAGCTTGAAATGCTCTTTGATCAATGGTATTTGCAGGTATTGATCACTGTTTTTAAAACAACTCCCTTCATTGTTAATGTGACAATCCAATGAAGGCCCGAAAAACCCATAAAGTTTGCGGCCAGAACCTGAGCATTTGAGTGACCCAACCACTGACATAATGCCCCAGTACCTTAGCTGTGAGCTGATCCGTGCACATGAGGTCTCATCTGTTGTAAATATATCAAGTCCTATTGTATATTCGGCATGTTGCTTCAGTCTAGTAGGCCAAAGCGGAGCGAAGAGCTACTAATGCATCAGTGCATGATTATACTAAAGCTCTGTAATAATACCTCTCCTTCTGTCCTCCTCTATCCAGCCAGCTATTGAGGAAACTTTATGAATTAAAAGGAGATACATAAATGAAACGATGTTCTGAAATCCAGATTGTTGAATGACATCTCAAAACTTGATCAATGTTGTCGCATGCTAAAACACTTTGTGTGTGTGTGTGTGTGTGTGTGTGTATATATATATATCAGTTTCCCATTTACTGACAATGGCGCACTGGGGATTACAGTGTCCCATGCAACAGAAACTGTTGTCTATGTGAGTTATGATTTTAACAAAATGTGTGGATTTACCAAAGACAACCAGTTGACGCATTAATGTCAGCTCTTGACATGTCTTAATATCGACTTCCTATGAATCCCAGAAAGTTGTTATCAATTCACAAAGTCAGAAACGTTACACGGACAAACCGAGCGAACTGAATGTGCAATCATCGCAATGTAACACTGACGTTTTACTGCACGGTGACATTTGTGTTGTTAACTGGATAGCTGCTAAGCTAGCTACCTTTCTTAGCTTTGTCAGCTGGGATATTCTGAGCTCGAAGCCTCTGGTCCAGGATGTACAGCATTTCCCCGCCGAGGTTGATGAACAGCAGAGGCAGTGTTCTCGAAGACATGGTGGTATTTGGGTGGTCGAATCTTCCCAGAAAACGCAGGAAACGTTAGCTAGCTCGAATGCTTGCCGACAGGGGGGGGTCTGTCTGTGTTGTAAAGCCTCTCGTGGTTGCCAGGCCACGAAGGGAACAGCCAATCAGAGCGCTGTGCGTTGTGACGTACGGTCAGGAGGTGTGAAACGTTCAGTTTGATCACAGTGGATTTGATTGGCTGGACTTTATGCAAACTGAGAGTGCGCGTGCAATTAAGTCCCAATTTTCCAAATGAGATTTGAATATACAAAATACAAACTCAATTCATGTATGCATTGGGTTTTCATCACGCCAGAACAAACCCTGCACCACTATCAGTGTTACAGCAGTGGTTCCAAGCCAGAGGTCACCACTCCTGTTGTTTCTGATTTTGCTTCTGTTCTTGTGAAATACTGAATCCTTTCACCTCTACAAGTGTCTAAAAATCCTTCTAATGAAAAAAAAATCTAAGAAAGAAATTACTCTTTGGTTGAAATCATAGACTGTATAAAACAGGTGAAACGCTCACAACTGATGTCCACGCTAAGACCTGCGATAAAGTATCACAAGTACACACTTAATTTTAAGGGCTCACAAATCAAAAAGGTTGGGATTAACTGGTTTAAGAAAGGCCTTAAATTCACCAAAATTATCCACATAGGACATGTTTGTTTCTGGTGCATGTGGATCAGCACAGGTTGCTATATCATTTCATACATTAAAAGGTAAATGAAATAACATTAAACAATCACATTTTTATTGACAATGTTGTACAAAATGGTTCATGATTAAATGTGACTCATCATGGTGTGAGTGATTGAACAATGCAATTTATTTACAGTAATGCAGATCAGTAATAGCACTTTGTCTCACTGTTACACAGGTACATGTAAGGCTACAGGTAAAATTACACTGAATAGCACAATTCATTAGCCGTTCCTGCCTGCTACAGGAATAAACAAATTACTTTCACAATAGCTGGACATCAACAAAGAGAAAATACTGTACGGAGCAGAGTCCTTTATGTCTCGTTACGGGGAAATGTCTCCATTCCTGATGCGGATTTCACGCGCCATCCTACACGTCTCACAAATTCCACAGAAAAAGGTCATCAAGGCATCGTTGAGTATTGTTCCCTGTGGTTAAAAGATTGCAAAAAAATCACAACATGGAACACCAAACCTCTATGAGGAAATGTGCTGCAGTTCAGGTTTCTCAATTCAGGGAACACCCAACATATATGTTTGTGAAATCTCTGTCTTTCACAAGAGCTAAGTCCATAATTTAGTGAAAACTGGTCAGACTTCATGTATGAGATTTACAGCACCACCCAAAACATGAGCAAGGGTTTGGAAAATGCAATAATTATATGAGTAACATACCTGAATACCATAGGTCAGTCTCATATGAGTCCTCATGGCTGTTAAGCCCCCTGGCAAACAACCCAAACAGCAGTTTTCGCCATACTTATTTGCTGTGTAGCAGTTTAATGCAATTGGACAGAAGCAACCGAGAGCACCTGCACACAATAGAAGTGTATTTCATTGTACATTTTTGAAAGAGAAAAAGCACCAAAGTGTGCCCGAGAGTCTCTTTGGTGTACAGACCAAAATCGAATAAATGTAAGCATCTTGAATGGTACTCACAGACTAAAATGTCACTGAAGCAGGAGCACAGGCCGGTGCTCCACTCTCCCGTTTGGACATTTGTCCCGTAGCCGCCTGCACCTGGTTGATGGGTGACCACTGGGTTCGACATTTTGGATTACTGGATCTGCTTGTTTGTTTGTTTTTTTTTTTATTTAGCCGCCTAGTTAAGAACACATTCAGCAGTTAGTACTGGAATAGAGAAAAAGAGCGGTTTGTTGCAGGTGGAAAGACTGTAGGAGAAATGGCCTAAATCGATCCTTTCACATTTTCTCATGTGTTGCTATTCATTTCCTGAGTGGGAAATGTCATAGTTTGACATTTCATAGAATAATTCAGAGGTATATGTCAATATGTTCTGGTGCTCTCCAGAGGAGAATAACTCTAAAACAGAAATCCTGTCTTATTCATTGAGCTCACTCAGCAATCATGATTCTCCTTGCAAAGCATGTACGGTGTCATGGACTTCTTCCTTAACACAGAACTAGACATTAGCTTGTGGGGTGAGAGCTTTTGTGATTTACACACTAATTAATGGATAGCTGCTTCGCATTGGTTGTTAATCAGAAATATTCCCGTGTTTTAAGAAAATCCGTCTCAACACAACCGGCATGATACAATCCAGCTTACCATGCACTAATGTTGCTCAGAAAATATTTTGCTTTGGTGCTCGTGTTTTAAACGTGAAAGACTTGATTTGAAAAACTGTCAATATTTAAAGAATGCAACTTTTTTAATTTTTTGAAGGACTTTTTTTTCTCTCCTTGCGTAATCTGTAGTTAATTAGGAAAGTTATAAGTCATAATATTGGTAAAAGTATGTTATTGTGACACCGACTGGTAAATGTCACCATAGATAAGTATAAATGATCGTACTATGAGCCATGCATGTAAACTATTCTATACAAAAGGCTTCAAAAATGAATATGAAGGTATTACTTAACCTGAAGTACAAAAGAACGTGATGGCCTGTGTTATCTTGTATCAAAGCTGTCAAAAGGAGTTTCTTGTGAATGCACAACTTTTAAAAAGTACAAAATATGAGTGATTTCAAATACAGTTTGAGCAATATCAGTTTAACTAAATTAATTAGTGAATTCTTAAGTTAAACTACTGCGAGAGGAAAAAAATGCTGTCACTTACCAGAAAAGTCTGTCAGTGTGCACTCCTCCTGATCAAACTGACAAGCTGCACACCACACAGGAAGCTGTGACGAGCTTGAGCTGTGAAATGTTGGTTTGCCAACAAACTGCTGTTTCTGAGGATGACAAAGATCTGTGTTGATTCACTGACAAGTGCAGACCATTAACGAGAATGCTACTTTGGTTTGACGCTGATGGAGGGCTTTATCACAAACAGCTACAGATGCCTGGCACATGCATCTGTTAGGAGGTCAACTCCTCGATTTAAATGGTTTTCCAATCTGACATGAGATCAGTACAGTTCAGAGAATTCACACAGTTCCTTTTAGGTCATGCTTTAATGAAACACCCACAAATGCATCACGTCCTTTTTCTCATACAGATTGAGGTTTTAATCAACCAACATACTATGTCACCACTGCAGTTTGTAAACGAAGGGATGAATTTACTTAGATTTGAACCAGTATATATCTACATGCAGCTGCAAAAACTTGTTATCTGATCGACTTAAACCCCCGTTGGAATCCAAATGTTTGTCCCTGTTATATGCGCACAGGGCTGTCGCACTGGATCACAGATCCTTTTGGTATTTGGACAAAATAAAGAGACACATTGCAATTTAATGCAGCAACCCCATCTAACATGACCAGTTTCATCCACACCTCTCTTCAGTCAACAAAAATGTAACATTCTAAGCCTTTCAAATGTCTTATTTATTGCAGCAATTTGTGGTGGTTTTTAACTCCTGTGCTATGGCTATTTCTAAAAGCCTTTTCTACACACAAAAAAAGAAAGGCGAATCATGTTGTCATATCACCAGATGCTCTTAACGATACCGATGAGCGTTGGCATGACGTGACCTCGCAAATGAAATGTATCTAACTATGTGTTATTAGTTTGATAAATTACCAAACAGGAAATTTGCCTTACCAGCTGACATTCACGGCCAACGTAGTCAACGTGTTCAGCCCATGGAGAGCAGTGCAGCAGTGCTTTTGTACTGTGAGATTCAGTGTTGGGTTCTTCAAGTTGCAGCATACACTGGAACATTCAGCAGTTTGGCTATTGTGCTGATTATCTGGTAATTTGAGTTCCCTACTTCAGGTAATACCTTGCACAACTGAGATCAATAGCCGCCTCCGTGCAGATAATTCTTAAACACATCTAATTGATAGCCTTATATTTCAGTACAAATACATTTCCAAAGTACATCTGGACACAACTTTGTGGGATATTTTATTTCCATTAAGTTCTGACATGAACTTGAAAGCAAAAGCAAATAATATCGTATAATGGCACAACATGAAAAAGGAAGCCGTTTATCTACATGCCACATTGATTGAGACAAACATTTAGAATCAGTTGTTGTAATATACATTATAATGTCTTTCATTGGGTCTCAACAGCTTTTGTCTTGGCTGCCTCGGTGTCTGTGGAGGCTAAACTTTGCTTCGTCTTCAGCCTCTGCTCGGCTTTCTGCTTCTGCACTTCGTTGAAGACCTGAGAAGAGACGCACATGACCATGAAGGCACAAAATAACACCTTGAACATGCGAGTGTTGTACACATGAACCTACAAAAAGCCTGAGTAATGCTCTCAGAAACAATGCGCACTATTGCTAGTGTGGAATGAAAGTCTGAATGGTTTAAGGTCTTTAGATATTACAGATATATATAATATCCAACTGACACCATAATTATACTCTGGCGAAACAGTACCCGTTATCATACATAGAAAATATAGATGTACACGGAACAAAGGGGTCATTTGTTTGCTACCTTAATGCAGAAAGCCTTCTTGGCTAGCCAGCGGCGAGTGGCCCGTCTGTAGTACTCTGGGGGGAAGGTGTAGGTGATGCCCAGCTGCTTGCACACTTTCTCAAAGGCATCATAGCGAACCAACCTCAGGTGTTTCAAAAGCTTTTTCCTTCGGTCAATGGCCATGAGCATCCGTCTCTTGTTGGCTTTGTCCTGGAATGAAATAAAACCTAAAAGAATGGGGTTGGACTACAAATGTGATCCAAACAGGCTCAAATGGGAGGAAATGAGGACACCAATTGAAGCCCAGTTTAATGTGTAAACTGGGTTATGAGGAGATACTTAATTACAAATGCAACAGAGAAACAGTTCAACAGCTCGAACCTCTATTCCCTATCTGTGTCAATTTCAACAAAAATGTTCAATGTATGATGTAAGGTGGAAGTTTCCGATCATGACTGTGCTACGCATGTCCTTATTTAATGTGGGGGAGTAAACAGGATATCCTGTAGAACATGCGTGCCTTACACCAGAGGAAGGCAGAGAGGAAATGCGGGGAGACATATTCATACTACACGACAGTTTTATTGGTGCAAGTCAACTGCCCCAAGACATGATACGTCATCTAAGATTTTTTTTCTAAAGCCTGTCCACAGCCTTCCCGTTTAGCTTGCAAGGGAGAAACGTGACGCTAAAATGACGCAGATTCTACTCCTTCACTCACCTTGTGATGTTTTTGCAAGTGCTCCTGATAGTTGCGGATTCTTGCAGTCAGAATAGCCACTGAAGGAAAAGACATTAAAAGGAGGAGTGAATCAACATACAGTTAAAATACGCTATATCCTATCTTTGTATATGAGAAAAAAAAACAAAAAACTATGTACATTGAAGAAAAGCAACTCACCCTGGACTTCCACTGAGCTGCGGTCATTCTCATCCCTCTGGACTTTTGCAATCAGCTGTTCCTTTTTCAGCTGTAGCTTTTCACTCTGAAGACACGAACGCAGAGCATTAAACTACCTGTTTATGACTCGACTTTCTTAAAGTCAGTGCACGTTTCAATCAACGCAATCATTATCATCAAAAATACTGGAAAAAGAAGAACAAGAGCAAAACATGACAAGGCAATCTGTGGGGACTCACATGACTCGCTAACTCCAACGAAATAAGCCTCTTGACAAGATCATCGGTCCTAGCAACGTAAAAACAACACCAGTGTTAGAAGAGTAGATAAATAAATATATGAACGCAGATTTATAATGAATTGTGAATATAAATACTATCATGACTCATTTCATGTAAGGTACGGTATACATGTATGTTTACGTTTGAGCGAGGGGTACAGCTGTAAAATCCATCTTCAGCATTGTTGGAGGAAGATCACTGAGCTGGCTCTCAGGGCCTGGAGAAGAGGAAGAAGAGTGAGTGGGATGAAAAGTGAGCATTTCGCAAGTGTCAAAACATGGTTTGGTGACAAAGCAGCCTCATAACATACCCGTCTTCTTTTTCTTTGCAGCCCGAGCATAATGTCTCACTGGTGGTGGAACGGCAAAGCTTCCTGCAACCGAGGAGAGAGCCAGAATGATGGAAGCGCCAATAGAAAAACAACTTAGAAAAGGGGATCATAGCTAATTTGAGCAGCTGATGCCCAAAGAATAGATGAATGAACAGTAACAATTGCAACCTGATCTAATGTTGCATGACAAAAGCAAAACATGACGTTTCCCAGACACACAAACAAACTGGCTCAGCGGTTGCCACAGTCAAAGCTGACTGTGAACTATATGGAAACTTCACGTAACGCTGACGTTACTACAGAACTGAATCAATACATCTCTGACACAGTTTCAAACCAAACCGCAGGTGTGTATGTCGAGACTTCCACAGGGAAATCTCTTGCGCACAAAAGCTGGAGTCGGAGCTACTCAATGAATTAACATGGTCTGATGCTCGGCCTTAGCCTGTTTGAACAATACAGCTTCATATTCAAAGAAAACCAAAGATGGCTTCACCGCTCAATATCTTTTACATGTTGTTTAACAAAGTGGTGAATCTTTAATGATGCAGCAATCTTCCTGCCAAGCCCAAAGACTGCTTTCCATGAATATAATAGCCAAGAAGATTAAAAGGCCATTTAGAGGACCAGGGCCCCAGAGGCCTGTTCCAAACTGATACTGCCCTTTGTAGATTTTCCACCTCCTACGTCCTCATAGTGATCGAACCCAACACCAGAAATTCTTATTTGCAGCATGCCATTAAACATGAATGGGATGCATGTGAAACATTTCTATTCTGCCCAGTGAGAAGAAAGCGACAGGATGATGTTGCAACAGGTTTAAGCTGCGTGACTGGAAGAGCACATCAAAGATAATCTGCACAACGTGGCTGTCCTACAGATTAAACACAGCCACGCACATATCAGATGGCTTTCGATATCAATATTATCAAAACACCAAATGATGTAATTTCCTCAAAACACAGGCGCTTCATCCCTCCATCAGCAATCCAGACTCATGTGCAACTAACGTGACGGTCCGCTGCAGCTGTTCTGGTGTCTCAGTGCTGTCCGCCCATAAGAATTATTTACACAAAGTGTTCAATTATGCGACGTTGCAAGAAAACTCATCTGAGAGGCAGGCTACTTTTTTTCTTTTTCTTATATTGCCAGTCTGATAGACTGTACTGTTAAGATATTTTATTTTCCTCAGACTAGCAACCGTATACGCAATGAAAGGAATTATGACGTTGGGTTAAAAACAAACAAAAAAAACCCCCAATTAATTTATTGACACGAGGTCCCTGCATCATGTTACTGAAGGTTTGGTACATCTGTGGCTGTTCGGGAGCTGAAAATAGCACGCAACAGTGTGAAAACAAGTTATCACATTCTAGTAGACCTGAGGTGGGAAATGAAAGCATAGCTCTGCTCTAGATGCACTCGATATGATCACGATGAAGTGAGATGGTGCGTCAGATTGAGCAGACAGAGACACACGCACACACACACACACACACACACACAAACAACCTTGTGAAGTTTGAAATGACAAATCGGCAAGCTCCGGCAGAGATGGGTCATATTGGGTTAAGAAAATTAATATAGCCAATAATAATATCAAACTATTTAAAACTACATATGCCCTTCTTGAGCCTGCTGGCTAGTTTCAATACAGTCTGTCTGAGTTCGACATGTTGCCTGATTTTACAGATCGCTTACTCTTTAATCTACACTACCAATATGGAGCAATATTTATCATAGCTGATTTGTATTTTGCTGTTTCCTGCTAACCATGCTTGATGTCTCAGTTAATTTACTGTTGCGCCACCTGACATATACTTGACTTTTTTTCCCTTTTACTCTTGTGGTCTCTATGTGTACTACATTCATTACTGTTCTACTTTCTATGGGTAGTTATCTTTCACTGTTGATAACTTTGTTTCTCCCTGGCACGTGGGACAATGTAACCAGTTTGACAGCTAGTACTTTTGTGAATCCAGGTTCCTTATCACTGTACTAATTCATTTCCACAATACCTTTGGTACCTAACTATTGTTTATGCTATTGCTGTCACAGTTTCCCCATTGCTGTAAGTAAACACCTCAAAAGGCCAACTCATTGTCTTCGGCCTTCGTTGTTTAGCTTGCTGCATAGTGCAGGAAGACTGGAGGTGTCGATTCAACTTCATTATACTGGAGGCATTAGTTTGTGCCATGATACTAGAGGTATGTCTAATAGTTAGTCCACCCTCACTGATATATATGAAGGTAGACTAAATATTACATCTACTATTGGCTAGGCGTACAAATTCAACTAGCAACTAAGCTACGTGCATCTGTACATACTTCAATCACAGGCTATTACTGTGAGTCTTTGTATAGGACTTGAAGCTGTGCAGTAACGCCATTTTAGAAGCTAGCTTGAAAAACACTAAATTGTAAATTGATTTTGAAGAGTTTTCCATAAACGCGTTGGTTAGGTGTGCTGTCTCCTCCCCACCACTGCAGCTGTCCGTCAACAGTGCCCACTGCTGTCGGCGTTGGCTAACGAAGGAGTCCCGTCCCGTCGCGTCCACTCACCGCAGCTGCCCCTCGGTGCTGATGATGAAGCCGAGCTGCGCGGCCAGGGCTGCGCTGACAGCGCCGAGCACAGTGCGCCGCTGCTTCGCACAGCAGCAGCCGACGATTTCAGCAGAGTTCGCAGGGCTACGTTTGCGAGCATGGCTGTCAGGGAAGCTGACAAGGTCGAAAGGAAACTCCCAAGAAGTGATGAAAATTGACAGGTAGTCACACTCGACCCCTACACGAGGCCCGCCATTTTGACTAGACCAAACTGGCTGAGTGGGGATAGGGGAATGTTTTTCCCAGGCTATGCTAACGATCCCAGAACACATCGATAGGACAAATGAGCGAAGATTAATTTCGTTTTTTTTCATGAAAAGCAGCAGTAAACCGAGCTTGAGAGTCTTCGTTCCGCTACTGCTTTATTTTAGCATCAAATATAGTTCAAATCATATTATTTACTGTTTTTGAGATGGTTATTTGCAAAGAGTGGCTTAGGTTGTTTGGGACATTGGGGTTTTAGGTGGAGTGGGGATGTGTTTTTAGTATAGAAAAAAAACAATTTACAGTTAGTGAGGACTTGATCATACATATATATTTGAACAGAATACTATACCAAATTGCAGTGGTAGCTCATGTTTTACATTAATTAGCCAACATAGAATGGCTAATGGGAGAGATGAAGAGGAGAGAGGACAACATGGAATAAAAATACAATGAAGTGAAAAACAGGTTAGTTTGAATATTATAAAGAGTATGGTCTGGACCTGCTCTATAGGTAAAGTGCAATGAGATAATTTCTGTTATGAATTGGCGCTATATAAATAAAACTGAATTGACCTGCAGTGAATTGAATGTGACATGGAAATGTTTTAACATATTGGCCTATTGTGGTCTTTTAATCAAACACAAATTCCCAGCATCCGATTCAATGATTTTTCATCTCTTTTCACAGTTTAATATAGGGTTAGGGTTATTTCCTCCATCTCATACAACCAAATGGATGTATAAAGCAGTTTGGGTTACACTGAAATTTCTTATTAAATAATAGACATACAATTAAGTGTCCTATTTTTGATATGGTCTAAAAACCATTTGCCACAAAGTGTCCCACTTTACCTGAGATCACCCCAGGCTGCTTAGCTGAGTGATGATTTTACTTACACTCACATCCATTAGCTACAGAGGATAACTTTCTTTCTGGCAAGCGCGGTGGGTAAATACTAAATGTATAGGTATAGGGGTGAACGAACAGTCACCACGAAAACCAATTTATTCCTGTCATTATAGGCTTTAATTTTTTTAATTCAAAGATACTGTTTAACTGTGTCCCCTTGGGGTTTGAGAAAGTTTGCATATAACGCACAACAAAATACATTTTTTTCTTCAGTACAAAAGTTTATTTTCTAAAGAGGTGACGTATCTACAAAGTGTGGTACAGACAAAGCATGGACACCATAATCATTAAATAGCAAAGTGATTTTAGGATTAAATCTCGCATGCATTTACAGCTGTGTGCTATGCGGGATCAATTTATCACCATGAGCTCATTACACAAACTCAGACCTACAAGAATATCTTGCAAAGCGGTTATGCTTATAATCAGCAAAGTACTTTTAGTCATTTTGAGTATCATTCATTGCTAATGCTCGTAGAAAAGGAAAGTCGTCCCACAGAATGTCTGGGTCTGCTGCTTCTTTGGGTGCACAATCATGGCACGGTCCAAAAAAACATTGTTCCCTTGACCTCCCATCATTTGCCATATTCTGGTACTGTGGACTGAAGGATTCTTCCGTCTCCAAGAGGGGCTGTGTGGACTCAGAACGCAGGTAGACATTAGGTGCTTTAGGTTTATGGCTGTTACATGGACCAGAGAAGATCACAGTGGCATAGGGAACAGAGTCGCTGTTTGAACCGGAGTAGCCAGGGGTGAATGGTGAACCACAAATGGACTCTCCCAGGTCACTGGTGTCCTCTGCACTGCTTAACCATGGGTCATCGTCCTCTTTACTTAGTTTGACAGGGAGGTCCAGGAAGCTGAGGTGGGACAGGTATATTGGATTGGGCTCCTCACTGTCCGAGGCAAGATGGGTATTCTGCAAAAGGAAAAAAAAAAGAAGTCATCAATGTCTTTTAATTAGTAAATGACAAAGTACAAGGTCTGTGCTGGCTGGGCAGATAGTATACAGAGGATGTTTCATAGCCTTTTTGCTGAAAACAGCTGCATGCCGCGGCTGGAAATCAGGTTGAGGAGAGCAATGAGACTGTACCAAAACAGTAAAGTTGCAGGTTGTAAAACCAAAACAGTGAGCTCATAGATGCTACAACGTGCTGTAGAGCAAAGGGGAACTGCAGAGCTGGTGATAATTCTCTGTGGGTTCACCACTTTGAGCGATTCCTTTCACATTAGATGTAGGCATAAACGTATTCTATCTCGCACAGGTTAATTTTCCGCACCTGTGTTGATCCTGATGTCCATCTCTTGATGCTGCTATTAGCCGGATCTGGAACAACTGGCCAGAAATGCCCCTTCAGCCTGCAAGAGAAAGAAAAATGTTTTGAGGATAAATTACACCACAGCTTTACAGCTTGAGACAGTGTGGCTATGAGCTCACCTTTTGTGGTTGGAGAAACAAGTCATGACTATGAAGATTATCAACAGTGACAGCCCAACACCAGACGCTGTTACAATCATCACAACAGCAACCGCATCTGAGAAGAGAGAAATACATATTCTGAATGAAAAATCTGCTGTGGGGACATACATTTCCGTCATGTTTCTAGAAAGCCACTGTCAAATGATGATACCAACCAAAGGGCTCGATTTCGAAATGAATTGTTGACCCATTTAAGCTCCCACCAAACGTGCTAACCATCATGAAAGCTTCATAGAGAGACACAGTGTTGAGGTCTTTCAGGACCACCCTCCTCTCTTCCCGAGCAGCATTCACAACTGGAGAATAGTCAGACATCAGATAGCATCAAGTACTTAAAAAATGTTTTAGAACAGTAAAATGAAGGTCTTTAACCTACCGTTAATGAGTGTCTTCTTATTCCAGTAGAAGACTTTGTAGCACTGGATAATTCCGTTCCTTTGGTCTAAAGGTATTTCATCCCAGGTAAGCTCAATATGTGACTGCCAGGTCTTTTTAATGCTTATTTTTGGAACCATGGATGGAGCTTTAAAAAGAAATATCACCATGAGTAATTATTACATCTATAGTGAGCTACTATGCTCATGAATCCAGGGTCTAAGGATAGGTGGGTGTTGTATGCTGTTCAGATTCTAAAGCCCCTTACGGCAAATTTGTGATATGTTATTTCTAAATAAATAAAATTGACTTGACATAATCTGAAACCTTCAGGCCAACAAAAATAATTATTCATTTCTATCCACAAGAGGGCATTATTCTATCATTTATAAGTTGTTTCACAATTTCACAATATATATTTTTTTACTCGCTGGCAAACTCTCACTTCTTCAAAGTTAAGGCTGCCCGACTCTCACACCTCTGCCTGCTCTTTGTGTGATCCTCTTTGTGTCTTTGGTGACTTACCCTTTTGTCTCGAGTAGGCATTAACAGTCTGAGGAAGGCCTATCCCATCCTTAAACCTAGGATACACAGAGATCCCATAGGGCTTGTAGGGCTCAAAGCTGCCTATTGATGAGAGTGAGGAGGTTAGAGTGTATCAGTGCCCATAAGCTCCTAACAGTCTGTACAGGCAGGTCGTGCACAGAAAAAAGAAGACCTTGCATAAGAGTGAATTCTCGTGGTAAGGGATGAACACCAGAAAAAAACAAATAAAATGTGAGTAAAATAAAAGGACATGGATCTTAAAATCTGCAACGCCAATATTCCAAAACATACCTGTTATAAGAAGGCTTGTCTGGTTTCTGTCAGTTATTTCAAACTGGGTGAGAGAGAGGTCTGTTTTTAACAAAGGTCTCCATTCCACCACAAAACCAGTGAGACTGGAAGAAATCATGCTTCGCCACTGGACCAGGAGGCATCTGTCATCATGAGGAGTGACTGTGACGTCTGATATCACTGTATGAGCTACAGACACAAAACAAGTCAATACAAGTTGTAGGAAAAATGTATTAAACTATATCATACCTGAGCCATTTTCTAAACTAGTTTAAGCAGGTCGAAGGATGTCAATTTTACCTTTAGGTAAGTAAATCTGGACTTCAGTGGGGGAGGATCTCCCTGCTGCATTTACAGCACTCAGATACACTTTCTTTGCTGTCCAGGGAAGCTGGAAAGTGCAGTAATTCCCCATGGTAGAGCACACCTTTCCCTTTTCACCTGGCAGTTTTTGCACCGAGACAACGTACGACACATTTGGCCCGTTGGCACGGAACAGTTTTGATGGCTAAAGAAAAAAAGCGAGAGGACATTTTAAAGGCAGACCTCACGCACTCAACCAGAGCTATAAGAGAAAACATATCAGTCTGTGGCAGGTTTCAAGCAACATGTGTACCTTCCAAAACAAGTGTATGTTGAGTTGTTTGTCCATGTTATCCCCTGATACCTTCATCCACGGGTCTAAGCGTCCAGTGGGAGCTGAAAAGAAAGAGATGGCTGTCAGCTCAAAAGCCTGCACTTCTCTTCTCATTCTTTAAAAAATAAAACTTGTCTATACAAGACAGGTCTATGAATTCACTGCCAGGGTGTGCGGCAGAACTCAATACATCAATTCAGCCTGTGCTATAGAGCAAAGCAATGGGAGATGTAGAACATGGCATTAGCATATATTGAAAAGACCAAGAAATGGAAGAAAAAGCAATAGATTGGAAAATGTTATAGTGACGGATTGTGTCCCTCTGAATTGATCTAAGCCCTACCACTCTCTGAGGTGACTCCAGACTGGCTGCTGCTCCATTCACTCCAGGGGCTCTGCTGGTATCTGACTCTAATCTGGGCGAGATACTGACTCCCATGGAGGAGATGACACTGCTCGACAGGTCTCATTGATGTAACCTGGCTCAACAGCATCTAAGGTATATAACACAGCACACAAGCCATGTAGATATGACTCAAGGCAGGTACATTATGAACTTCAAGCAGGTTATCCTACTGTGTGGTTGCTTGTAACTACTGTATCAAAAGTTAATAAACAACATTTTCAGTTTGTATTGACACTTTAATTAAATTTACACACTGGTTGTTTCCATTGACTGCTGTCAGCAGTCTTAAGTCGGACTTCAAGGTTCATGTTTGAGTCATGCATCCAGGCCTGGTGCTGAGATAAGCTCCAGCTCAGCTTTAGGCAGCCGTATTTAGACGCCACTTGAATCTTCAGAATTGTTGGTGGGTCAAACTTAGCTGAAATGAAACAAAAGAAAATTAACAATTTAATTGAATGTAATTTATTTTTCCTCACAATTCTTTTAGGTTTTGTACTTTGTGCAGAAAAGGTTTACATTATATTGAACTCCAGTTTTTGCCTCTCATGTATTACCATTTGATTACAGTCACAGAGCTCCAGAGCATCGGTTTTTCCAAAAAATGAAGGTCTGAAGGTATTTCCTGAAACCTCAACGATTCCTCTAACCATCTGGATAAAAAAATATCGCGTCTGGTGCAAAATAAAATAATTGTCAACCCATTTCTCAAGCTACAACACCATTTCCTAATCCAAACAAACATGGTAGCTGGATTTATCATACACTCACCAGCCACTTTATCAGGTACACCGGTTTGGCGCCCCTTTTGCCTTCAGAACTGCCTTAATTCTTCGTGGCATAGAGTCAACATGGTGCTGGAAACATTCCTCAGAGGTTTTAGTCCATATTGACATGATAGCATCACGCAGTTGCCACAGATTTGTCGGCTGCACATACATGATGCGAATCTCTTGCTCGACCCCATCCTAAGGGTGCTCTATTGGATTGAGATCTGGTGACTGTGGAGGCCATTTGAGTACAGTGAACTCATTGCCATGTTCAAGAAACCAGCTTGAGATGATTTGAGCTTTGTGACATGGCGCGTTATTCTGCTGGAAGTAGCCATTAGAAGATGTGCACACTGTGGTCATAAAGGGATGGACGTGGTCAGCAACAATACCCAGTTAGGCATTTAAACGATGCTTCACTGGTAGTGAGGGGACCAAAGTGTGCTAAGAAAATATCCCCGAAACCATTACGCCTGTTGATACAACAAGGCAGGATGGATCCATGCTTTCATGTTGCTTACGTCAAATTCTGACCCCTACCATCTCAATGCGGCAGCATAAATAGGGACTCATCAGACCAGTCACTGTTTTTCCAATCTTCTATTGTGCAATTTCAGTGAGCCCATGCCAATTGTAGCCCCAGTTTCCTGTTCATAGCTGACAAGAGTGGCACCCGGTGTGGTCCTCTGCTGCTGTAGCCCATCTGCTTCAAGGTTCATGGTTATTTGAGTTACTGTTGCCTTTCGATCAGCTGGAACCAGTCTGGCCATTCTCCTCCGACCTCTGCCATCAACAAGGCCTTTTTGCCAGAAGAACTGCCGCCCACTGGATATTTTCTCTTTAGGACCATTCTCTGTAAAACCCTAGAGGTGGTTGCGCGTGAAAATCCCATCCCAACAACCACGCCACATTCAAAATCACGTAAATCCCCTTTCTTCCCCGTTCTGATGCTTGGTTTGAACTTCAGTAGTTGGACAGGTGTACCTAATAAAGAGGCTGGTGAGTGTATGTTCTCACTTGATTTGTGCAACGTGAAACGATGATTAATCATTATATTTGTCTACATTGATGTTACATTGGGTTACTTTATATTTTCCTTTTGTGATACAAAAGGGGCAAGGAGAAGTCATTTCCAGCTAGGAAAAATATACTTGGGCAACTTGGGAACTTAAAAATCTTTTCTTATTGTGCAGTGTACATAATATTTTGTCACCCATATGGTTAGAAGGATGAGGAGTCTGAAAATACCTTAAAATCAGCAGCACATGTTGTTAAACAAGCTTCTGGGCTTTATTTTGTGAAAAAACTGAGCTTAGCTTGGTGACTCAAATGTAATACATGAAAGGCACAAATGGGGGCTCCAGTAGATTATGAAAGGAAAGTAGAGGAGAATTAAAAGAGTACCGTGCCAGTTAAGCATTGCACGGCTATTCGCAATGTCTTTAGAAAAAGGTAAATGGACTGTACTTGTATAGTCTTTCTGACTACTCAAAGCGCTTTTACACTACATCACATTCACCCCATTCACACACTGATGGCAGCAGCTAACTGCCCATCAGTACAAATTAAACTAACCAGTCACACTCACTCACACACCGAAGGCGAGCAGTATCTTGCTCAAGGATACACATGGCCGGGGGATGCCGGGATCGAACCGCCAACCTTCCGATTGGTGGACAACCGCTCTACCACCAAGCCACAGCCGCCCTTTTACGCATTCTTCCTGTCAAAACCTGGCACCTACATTACCCATGATGCAACTTGACAACTGATTGTTCGGTCAGAGATTCGATTGTGTTATGCTAATGTAGCCGTGAGTGGATAGCCTCAAGCAGAGATGAGGAGCGCCCTACAGAGGTCTGGTAAACTCACTTCCTTCTAACTGCACACCCCCAGATTTTCAAACTTGTAGTTTTCAGCCCTAAACGATGGTGACTCAAGTGACATCACTTGAGGACATTTATCAGACTTTGCCCAGCTGCTTCTGGAGACACAAAAGGCTTTATACAACTTTTTTCAGTAGTTGTAGTAGTACTCCCCAAGACCTGCAAACAGACCTTGATGTATAAATCCATGGATTTCTCTTCTTTAAGGATTGTGCAGGACAATAAAATAATTGTATTAAACCCCAGTAATGGCTGGTAAATGACATTTTGATGGAGCTTACTGCTTGCCCACAATAGAAACAATCAAAGAAAACATTCAATAAATGCACATTTTCTATATTTCTCACCTGCACTTACGGGCTCCAAAATGATAGGTACTGAGGTTGCTTCTCCAAGCTCATTCACCACCTTCACATATATTTCCATCTCTAAGAAGAGGGCAAAGCCAAAGCGAGGGATAATATAGTGGTGGACTCCTGGCAAGATCTCGTATGTGTGGTTCTCGTTTGAATCCCTGAAATGAGGAATAGTTTTGTAACCTCACAGACATATTTTGTAAAAGGCACTTTAAACCTTCCTGACACCAAAATGATGTTTTCTTTCTGGTAACTGCTTCAGTGTATTCCTGGTAGAAGGCATTTACAGGCAGAATATTACCATATCTTGGTGTGGAGGGTGTACTTTGTGGGCACGTGGGTCTCCTGCTGCCCAGGGTCCCACCTACACGTCAGGGTGTTAGGGGTGGTGAGGTTTGTCTGACAGCTGAGGTTTTGTGGTGCTTCTGGTGGATCTATAGATGAAAAAACAAGGAGTTTATGGAGTTGTAAAGGAAAGTGCTCTTAATTCACTTTCCACACACACAAACTTCCCGACTGGCCTGTGGATTTGATCCACATGCACCTGAGATTCTGTGGGACTAGTGGTAGATCTCTTATTAGTAGTAGTGTTTGTACTGCAGATGGAAAGCATCTCTTTGTTTTGTATCAGATTAATGTTTTTTGTACTTGGTCCCTGAAAAATAAATGTAATAAAACTAACTAAAACTAAATATCTGCTGATTTTATGCACTCTTTGTTATGGTCTCGATTAAAATTTGTAGTTTTTGAAATGTACTTTCCTTTATGTATACCTGGGGAAAGAAAATTTATAAGAAGTCCAAAAAAAAAAGTACTGTGATGCATTAATCTTCTGATACAATCTTTGTACCTCTAAAACATGTATCCATCTATAGATCCATTAAAATGTTGTAGATCTCTTAGACCTGTGGACAAAAAAACTTACTAGTACGTTTTAAGTCAATTAAAATGTTCAGTATTGAAGTTTCTCTTTCTTTTTGGCGAGCTCAACCCGACACATTAATAGTTCCTCTTGCTTAAAAAAATGTCAGTTACCAAGCATTGTCAGTGTTTTGGTTTTCACTGGCAGGACATAAACAAGGTGGTAGAGGCAAGTGAATTTGATTATTAATGAACAAACATGCACAAGAAGTTGAACTTTTTCTCACATCCAGCTCTGATCTCCACTCCTGCAACCACTTGAACAGAAGATGCCCGGACACAGCAGGTGAGGAACGCCCTGGTGTAATTGAAGCTCGGTATAACGACCTCGGAAACCCTGCCACTCTCATTGGCCATGGTGCTGCTGGGGAGAAAGCGTTCGCCGAGGCGCCACTCTATATGAATAGCTTGTCCAATGACCAGAGGGCAGCCGTCTCTGATGACACAGGTGGCTGTGACAGGTGACTCCAAAGGCACCACTGAGCTGGACGTTTGGACCTTTGCACATGGCTGTATGTCATCCTCTAACAATGAGAAAATTAATTTAAATGTGGCATGTTGAAAAGAATCTTAACAGTAAATGCCCAGGCTTTTATAGACAATATCAAAGCCTTATATTTAGTTTGGACAGAATCTCCCAGGCAAAGGAAGGAAATGTGTAATAACAATTGTCTTTGTAGCTGCTGGTTAGGTATTTCCATTTAGATTTGCTATTTCATTCTGAGAGCAACACTCACCATTTCTGGCTCCATTGACAAATGTCAGCAGCATGACAATCACTGACACCCATGTGGATATCATGATGATAAAACCTGTTAGGCAGCCAAAATGAAATGCGTTATTCTTAAATTACACACTTTCATGCCCTAGCAAAACAATATTTGAATTGCCATTCCTTCCCGAGCGACATCGTGTGAGGTGAGGTATTGAGAGTGATAACGTCTGTCGCTTCAAGAGACATCAGCAACGCGGTGTTTCAATTGTTTGGTATAGCAGGTTGATGTGAGCAAGGATGTGATTTCCATAATACATAATGTTTCAATATAAACAGATAGCTAGAGCATGCACCCACTGCTTCCCAGCACAATAGTAGAGAACAATCTGCAGCGCTGTCTGTGTAAGGTGTTCGACAGAGACTATTCAGAACATACCAATACACTAACACAACACACACTCATGAATATAAAACCTCAGCTTGGGTCCACATTCATGCAACACGATTACACAAAGGATGTGACGTTTAAAGCTCTGTTAGCTGCTGCAAAATGGAATTTAAAATCTCTGTAGACAGAATAAATAAGTATGTTGTCGGTACACACTGTATCCCAGCTCTCATACCATTCTATTAGAGGGATAAAACTTCTCTGGGCAGAGGAAGACTGTGATTGCCAGTTGTTAGAAGGTAACCAGCCTTGTTGGGCATGTTCTCCGGAGCTGATTGGTCAGGTATAATGAGAAGAAGATGGGGAGCTTGTAAGCTGAGCAGATGGGAGCAATTCTCCAGCATATTGTACTTCTGATATTAAGTCAACAACCTGCTTCTTAAATCAGACAGTCAGTTGGGACCTCACATTACAAGCACAGGTGTTCTGAAGTTGAAATTAATTTTGAGGACTGTGTTTTTGAAATACTCACCATTACACAACCATGTAAGGTTAAAATTCACTGAACTCTGGTTGCTTGCTTACAAAGCAACACCAACAAGGCACAGACATGCCTTCACAGCATTTCTGTGTCTCTATGTGCTGTATGGGAGAAAAGACAAAGCAGTTATTAATCTTGAATAATTCTGAAACAAAAAGCATTTGTCATGCGATGAATCACACATAGGTTTTTTTCACAATACATTTGAAAATATATTTCACATATGAAAACATTTATTTGTATGATTGTTTAACAGTTTTGATTTATCAAGTAAAAAAAAAAAAAAACCCACATATTTGCTGGTTCCTGCTACTCAAATGTTAGGATTTTCCACCTAAAGTATTGGTAAAAAAACCCAACATTTAAAGATGTCACTTTGGGCTCTGCGAAGTTGTGCTAAACATTTTTTACAGCCAAAATGGTTAATAAAATATAATCATCCCATTACTTGATTATGAAAATAATCTTGCATCACATTACAAGGACATCTGGGGAAATGTGTCAATTCCAACATTTTGAGTGCCATTTCATGTATGAAATAAGGTACCATTAATAAATGAATTATTTAATTTTAAACTTGCTCATTCACTACAGTGGATAAAGTGTGTAATTCATTATCAAGTGGCACTAATAATTCCAGCAGGGAGGACAGTTTGAACGTGTTATCGGACCCTTATTGATTTCTCCACCAGAGATACATTTCACACAGACATGTTCACAACACACACGCACGCACACACACGTAAACACACGAATATAACCATACATATGTACACAGAGCCAGTAACTGAGACCACAGCATTAAGAAACCTCCTGTGGTCTTGTAACACTCGTTCTTGGTCTCCCTGACCGATTCTGGTGCGAAATTTAAGAATGCGACATTGATTGTTCCTCAGGCCAAAGCATGTTGGCAAAGCCTACATGTTTATTCTCAACAGACTTTTGAGATTTCAATTCACCTTCCATTCAATACAGGTGAAAGGAACAAGCTGCCGTGATTTGTTATTAGATTTCCATTAATCCCGCTTCCAAGTATTTCTGGTCTAGAACAACTCTCCCTTTGGGCAGACATTTTATGTCTGGGCTGTCAAATAGCAAGCACCCTCATAAGACGAGGAGGTATTACTTTAATAATTCGGAACTATCACTCAGACTCACAGTCAGATTGATGCCCTTGGTCCGCAATATTCTACTATTGGTGAGGTCTGCTCTAAAGCGATGTGAGAGGAATGGAATTTCTCCCTGTTTCTTATCAGCCGTGTGCATAAAGGCCTCCATTTCCCCCCCGCTTTCCTTTTCAGAATTTCTGCTTACTACTAATAGGTAATTGCCTGTGGCTCTGACAAAAGGCAATCGAGAGAAAGAGAGGGCTAGAGAAGGAGAGAAGAGATATGGTATTAAATTTGGAGTGTATTTTGTCAACAAACACAATTTGATACGCTTAGAATAAGACAATATAAAATAAAACTGGCTATTTTCAGTGTATTGGCCAATTATGTTCCTAATGTATCGATGCAATTATGCTCTCTGGATTAATTTTTTTGTCTCAGTGAGTCATTTCACTATTTTGGCTATTTTGCTATAGCCACCATATGTTTCCTTTCCCCTTGCTGTTGGGGGATGCACAACGCCCACATTCAGGATTTTGCAATATCCTTGCACAGAGTGGCATGTCAAACTTGCCACTATTTCCCCTTTTTGGTTCTATTTCTCACACTAAGCATTGCGCTTTAAATGAGGAATTTAAAAAGTGTTAAATAAAGTTAAACGTTTTGTATTTAGACACTTATTAATCGTACAACGGTTCCTTTCAAGCTCAGATTCAGTGACCTTCTGTGTCAGCAGTTGTAAAAGTCCAAAAAGCTAAAAAGGAGGAAAGCAATCTGTTTCACATCCTCTTTTTTTAATGGATGAGCAGAACATAAACATGTTTTCCATAACTTAACACGCTAATGCTACTTTCATAGTGACACTTTTGCCATTTAGAAGAATGTCACATGTCACCAGCATGTCACAAGCTGATAAAACTCACAAAAAGAGTTTTGCATAATAATGAATCTAAACAGTACTATTTGTTTTCTATCTTAAAACTCTTTAATAAGTTTTAATTTTACACATTTTGAGCATTGAACTTCAAGTCTCTTTTCATACTTTCTAAAGTATGACCTTAGAATGCCTCTTTAAATCCTAAATATCTGAAGATCCTGTACATTTATAGTATTTCATGTTCGTTAAAAAAAAAAAATGTATTGGCATTATTAGACAGGAAACTACAAAGGATGATAAATGGCACAAGTACAGATACAGAGCAGCCAAAAAATTCTGATTAAGCACGTGTTTTAAATGGAATTAAGTTGAGCTGTTCGTAAGTTGGATCAGGATGCAGCTCTCCAGCCTGAACCTGTGTCATTCAGAAATAAGTTTTGTGAAATTTCCCTTTTCAATCTGCCACAAATATCAAAAAGAAAGGACCAGCAAATCGCTTGATGTGATGATAAAGGAGAGCCATCAGAGATACTTGCCACTCACCACACAGCAGCTGCAGCGGACCCAGAAAGACGAAAGGCTCTCATCAGCCCTGATAGCACATGAAACAGTGTGGCTCAAAGCAGCTCGGATTGGAGGACATATGTGTGTGTGTTGGCCAAGCAGCAGCAGCAGCAACGTCCTTATTTTGAATTTGTGAAACTTCAGTATTTTCCAGGAAGAAACACATGTCACATGGGGCCCATTTAAGGGAAGAAAAGTGATGTGTTTTCTCAAAAGAAAAGAGTGGAATTCAACTTAAAATAATCCAATCTGGAACAAGTACAATAATGGATGTTTATTTATTATCACAATATATTGCCTTTGTGATTGCTCGTGGAGTAATAAGAACAGTCATTACACCTCAGTCTGAAGCAATTAAATGTCAAATGTCTCCGAACAGGTGAGGTGTCTGGCCTTTGGTTGTGTGAGAGCGCTGAGGTATTTCAACTTTATTTGATGGTCTTTTCCCACAAGGTGTTAATATGGCAGCTGTCAAATGCCTTACAACATGTCTCCTGGGAGCCGTCTTGAAGAACGCAATAAGTCTGGTTCAGGCTGACCCCTCTGTGTTGAGTGTGTACCTTTGAAGTAGCCGATCTGCTGTATCACTGAGGCTGTGACGCCGTCATCTCCCTCTCTGAGCCTGTCCAAGCCTTTGTCAGCATGGTAATAGAACAAGCTCTTAAATGGGATTGTAAACTGTGCCTTGACCCCCCAAGGGCACTTGAAACTACTTGCCATATCACGTTTATTAGCTTATTAAATTGTAAAATGATTCTCTGGCTGAGGCCTCATTTCCAGTTGGGGCGAGCCAGGGAGCTCACCCACTCAACTTTCAATCTAACAGCTGTATCCCTGCTCGGTCACTCCGCCGACCTCAAAAACATAATGGAAGCTAACTGTTAATCAAGAGGCCGCTGGAGGAGGAATTAAATACACACAGTTGTAGGTTTATGAATAGGAATCAACAGGAGAAAAGAAAAGCAGGCACTAATTAAAAATACATTAACTGGTTATCATGCATTGACATATTTTGCTTGATCTTTTTTCCTAATCAGCAGTAATGAACGAAGTGTTCTCCAACCATTGGGTATTACATGCTACGTTTCAGTGAGCAGTAAAATTAGCCGAGGGCCCCGAAGCTAAGTTGAACTGATGAAGCTTTGCTAGGTTTGATTACGGTTCTTGTACTGTGCTTAATAGAATGCTGTCTCCTCTTTAGATTCTTATTCACATTAGAGATGTGACTAACCCCAAATTAGCCACTGCTGGAAATATCCTCCCATATCTTTCTACCATTATACAGAGAATTGCAGTAGTTCACTGCAATCACAACTGCTGTAATCTTGGCGTCTTAGAATCATGGATGCTTACCTTCAAATCTAAATATATTTAAGGCCTTAGTGCCTTCTGTTGAAAAAATACCATCCTACTACACCACTCAACCCCATAAGTCAAAATCAATATACTGTACCCAGGGTTTAGCAGTAAAGCAAATTACACATTGCATATATTTCTCTTTCTAACAAATCCTGAGCGTGTTCTCAAATCAGCCCTTTAATCTCAGAACTATTTATGTGCTATTAAATACTCAATACCCACCTCACAGCTGTAATTAATGATGCCAGACGTGCTAGAACTGAACTGGAAAGTGTTATTGTACCTTTGAATGTACAATAAACTTTAGGACATTATAAGGTGAATGACCTTTGCTGGGAAAATTGGGCCATCACGTCAACAAAATGCAATGGAATACAACAAAGAAACTTTGAAAGTGTACAACAGCCGGTTGAAAATGGGTCATAGAGTTTCATGTGTAAATGTGTATCAATCAAGTATGAAAAAGGTAAATTCATCATTACAAGTGCGTTGTGCAATCTAACTGCTAACTTGCTTGCAACACTGAGGTGGAGGATTTTAAAAACATCTGCATGAAATACTGACTATATTTTCTTAGTAATTATATTTACATTTAAAAAAAATAAAATGATCAAACATGGCCTGAATTAACTAAAAAGTGCGTGTGAAAGTGCATTCTTGATCCTGGAAACAGTATTTTGACAGGAATACGGTCCAACCTTTTCTGGAATCAGACATCATGGACATCTACACCAAATTTCAAGGAAATCCAGACAATAGTAGTCATGATATTTCATTAAAAAACAAAAATGTAAACCTCATGGTGGCGGTAGAGGAAAAGTCAGGGGGTCACCGTGGCATTTCAATAGTTTTTGAGATATTTCATTTTCTGGACCAAAGTGGTGTTTAAACAGACTTCTGAAACTGAAACTGTGCGTATTTTGCAGTGAAGGTTCAGATATGTGTTGTACTAGCTGCCCACATTATCAAAACTCCCAGATGGAGGGACCATATGTTCTCATAAGTTACAATGTGCACCTTGCATGTGCTTTACTTTCTGTTCCGATCATCACTCTTCCTGCATTCTGTTCGTATATGTGCTGATTTGTCTGCATCAATTAAACAACTTGGATTCCAAGTGCACTCATTGTACTTGGCATATACATTTGATTCCGATTCAGTTATAATCACAATCATCTTGTCATATTTAACATTCGCACTAGGTGATGCTTAATGGGATTACATACCCCTGAGTTGTTGTACACCCAGGAGTGTGGCCTCTTGCACTTGCACTTCACTGCTTATTCCAGCATGAGGCTTGGTCGAACGAGACAGCGAGACACTGGGGGGGGGGTTCAGACAAGCGCTGACTCGCGCTCCTGCTCGTTACATGCACCCAATCCACTCCTATCTAGTACCTGTCACACCCTGGCTGCAAAATGGAATTGACTATTGATTTCCCCCTTACCACAGGTCAGTTGCTGGCAGGCTGTAGTGGGCTCACTGAGAGGCTCGTGTGGGACAACAAGAGGAGAGGAGAGGAACACGACGAGGAAACACATTACAAAACACACACGCACAAATACACGTTCTCAGTAACCACCATTCTCTGGGAGGAAGACACTGAAGGTTGCTTTAAAAGTGGTGTGTTAGGCAGAACAAGTTAAAAAAGCATAGTGTGATCCTAGATTTGCAAGGCTAGATTTTGCTACAATGAAACAAAGAAGTGATTCACTACTTTTTTTTTGTATGTTACCCTTTAAAATACAGTAATGTCTACTTGTGACACTTCATTACAGGCTGGGAGAAGAAAGAAATACTTAATAAGCAGTTTTGTTAAACGGTATTTATTAAGCCTCACCTTTTTGAGTGCGGGGGTCTCAAGTGTTGTTTTTTAATGTCAGAAAATAACTTGGGGGCAGTTTAGTTTACTTCTGATTCACACTGATATATTTGTCAAAGCACATAGACTATAGATTTTTAAAGTGCTTTAAAGTGCTTTTGAAAGCACTTTCCTACCTCTCAGAACAGGTTAGTCAGGGCTGTTTTGGGCTTAAGGGTACATGTTGGCAATCAACAATTCCAAACAGCTCGGGTACTTATCCTTGAAGAATAGAGCTGTACAACATCAATTTACAGTGGCATATACTGTATTTACATGCAGAAAGATCGCCTCATGCTCACCAAACTGGGGCTAGTGTTGCTGACTTGTCCTTGCCGAGGTTCAATACCAACATGGGTACCTGTTCTTTTAGGTGATTTGATGCCTGGAAATGTAATAAGTTGCCTTTCCACATTAAAGAAGTAACCAGCACAATTTTAAAAGAGTCAAATTATGGCTTATGGGAAACTTGCAAGTTTGTAATGTATTTTTTGGATGTGTGACTTCGAGTGATTAGGGATTTATCATTTATATAGGTATTTATTGTGTTGGTTCACAAGTCTGCTGGACTTCATCCTTGAGGTTTTTGTAGTTGTGTGTGATTTCACGTCTTCCTTGTCATATTGTCATTTTGTCAAATGAAGTTCAATAAAACTTCCAACACATACCTGAACGCACCACCACAGACAGTTAGGCCAAACAGTCTCTGTGTTGTGGATTACCATGCACTGATAAAGTATGCGTGGGTTGTCTGTGTGTAAATGGATTACCTTTTGTGATGTCTATATCCAAACGTTAAACTTTTTAAAGACATTTAGTCAATGTTTGAGAAAACACTTGTTAAACTTTGTAGCCTAAAGCCAACAATATGACCAATACAAGCTCCACTGACTACTAAGTTGACTGGCACAATTTTGTCTGTAGGCTCTATAAACTTTTACTGTGTGTTGGTCTGTGGACAATGATCCAACTGACATAAAAACTAGACTGGTCAGTTTTGCTGAATTCTGTTGGGGGTGCATGTGAAACCAGGCGACTTAATACTTGATTCAATGATTGAATTCAAGACCGAAACAACCAACAGGAGCCAGAAATTAAAGTAAAACCTGCCAATGCCTCAACAAAAGGTCCTCCTTGTAAATGTCATAGTACCACTATTGTGCGGTTTGAGTTGCATAAAATATTATAGGTAGAAATGTTCTTCTGTCCACCCTGTGCAGATAGTTAGTTCCTTTTCTTGTTTTTTTTTTCCAACTAAACCGACGCTAAAATTGACAAACTCTTAATTGCTCTGTTCACAAATGCATCCTATCCATTCTCCCTGTGAGATTTGCTGTTGACCCATCTTATCTGGCTCTGCAAAAGTTAATTTAAATCAGCGAGCTGCTGGCGATATGTCCGCTTGGTGCATTATCTTAGGTTGCTACAGCCTACATATTATTTTTGCACCGCTGATTCTCCTACCTGCTCTGACCTTCGCCCTCCTTCCTCGAGCGGTACAAGGAGTCATTAAGTTATTGATCGAGGGAAAAGAGCCGAACACCTACACGTGTCATAGCAGAATCAAACATGCCAAGTGCAATGAATGCACAAGGAATTTAAATGTATTAATCGATGCAGACACATTACAATAGAGATATTACATTTGTGTGAATCAAGTGCATATGGCAAGACACTTTGTTCAGCACATATGCAAACAGCATCCATTTACATGTTATGATTATAGCAGAAATAGTAGAAACAGAAGGTAAAGCACATGCAAGTTCCACATTGCCACTTTTCAAGTCCCTCCACAAAGTGTGTGTAGCAATCAGTGACACTGAGAAGTGGCTGAAAACTTGTGCTAGAAGGGTTAATATTTTTCCATTGACCTCGTGGTTCATGTGGTACTCTGATCGAAATAATTTATGCAAGATATACTCTACTTCTAGGTTTTGAATTCAGCCTGACATCACCAAATGTGTGGTCTCCAGGTGGGCTTCAAACTGGCTGCCTGCTGCTGCTGAATGTCCTTGTTTTCCTGCACAACCTGACATCCCGCATGATGGATGGCCACTCTTGACTGCATTCCTTCCCGCTCCCCATAAACAGTTGATTGCTTTACTTTGTTCTGTCGCTCATTTCCTTAGTCGCGTTCTGGATGACTACTCACAACAGACTCGCTTTCTGCCTCCTGATTGATTGATTTATGGGTCAATCACTGGATAACCTTACCCGCCTAGCATTTCACACTCAAATGTCTTTCAGTGAGGAAAGAAAGCAAGGGGTTGACATGAAGCCTTTTATTCAATTAATCTCAGCTAGAGCCTGCACTTCTAGTTACTGCTCTCCTTTGGGGGGGGGGGGGGGGGGGGGAAGAAGAACAAAACAAAAAAGGAATCTGTGAATATTTGCTGACAGTTACCCAAAATTCTAAATCTAAGCCTGCATTTTAAAACACCTCATTTACTCTGTCAGAAGTGCCAGACCACTAGTGAAACATCTCATCACTTGAAAGACCAAGGTTATTTGGATATATCATAGCCACTAGTAGTACTTGCAAACAGATTGTAAACAGACTATGGGATTTATCAAAGGCTGACCTTCTGTTAAGCAGCACCTGTGTACAACATTGTGAGCCTGTAGGATATTTTCCTTACTAGGGCCAACAGATGGCACTCTAGTAACATCCAGACATGATAAGGATGTTACACCCCCCCCCCCAAAAAAAAAACAAAACACAAAAACAAAAAAACACAAGGAGAGGCACTGAGAACGATAACTATTTGTAATTTTATGTTTATTGTACAATGTGACTTGTTTTAGAGCTTCAGGTGAGGAAGCAGAAATGCAGGAGCTTGTACACAGATAAGTTGGACATTGCTTCTTTCAGTAAAGGTTTGACAGAACCAGACAAATAGAGTCTGAAATCACACGATTTTTCCCCCCTTCACAAAAATGCTTGCCTGTTAACATAGATCACAGGGGACACTATATGACAAGACAGCCAAGCATCACACCCTTTTGTTCACTCATTTATTCTAACTGGACCTGATTTTGGTTGCGTCAGATGTCTAAGAACAGGGTTACCTTGAACAAACGGTTTGACATTGGGGATTCTGTGCAGGGGCTGAGCAAGAAGGACAGGGAAGCTAATCCTTTTCCGTCTACCAACAGCAGGATCTTGGCGAGTCATCGCTCTGGCTTGGTCGTCGCTGGTGAAGCGAGATGAACCAAGGACAGGAGCTTCTCTTCCCAGGTCATATCGAGTTAGAACCCTCTGGTAAGTGCCATGACCCTGGCTTTGGGGCAGGGGGAGCCCACTCAGAGACATGCCACGTCTATCTGGGACAGACTCATCAACAAGGTCATGCTCATTGTGGACAAACGAGAGCGGCTTGTTGCGATGTTGAGGATCCCAATTCACAAGGTCAGGCTGGCCTGGGGCTTCAGACAGAGTTAGAGGGGCAACATGCTTGACCTCCTCAAAATTGGACTTGCGGTTAATAACGGACTGTCCTCTGGGAAAGCTAAGAACTTGGTCAGTGGTGTAGTCAATTTGAAATGGATTGTAAGTGCCATGGCTCTGTAGAAAGGCGGATTCATAACTCCTGGGTTGAGCTTGCTCATATATTCTGTCATCTAGGGGTCTCGCTGCCAGTTGACTTCGTCTGTAGGATGCCATATTGGGTCCAGTCTCAGACAAATCACGATCATTGTTATTGTAACGTTGAGGTCTGAACGACATTGTGCCAGGGTGCATCCCATGGTGAGCTGGGCCGTAGAGATCAGGGGCCCCATGGACTCCAGGATAATTTAAACCCAAGGCAGCTGCACGGGCTAGAGCAACACACAGAAGTATTAAACTATATTCATTTTGAGTGCCGTTTCATTGTTCAGGAATGTCAAATACACCCCGTTATTGTTAATTATAAGAAAATAGTAACCGCAGTCAAAGCACACCACATACCTCTCGCTGTTTTAGCACAATACACACCTCCAGCTGACACAGAGTGAAGCACAACAGCGCTGCAAAAGACAACAAACACTGTAAGCCCAACAGCACAGCACTGTGTAGCTATGATTGTGTTTCTAAATACAGGAAACATTCTAGTTTAAAATACCTGAGAAAAACCACCAGAAGTGCACACATCTCTGCAGTTATGTCAGCATAAACTTCATGGCAATGCAGTTACTGGAAACACTTGCCACTCTTGACTTCTTATGCAGCCACTCTGACTGCCCAAAACCTCACCCTGGCTTGATTTACTAATTACAGACAGCTGGTTGCACAGAGACCAAAACTCACCACTGAATCCAGTCAGCCAGCGGCAAACTATTTCATTACAGGCAATTAATTAAAATGCTTGCTGGCGGCAGAATTAGAAAAAACAAGACATTTGTATTATTTGTCATTTTAGTGAAGTGAAGCACACATTTAAAACATGGCAGTGTGAGCGGTAGGGATAAGAGTCGTGCAAATATTTGTGGTTCAGTGCAATTTTTGTACTTTTCGCATATCTCACTTATGCACGACAGCGAAGGAAAAGTTTGGTTGAAAAATTTTAAAATGTGTAAATAGGTGTGAGTAGAACATTATCTAATTTGCAATCCTAGCATAATTAATAACATCACCTTAGAACTTTAAATTACCTGAACAGGTAGCTAATTAAAAACTTCTAATTCACTAGACCTAAACCTGTGATAATGATATACAATTTCCGCATGATTACCATAACCACCACATTAAAATGATCTCATTAAGCTTGACCTCTTTTATTAAACGGTTCAAAGAACACAGAAAACATTTGGCGGCATACGTACAGCAGCAACAGTGGGTAATTTTTATTTTGTTTATCATAAACATGTACAGTTCAAGGCTAATTGAAAACAAGCTCAATCAATCGCCTCACTTTAAAAGAGAAAGGTGAAGAGCTTGGTTTCTTGCAGCTGGGTATGTCTGAGCCGACAATAAAGCAGCTTAGGGAAGCATTTAATAATTCACTCAAATTATTTCTGTCAGGACTGACAAGCTAAACGGGGGCTTGATTTAATTCTGTAATTGCACGTTCACCTTTACCCTGAACCCATACTTTGGTAATTAATAGGCCCGCGCTTTATTTGAAGTGTGGCGCGGCAAGTAATGGAATTTAAATTTCAGGTGATGTGAAGAAAAAAGATGTGAATGCTTGGCCAAGGAGCTCCTGTTATTTTCTCACCACAGTGTCACCCGGAGAAGAAAGGATGCCTAACAGTAGAACCAACCCTCAATCAGCCTACAGACCTAATCCTCTGCTCCTGCACTCCGAGGACCATCTGTCTGATGTTAAGGATGGACTAGGCTTGTCTTGAACTTTGCTATTTGACTTGGGGGTTTCTGTACAGTGCACAGTCCTGATAAACTCACAGGCCCACACATCCAAACGGTCTAATACACACTGGTGGTTGTGGCATGTCCATCAGGAAAGGGACTGTGCTTTGCCTTTTGCTGGCTGACATTTCAAGGGACTCTAAAGCAGACCTACATCCCATGTGGACGAGGTTGAATCGCTTGACACACCCTCTGGAGGCAGGCGATGGTATACGAGGTCAGCAACAGAGGATCAGTGCTCCACCTCTCAACCTCTGGGTGACGATGAGCCCCCTCGCTCGGCTCCCATCACCCCCTCTGGGGCTCATTTGTGATGAGCGGGGAGGTCTGCGGTGTCATTTCCACAAGATGTTGACACAGACAGAGCAGCCTCACCGGACTGCTAAATGACCAGTGAACTCTGACACTGCAGCTACACAATGTTCCAGTAATGGCCGTTTCAACCAAAAGGTGGCCTGTGATGCGCCACTATTAGATTCATGATGAAATCACTCACATTTGTTTCGGACTAATTTCCCAAAGTCGTGTAAATATGTATCAGAATCAATTAGGCCTAATAATATACAGTCCTTAGAGGATTCACATCAAAGCACATAAGCACACAATCCAATTAAGAGTGTTTACTGTTTAGATTGAAATGCTCAGCGTTCCGGTCTTAAACCCAATCCGCATATCAGTAAACAGTATTTGCCAGAGTGTCTCTTCCAGGGGTTGTGTGTGGGCGTGTGTGTGTGTGTGTGCACGTTCGTTTGGATGTACGAGTCGAGAGAGAGAGAGAGAAAGAGATAAAGAGGTGAGAGTATATGCAGCCCTGCAATCTTTAATATGTTTTTGTGCATCTGTTTTACGTGCATCTCCAGGACTCCATCCCAGATACTGAGGTTGCAGACGACAAGAGAATTGGAATTACACACATTGTATTTGCTGTTTTAAAGTGCTTAATAGTGCTACAGTGAGTTTCCTTGTAGACGAAAACAGCTAAAGGCAAACTGCATACATTAGTACCAAAACATTTTTGTCATCTCTGATACAAGAGCCGTACCCAAGACAATAATGCCTCTATAAATGTTTGGTATTTATATTCATTATAATATGCAATATGCAAATATGACTCCAGGTGGGTACCCAGTAGTACATTATGGTACTCAAACTGTATAGGCTCTAGACCCTGAATAGCAGACAAAGCACACAACGCTTGAAGATATATGGTGACATGAAAGTGACACATAATACTATTTGAGAAAAATCCTATCTTAATATGTATGTAAGAAGAGTTTACAGTGAGAATGGTGGCTTGAAAACAATGTTATCGGGGTAGTTTTTTTCCTCTTGTTACCTCTAGCAACCTCATCTTTCCAAAGGATAAGAGCACAGGATTGTGGCAACCTTTATTCCCATGGAAATGATCAATAAGTAGATGAATACACTGGCATTTAGTATCTGTTTTACTGAATTTCAGACTTGTCTTCCATCACATTTCTACTCTTTTTACTGGTGCGTCCTCATTCTCCCTTTCACCACTGTGGACAACAGATACTGAACACTTTGAGCTCTAGGGCTCAGGCTGCCTCCATAGCACGAATAGCAATCAGCAGAGGGAACAAGGGAAAGGAGAGGAGGAAAAGACACACACACACACACACACACACACACAAAGAGCAACAGTTTCTGTGAGAAAGAAATGGTCAAAATACACACTGAGTGAGATATCTACAAAAACATGACAAAGAAAGATTGTGTACAAGAGGAAACAAACCATTTGTTTCCACATTACCGAATTAAAAAGCGCCCCATTTCATCTCCTGTTCATACAACTTTCATTATAGAGGCTTGCCTGCACCCGGCATGCTGAGCCTGCGATTCGAGACAACAATTAATTTTAGCTTTTCTGGAGCCTGCCTTCTCATCTTTTAACTAAGTGAACATAGACTGTCTGCTTGCAATCTGTCCCCCTCTCAAGGCTTTCAATAACAAGAAAAAAAGCGACAACAAGATGCAGGAGGGCCTGAAGTATAATTAAAAATGACACCACCACGGTGGTTCCTTTAAATTCCATACCAATTAGGAAAAGGAGCAGTCAGCAAATACCGCTTGTGATATCCTAAACAAATGCCCCTTGTGGCTGGTTCCAGCATGCATGCAGTGGCTTGCTTTGGGGACACAGTCACCTGTCAGGCCTCATTTGGAGGCGGTGGATTCCACTTTGCATGGTGCTGTCCCAAACCATCTCCCCACGTTTGGTTCAGTGTCAGGGATTAATTAGCTATGTCTGGTTCTACAGAGGAGGAGAAACCCAAGAAAGCTGGTCACGAGAAATAAGACAAAAATGTCTTCCTCACAGTGTTTTTGCTATCCAAGCAAAGGCATCACCTTAATTCCCATGATGCTCAGCAGCAACTTCTGACAAGTTGAACTGTAACGGGAAATCATTGTGTGCTATATTCCCAAGCAACTCTACTGTTAGTTTTAAGTCTGTTGAGTTAATTATGCATGTCAATTTATGGTTATACACAGCCTCTGCTGTATACTTTCTTCAATTCAAATTATTAGCGTATTTTGCACCAAGGTTTATTACCTGTACATGGTGCAAGCTTTTTTCCTACCACACATACTGTATGTATTCATCAGGAGTCTCTAACTACTTTTCCTTGAAGGCACAACTCAACTAAGCCAGCTGGCAGTGTCTGAACCTCACGTTGTTTCAAAAATATAGTGACTCTCTCATTATTTTCACAACAATACTAATAATGATGATAACAATTAGAACAAATGAGGCAATTTCAGTGTCCCTTCCTCAAAAGTTAAACTCAAAAGTTTAACTTTATTATATTTCAGGCTTGCATTTTATTTTCATTTTCACTCTTTAGTTTTATGAGCTACTGTATATTGCAGTATCCAGGATATCATTTGAGTATCTGTCTTTTTCAGCCTTTTTGAACACATTCATATCTAGGCAGTTGCTGCGGATTTTGAGATTTGTTTCAGTTTTAAAGACCCTGAGCACTAACGTTAGCTTCTTTCAAGTTTACACTGAAAAGTATCAGCTAAAATTAAGCATTTACATCTGCAAATGACCTAACATAAAAAAGGTTTACACTCTTATTCAATACCAACTACCCTGATTTGTATTGTAGTCGCCATTGAAGTGGATGAGCTGTTTCAAAATGTGACTTTATGTTTCGTGCCGAGCATATTCTGATAGTCTAGTTAAATCTGACTTAAACTGGCTGGCTCAGGAGGAATGGAACAATATATTTTAACAGTCACACCGCAAGTTACACCTTTTAGCATTCTCTGTGAGTTTTTAAACAGACAATGCCAACTGACATCACGGTAAACACTGTAGCGCTGTAGCCGACACTTCATGGGTAGACAGCGTGTTGTTAGTGGAATTGAAGCGTTAGGACCACACCAGCATCTAACCAGACCGAAATGACATTTGCAGGTATGTTTACATGCTGTGTAATGTGCTGCAGCTGAGCAGCTAATTAGCTATCTGGCCTGCACTTTTCCCTGGTGAATGTTTGTTTGGTCACTCGTTCAATAAGATAAGGTGCAGGACAAGACGTGTGTTAAAGTTTGTAAGTTAGATAAGAGGGAGATTTTAGCAGGAAAGCTAATGTGGGTTGTTGTTAAACGTGTGTGGTTCTTGTATTGTGTATCAGCTGCTGTGTGGTTCAGTGTGACAGTCAATTCAGATACCTGTAAGTTGAAAAAGTTGAATCATCATCAACTCAGACGTCAGCAGCAAATAGCTGGCTGAGAGCTGTAGCCTCCCTCCCTCTTCTTGCCATTGTGTTCCCATTGAAAACAATAAAGACGGTGGCGGCAGCTTTAGGCTGTCTGAAAGCACCTTAACTGTGGCCCATTAGGTTACCCAGTGTACATGTACATACACTGAATGACTTCTTGACTCTTGCTGAACCCACAGGCCACGTATATGGGAACCCTGGTCTACATGGTCCAGTACTTTAAACTTTACTGTTTTCACGTTTTCCACTTGGGGAGGCTGTGGCTTGGCGGCAAAATGGTTGCCTACCAATCGGAAGGTCAGCGGTTCGATCCCCCAGCCATGCGTCGAAGCATTCTTGAGCAACATACTGAACCCCAAATATGCTCCCGAAGCTGCGCCTTCGGTTTGTGAATGTGGATAAAAGCGTCTGCTAAATGTAAATGTAAGTCATTAGATCCGTGTGCTTGTGGGGGATCACAGATGGTGACAGGCGTTTCTCCTACACAAAAGACATCAGTAATGAATGCTGTAAGTGCTCATAGGGGTGGTCATGTCTTGGCACTGAATTCGTCAACTGCCATCAAACACAATCATGGTTTTATAACATGCCATCTGTAAAACTCAGATTAGGGTTCAGGCAAGGTGTAGGGATGAATCCATTTTTTGGTTTCGCAGAAGAGGGGATGAACTCCTTTGTGCGAGTCAGCAGGGTGGCAGTTACTTGGACCTTGATTAGCTTTGAATGCCCCGTAACTTGGAAGCCGGGAGCATGTGTTTTCTGGCTGTGACACCCTGTGAATCAGATATATACCTGTGGGTGTTGGCCCTCCGGGTAACACCGGTCTGATCCACTGCACATCTGGACAAGCCCTGCAGTCATAGCCATGCTGCAGCTGCATGATGCTTTTATAATGGAGCTGCACCGGGAGGCACAGTGAGGAGAGGGGGCAAAGGGATGGGGGGGGTGGGGGGGGATGAAGCCTAGAAAGGATAAAATAGGCCATAAAAGGAAGAGAGAAAACTGAATTAGACTGAGCGCTCTCAGTGAGCGCCGTGACGGCTGATGCTGGAGATTGCTGCCATGCCTTGATTCCTCCATCACCTCTATCTCACTGAAAACCTGACAAACATTTCTTTCGCCGACAACGAAAGGAAGGAAGGTTTTTTTTCGTCGAAATCTTCCTTGACAAAAGTGAAGTGGTGGAAAGTGAGGGTCACGCACTCTTTCCATTCTCTCCTTTTTGACCTGCAGACAAGGGGTGCGCCTGAAGGCGTGGAAAGTGGTCTGGGTGGGAATTGGCCTCTGGCTCATTAAGGAGAGGTGGACAGCTACAGTTGGTCTACAGGTCTACAGTTGTAGAGGGCAACACATCGACTATATTGATCGTATCAAGAGAAACTTGCATCGCAAAGAACAGCACTCATTCTGCTTTTCTGAATTCTTATAGACGCTCCGTCTTCACATGACGGCAGTATTCAGGCATCACCTCGCAGTCTTTGATACTGCAGGGAAAAATGTTATTGCCTAACAAGCTTCACTGATTCACTTATTATACAGAATTAGATATTTTTCAACAGGGAGGGATTCTCAGCATGACTCGGGATGCGATTTAGCATGTCTTCTGAGAATGCCTAACATGGTTGCCATTGTTACAAAAATAGATATTCAAATTCTCCACTTGCTATCACAGCTTCAGTGCCTGTTTTTCACAGAGCTGCTGTGTGGCAGGAAAAGAGGATGAGATGATGGTGGGTGGAGAAGGGTGGAGGGATTTTTCAGTTGTACTCCATATGTTGTGTCATTTGGGGGCTTGCTGGTGTCTGTGTATGCTTGGCAGGTCTTGGCTCGTTCCCTCTGTTCATGGTGTCTGTGCACCCGTCTCTGTCAGCGCCCACCTGCCCTTGTGCCTCCAGAGCTGGCACCGCACGGTGTTTTACCGCTTAGACACCATGAAAGTGAAATTAACTTGAAAACAGAATTTCCCAATAAAATTATAGATTTGATACACTTTCACAGTTCCTGGTCATGTAGAAATTCTGTGAAAACTGACTACTCGTTTACATTTATTCTTCTTGAAAAGAGATTTATCATTGCACTCTTCTAACACTGTCGGACTCATGATGGTCACATTTCCCTTCCTTGTCAAAACCAGGCAACTACACTACCCGCAATGCAACTAACAGGTTTTTTTTACATTTTCAAACTTTTCAGCCCCAACTGATCCCGACTCAAGTGACATTACATGCAAATTTATCAGATTTCATGCAGCTCCCTCTGGAGCCACAAAAGGATTTATAGAACAATTTTCACATATTCAGTAGAGCTCCCCAAGACCTGTAGACTTTGTTATGTAAAATCAGTGGAGTGCCCCTTTAATTCTTCGGCATGGGTAATTAAAGGTAATCAAACATTTTCTAAAACATTGATCAAGTATTATTCATGTGTTGTAAAGAAGAGGATCGAGTCAGTCAAGTTTTCCTTAAAAATAGCTGTAATACTTGGTGTCATATGCGACTAGTGTAATTTTATTGCAGCAGTAGTCACATGCTCCCCTATGGTGCAGTAAAAAGAACTGCCGGCCATCTGGAAGCTAACCCCTAAACTTTTCAGAGGAAGTTCAGTCCTCCACACTGTAGGCTTGTGCATAGTAGGCAACAGTCATTTGGTTTTGCTGAATAAAACAGATTTGGAGTTTTTAATTGGCTGGCATCCTTGCAGTGAAAGGAGACAGTACTGCAAATACAGCGGAAATCTACTCCTGGAACAACCACAGCTTCATGGAGCAATGTCTTATCTGTGCTGACAGGAAATGTCAGTGCCGTTGAAAGACCTGCACTAAAAGTTGCTCTGATGGACTCATGTTCTTAAAAACAACAACCATAACACAATAAACATAACTCAGCATAAACATAGACCAAATGTGTATCTGCTGCTTACAGTGATAATGTATGACGAATTCAAAGAGAGTGTGTCTCTCACCCACTCGCCCACATGGGTCAATCTAACAGGTCAAAGAGCCCCAGAAGTGGCAACAATGCTTCAGGCTGTGGGGTTGGATGGACTACACGTTACAAAGGGGTTATACATTTGACTTTTTGCAGCCTCTGACAAGCAGCATAGCAGAGTTCAGGTCTATGCCCACTTTGGTATAACGGCTACTGGCTGGGGGACGGGGGAGATCCGCTCTAGGTGAGGCTGCAGGTGCAAGGTCAATTAAAATGTGTGAAACATGGCCGGTTCAGGAAAGCTGGCCATAATTTTGAGGTCATCTGAATGGACCCCTCTGAAAGACCTAATTCTTTTTTTATTAAGGGCCTTCTTGACTGGAAAACCCTCTCTAACTTTGTCTTCCTCCAGCTCCTAAAATGACAGATTTTGTGTATATTACCTATGACTTCCTTTCATATGCTAACATTTAAAACCAATATCATACTTGTTTACAGTTTGATTGGCTTTCCATAAACAAAGATGCAGGGAAAACGAAATGTGATCTGAGAGAGAGAAATGGCATTAGTACATGGAGTCACACCTTTTGATACCAACAATAATAGATGTAAAATGTGCATGGCCACAGTCCCCTAATCAGACAACTGTGGAAAACATAATGACATTAATTAAAATCTAAATGGCTGACTACTACATTACACCCACATGCCACTCTCATTTGTAATCAGGTGTTTGTTGTGGTAAATTGCTTCGGCATTAAAAAAAAAACACAAAACCCCTTGACCGAATAAAGCATTTCGAAACAACACTTCAGTGTGGCAACTTGTTCGCCACAAGCTTGTATTTGTAGAAACATACAAAAGAGACTATAGCCGGGGTAAAAAAAGTAAAAAAAAGAACATGAAAGACAAATACTGACAGCAGACCTTGATTGCTGAGGAAACACCTTATGTATGATGCTCTAAAGTGGAGCCTGATCACGGCTTCCAGTTCGGCAGTCACTGTCACACAGAAAAAAAAGATGCCAATTGCTTCTCATCATTCAGCAGTATTGCAAACTGCTCAACTCTTCATTCAGCAAAGCAAAACTTATACTGAGTAGTTTGAACGGACTAGTATGTACTGAGGGAAAGGTTGTTCTTCCCTGAACTCGGCGTCCCAGAGTGACTTCACAAGGAACCTAAACATGAGGTTTAAGGTTAAGGAGGTTTTGCTTTCCTGTTTCACATTCCCACCTTGAACATTACTTTTATGACAAAATCTTTGTCACGTCTCCCGCCGCGACTCCAGGTTCTCCTGTGTGTCTTTTCCTTGTCTCCTCTTCTCCTGTGTGTGTGTGTGTGTGTGGGTGTGTATGTCCTGTGGGCGTGGCTACGTCTTTTGGCACATGGTTCAGCTCCACGCCTGTCGTCAAGCAGCTCATCAATCCTCAGCTCAAATACTCCAGTTCTACAACCACTCATTGCCAGATTGTTCCGAGTAACTCCGTGGTAGAGTAACTTTTTCTAATGAGCTTTCTTGTGATTTTTCTCGTGTGCTTTTTCACTGATTGGATGTTCTTTTGTGCTTCGGGGCTCCGGTGCCAGTGTCTTCGCTCAGCCTCTCCTACACACCGCTTCAGCTCGCCTCAGCCAAATGCCAGTTCTTCAACCTGACCGCCTCGTGCCAAACGCCACGACTCCAACCTGCCTGCCTCCTGCCTTCCACCATTCTCCACCAACTTATTATCATTCTTTCATTAAAACCTGTTATTAACTTTACCCTCTGTCTCTGTGTCTTCTTCTGGGTCAACCACAAACGAAAACCTAAAAATATTGATTTATTGAAAGTTACTGTAAGTTACTTAAAGGAAGATATGTTGTTTGAAAACTTGGGTTTTTATTTTTTTGTTTTTCTTAACTTGAATGTTAAGATCTGGGGTCATTGGATACCATTAGATGCCTATGACTACTACATAAAAAAATACACTTAACTACTTTAAGTGTTAAGTGTTAATTTTAAATCATTACCCAAACTGTTCATTTTAGTAAATTCCTTCAACAGCTTTGAGATACAATACCATAGATACTACACCTGTGTTCGTATTCAGTTGATGGCCAATTACTGTATAATGGAAGCACATTTTGGGCATAGTCACCTTTATTTTCACCCCCAAATCAGTATCAGTGGTTCCTGAGTATGATTACACCTGATTGCTCATGCAGTTAATCTGTGCGTAATGAGTTAAAATAGTGGCACAAAATACTAAAATGAGAGCCAGGATGTAAAAACAAGACATCCACAGCCATGCTAGCAGATCTGTAAGGTTGTACTGTGAGCTAAGTGCAAATGTCAGCCTGCAACACACTGATGTTTAGCAGGTACAATATTTACCATATTTACCATCTTAGTGTTAGCATGCTAATGTGACACTCACAAAAATAGGTTTTGTTGAGATTATTATCTCTTGTTTTCTGTCCTGTTATTACGAATAAAACCGTATTGAGAGAATACACAGAAGCGTGCTACGACATGGTGCTTCACAGAACGGACACAAGGTGGCAGTACCTTTCAGCCGCGTCACTCTGGGACCCTTAGCGAAGCGCGGAGGAAGACAAGCTCATAATGCGGTGGAATGGAGAAAGAGCAACTGTTGTCCTGCGTCGCTAATTTCTGTGTAATATTTCCAATATTTCCAGAACACTTCAACCAGAATTAACACTATATATCTGCTAGCGGACCCCTGGCTGGGACCCGTTACACTAACATTTACTAATTCGCACTAAACACAAAACTACAGCTGAGGATGAGGGGAATGCCATTAGTTTTGCAGGTATGTGGCCATTTCACGGCAGTCCACCCGGTAGTTGTTGAGATATTTCAGAGAGGACCAAAGTCCTGGACCAAAGTACTGTGATGTCCTTAGGGCCACACTGCTGCTGTCACTAAAAATGGAAAGTTCCTTTACAATCGGTGCTAAAAACCATTCACCTGGCTTCTTCGCCGTGCAGAATTTCAATCCACATTAGTCTTTCAAAGTCTGAAGTTGTCATTGGAGATTTTACAAGTTTTGATGTTCTTATTCTGGGCTAGAGGCTTGAGTACGACAGCATGCCACATTTCACTTCAAGATGCTGTGTGCATTTGTGTTTCATTAACAAGTGAATAACAAACTCCAAACAAACAATTCAAACAACTGTGTGCCTAGAGATTTCATCATAGAAATGATGGAAGGGTGTTTAGCGCACAGACATTAGTATGCAAACTCAGGAGTTTTAGTGATTGTGTGTGTGTGTGTGTGTGTGTTACAAGCCAGCTGGAGTATGGTGAACCAGTGACATTGGCTCCAAGTGGACTCAGTGCTGAATATTTCAGCTACTCTTTTTACACTGTAGAGCGGGGTTCCCTGGAGACTGCCGGTGATGTGCTCTGATTCAGAATGGCGATACCTGCACTTTCACATCAAGGTAAGTATGAGAAGCATTGATCTGAGAAGGAATCAATCTCACTTATAAAGTCTGTTAGTGTATTATTCATCAATTCATCTGTCAGTCTGTTTATCTAGCCATATATCCGGTTATCAAAGGGTTTTCCCTGTCACTAATTGAAATCATCTTGAATTTTTCATTCCCTTGCCTGTCTCGCCTGGTGACCCCACTGATCAAGCGGGTGTAATGCATTGGTATGATAACCTTTACTGAGGTCTCCTTTTCTCATTGTTAGGCTAAGCTGTAACCTTCCTGAGCTCACCGTGTTGAAAAGGTCATTATAATGGCTCTAAGACAATGTTAAAAAAAAACAATTGAAAAGTTACTTTTTGGCAGAAGGGATCATTTTTACTGAACACACAAGTTTTGATGATCCAGCATAATGGTCTTCAGCATCAGCTGGAACATGGACCATACTGCAGATCTTACTTGACTGATTTTAATTGATGACTGATTCCTTCCTATGAACAAAAAGAAAAGAAAAAGTGTGTAATATATTTTACCTAGAATGACTGCACCTAAATTCACATTCATCCTGTTTCATACCTAAGTGACAGATGGCTAGAGTTTGGCACGCAAGCAAAGCAATTAGTGCCCTACATTTTTCACAATGCTGTGGTAGTATTTGAAAAATAATTTATTCTTTACTTACTGCCAACTTTTCAGATAC
This sequence comes from Coreoperca whiteheadi, assembly GCA_011952105.1. Lineage (NCBI taxonomy): Eukaryota > Metazoa > Chordata > Actinopteri > Centrarchiformes > Sinipercidae > Coreoperca > Coreoperca whiteheadi. Next base: position 9,079,620 of record CM022486.1, read on the forward strand.
TAAAAACGGTTCTGAATCAGTAAACCCCAATCATCTGCTACTCCTAGAAGGTTCAAACCTCCAAAACACTAATAATATGCAAATTATATTTGACCCGGGTGTAATTAACATGCCATGCTGCATACATATTCATTAAGTACTCCTTGCTTAAAGGCACAATAACTAAGATATTTATTGTCTGATAAAATTAAATGACCGTAATATATCTGCAGGGCTGGTTCTTTGCCAGCTGGTGATGTCTGGCTTTTAAACCTTATTTGTTTTGGAACAAAAACACCACTTCAGCCGCTCACATTTTCATCTGTTCAACGATGCCAGACTGTGCTACAAGTGAGTGACCTGCATGGCAACACATGTTCTCAAACCATAAAAAAAATACACATTATTATTTATTTAAAGGCATTGTTATTCATAGTGTATATTCAATTGTGCCATATGACCTTTGTCTTGAATTTCATTTGTAATAAGCTGTATTTCCCTTGTTTCTCATGAAAATGAAATCAATGAAATGGCATGTGTGATTTTTAAGTTGATTAAAGTTATACATTTTTAATCAATATTGCAAAAGAAAGAAAAAGAGGGGCCAGCTGTATGCAGTACTTAATGATAAACTTGAACAACGCTGTGTCACAATGCATTGGGTTTCAGATGTGTCCACTGTCAGTCAAATATACCTTTCAAGTGGACTCAAAGAGAAATAAACAAGCTCCAAGTCAATAGAGGTAATATATTTATGTAGCATATTGTCACCTGCTGCACTATGCCTTACGCTCTCAGGAGCAGCAACTCTTTCATGTGAGTGAATGCAAAGTAAAACCTTGGTTAGAAGCCAAGGCAGTTAGCAGTCAAAAAGGAAATTACTTTTCCTATGAATGAGTAGCGTATCAGGATCAATTAATTGCTGTGGTGTCTTAATTAACTCAAAACAGAAGAGAAATTAATAAACGTGGTGGAGGGGAATCCTGATGCATAGAGTCAAACACTTTACTAGGCATAGGTGGAGACTGATGCGGTATACAATGAAAACAGCTTAATCACAGATATATGACCTTTTCCTCTTAATTGCAGCAGCGTTTTGAACCAATTCAAGTCATCTTGATGAGTCTTGTTGAGTAAATCATGTAACTTTCACTTTACAGGATAAATAATAATATTAAGTTTTAACCGATTTTCACTTAACAATATGCACATTTAAAAATTAACAAACAGATTGGTTAAAATCACTTGGACTTATGTCTTTATGCACCACATGTTCTCTGTTGCAAAGAGATGCTACAGTTCAGAGTAAACACGGCCAGAGAAGGAAAAACAGCTCAGAATGACAATGACCAAAACCTGAGGTTGCCAAGCACTTTGCTCTCTACTCATCTTCAGTGCAGACCCCTGACTCTCGTGTCTCACCCGGACGGCGTGCTGCTGGCCCGTGACACGAGCTTGCTTCAACCGCCCGGATATCAGCTGAATCCCTAGCCACACCGAACCTGCTACCTGAGTTCAGGCTAGTTCCCTTGCAAAATAAAAATGTGTGAGTTACCTCTCGACTGAGAAATGGCTTATTGATGTTATGCTGAAATGATATCGCTGGACGAATAGTTAAATTGGTTCAGTGTAATAATTCTGATTAACAATATTTCCCCAAAACCGAGCTAAACTTTAATTAGATATTTTGGTGGAGAATGCTGGAAACTGCTGCTGTTTCCCTATATATTTTATCACACCAGATATTTGTTTTGTTGACCACTTTTTATCTTAATCTTACCATTTTTTAAAAATAAATAAAAACACTGACGATTTCCCTGTGTGAGGGGCCGCACAAAAATTTGTGAAGAGAATAATGAGCTCTACTGCAAGTAAAATGCATCAAGTCCAACCTGTTTTATTCTGGTACTTCTCCTTGTTAGATTCATAGAGAAATAAAATCCCACATCGGTTTTAATCTACAACAGTTGGGTTCAGTTTGTTAGGTGAGAGCTCTGCCATATGGTTCACATTTGAACACATTTTAAGTAGGCTTGCATAGCTCTAACCTGATCCATCTTAATCAGATACAATCAAAATAAAAACAGGTTCTCACACGCTATAAAATCACACCTTAAAATTTTGAGACACAAGCTGAACCGTGAAAAAGTGAACAGTGTGACACAGTGGAGGCAGTTCTCCATGTTGTCCCTCCCTATTCTGCCTCTGTGACACCAGGCAGTTACCCAGTCAGAGTGGTAATGTGTCCAGGGCTCATGCTGCTGAGCTGATGCTGCCTCTGCCCACCTGCTCACAGTGTGCTCTCCAGAGGAAGGCCTCCCATTGACACTGTGCACGCACCTCCATGATTTATGAGCCATCTGTCGCGTCTGATGTTCCTGTCGCCTAAGACAGGATGTTCCCGGCTGGCATTCTGCACAGCTCTGCGTGGGCACTGCCTGGGCATGCCAAGGTCCACTGTAATTAAATTACACCAACAGGGAACAGAGCAGTCCTCATAATGTGAAAAACCTTCAACACAAGACACAGAGAAACTGTATCAAAGAATATCTCCGTTTTATGTTAGCATAAATTTCATGTCTGGAGCTATAATGCACAATGGAGGGGTTGAATAAAGAGCGTCAAAACAATTTTTTCTCTCTCGACTGTGAACAAAAGTAGTGATTTTATCATGAAGTGGCCATTCAAAACGAAAAATGTCAGTTAAACTAAACTCACCTATGTTGCCAATGGCCAGTCACAGAACTTGCTTGAGTTGCTCTGCAGTTTTACAGCTAAGGAGCCCAGGTGTGTCCTCCTACAGGAGGCAGGGAGACGCATCAGCATGCACAACATGGCAGATAAAGAAACACAGATTGGGGAACACAAACCCGAGAATAACAAACACTGATCCGCACTGCACTGAAACTGCAGCATTGCCAGCGCCCTTTCTCAAACTATTGTTTTACCTGCCGTGGCACAATACAACCGGGCGACTACTGCCAACACAACTATTACTGAAATTAGTGTTCATCTTGAGCGATGTACTAAACAGTGGCTCGTGTTTATTAAGCTGAGGGAGCTGCAGCTGACAGCGTCAACAATCAAAGGAAACAACCGCATTAAAATGCGCAATGGTCTGTTGTGACCCAGTCCTGTCTTGTGTGACATCCCTGCTTGTCCTGGCCCGTCCTGCTTAGTGATGCAGTGTTTTGACCTGTTGTTTACCTGTCTTGTCCTGTGCTGCCCTGCCTTGTCTTGACATGTCCTGTCCATGTGCCTTCCTGGCCTGTGTGGAATTAACCTGGCTTGCTCTCTAACAAGAGTGTTACTTTACCTGCAAGCCTGGTGTATCGTCTGGATTACAATTTCCCGTTGAAATGATATTGATAAAAAAAGCTTAGCTGTGTGGTATGAAAAGTGAATTTGCACACATGTTCTTCGACTGCCCCAAATGATGTTACTTTTAGGAGAGAGTGAAGCTTTTAATAAACACATGTAACCTAATTCTGGATACATTTCAGACATACATTTTGGATACAAATTAAATCTACACCATTAATTGGCTTAAAAGTGGGGTATGCGATTCTTGAGAAATCCAATACCATGACAAGTACCATGATATAGAGCGAACGACACAGCAAGTAATGTAATTAACGTTAACTAGGTTGTTGGTTTCCTAAAGCTTCTGCGAAGCTAACAGCCAGAGAGGACGACACGGTTTCCCGGAGCCAGCACACCAGCTCCAGACAGCGATTCTCACAACTCTCCTGCGACTATAGCAAACATCACAAAAGCAGCATATCTTGGCAAACTAGAAAGTAAGCTGAATGTCCGTGGGCAAGTCATTTAACGTTACCTGACACACAAATCATGGCTGGAATTGCGTTTTGTCCGACACTTTGTTTGTTTAGCCTTTACAGAGCCACGGGTGTGAGTTATTTTCAGCGCACACATGCTTAATTTGACAGAAAGGAAAAACAATAGAAAAATGTATTGGATTTCAATGACATACCCTACCTTTAAGCATAATTCACCAACTCTGGAGTACTGTGAGGGTACGGCTTGATTCTTTTGGGGGAACTGAAAGATGTACATACATTATTTAAAGATACAGGTGAAGTTGTGATGATGGGCTCCCTCTACCCCTATTTTGAATCAATTTGGGACACCTAGCTACAACTAACGCAGTCTAATACAAGAGTCCTGCTATAAATCATGCTTTCATGAAGATTATACAGACAGGTGTTTCTATTATTTTGTCCACTCCATTTATATGTAAGCTAATTAACAGAAACACATCTCTGTACAATGCAATGGAGCTCAACAGCACCACAAACTTCATCCTACAAAATGACCATGCAGTTAAATCAACACCTCTCTAAAACTATTTAAAAAAACTGAATATTGTAGCCTTCATAAAGACAAAAGACTGTAATGAAATAAATTCTAAAAGCTATCTAAAACAACAGAATGTTAAATTCTGGGACTTGAGTCAAGGACTATATCCATTCCTTCAATAAAAGTAAAATAATAAAGCTAAGTTGTGGATTGCTGTTGGTCACGGTGGCTAACATCTGGCAGCCATGTAAACAGGCACTAGATTGATAGGTCCACCTGTGCACAGTCAAAAATAATTCTCTTAGGAAAACCTTAGTTAGACTTCAACAGCTTTACCTGAGAAACTAACTGGCATGGCTCTGGCTGTTTGTTTTTTTCCCCATCAAAATGCCATGTGGCTACATTTGCTATCCATCCAAAACATTTTCCTCAAGTATGCTGTTAGCTGTTAGCCTGCATAATAGTAGTCAGAGGTGACTGGTGGTTGTTAAGTTTCAGATGTGGTCACAAAGTCATTTTTTGGGGTCATTTGGTACCCTGGATTTTGCTGGGTTCAGAAAACAACCAAAAATATTTGAGCAAAGCATTCAGTTAATTTCATGAGGCTAATAATATAATACTATTTAGCCCAAGGGGAAACAAAGTCAGTCTTTTAAAAAAAAAAAAAATCAAACGAGGTATGACATTCTGTAAGAGTTTAGTTGAATTTCACTGAAGAAAACTTTATTTTTACAACACTGAGATTATTTTTCTTAATTGAAGACAGAAAATTGATACAGGATATTTGCGCCGGTGCATTAAGTACTCTCTGCAAGAGAGGTTAAACATTTTTCTATAAGAGCGGAGGAGCTCATGAAAGGCTCCTCCACGGAGCAGTGCAAAGGAGCACATAGATAGGTTTAGCTTTAGAAAACGATTGAGGCTGAGAGGAACGGCTTTCACCAGCAGCTGCAGCACCTGACATCAGATCCACCTGCTCTGCCCTGCTTATTCCCTGAATGACACCTCATTCATCTAAGATCACTGAGGCTTCAGGTGGAGTTGCTTCATTCTCCTCACCCAAAACACCAGACAGGTTCTCTATTGATGCTATATTTATAAGGAGGTAGTTGCAGAGTGAAAAGGGATGATGTGCCTCAGGTCTCCATACCTGTACTGTGTCAACCCACAAGTTCCCCAAAGCGCAAGAACTCGGGTTATCTGATATGAACTGCTGCTTTGATTCACACTGACATGCATCATGTTATAGTATGTGTGTGACAATGAGTGTGATTATGTGTCGGTATAGGCACCAATATTGATGGTGTACACACAGTACCAATGAGAGAAATACATGGTTACGGAGCGAAAAGGAGCACATTGTTCTAAACTGGTCGATACAAGCATTTGTTTGGAAATCTGACTTTTTGAAATTGTAGGTTCAACTCAGCTCTGTGTCAACTATTGTTGCAGGTATATCAGGCAAAACTGTTGAGGTAAGGTACAACCCTCAGCAGACCACCCATTCATCCATCCATCCATACCGACAGACTGCGCATTGAAGCTACTGTTGCATGATTATCACAGATTGCTAGAAGCAGTAGCCATATGGTGTACTTAGTTCTCCCTCAGTAAAAAATCTTTCTGCCGACTGTATGATTTAACTAAAAAAGTTGACACATTTTGCAGTGTAATGGGTTCAATATGCTGAAACAAACTAGAAAGGAAGTGTCGTCTGAACACAACCAAAGGCAAAAGTGTTTAAACCTGGCGACAGCCTACCAACAGAGAGAGAGACATAATTAATCGTACACTTTCACCGATCACAATCGGCCGGTGTCTCCTGAAAGGCATTCATGGTGTTGCACTTTGTCGTACACATGAAAAATAAAAACACATGAAAAGGGAGGAAGATAGCTGTGTGCAGAATGAAAAAGAAAGCTTGAGAGAGAAGTTCAAACTCAGGATGCTTTCTCATCTCTGCACACCTGGCCAATCATTGCATAAAGTGGGCGTGGTTGTCAGATTGTCGGTTTCGTAAAAGTTTAAAAAAACAGATGAAAGACGCAGCCCCCCCCCTTGATTTTGATTTTGTGGGGGGAGGGGGTTTCAGATGGTGTATATATGTAGGCCTACATGTATGTATATGCATATATACAAGGTCTAGCCATGTAGAGGGTTACATTTCCTGGCCTGGGTAAAGTCCAGGCCAACTTTTCCATTTACAACTTTCCAATTTCAATTCTACCAAATAATTTCTACGTGGAAGCTAAGGCAACTCAGCAGTAACAACAACAACACTAGCATGCTGAGGAAGAGACAGCATTATGATTCAATGAACTTCTTCTCTGTGTCTCTTTGTTGTCTAGCCTGGGGCAACATGAGAAGCTCCTGAGGAAACATCTGGCATATCAAGGAGACAGTTTTCTCCTTCTCACTTTTCCACATATCCAAAACAAATCCACGAACACTGAGTGTTGAAGCTGGCCCATAGTGCTCCCTCTCCATGCCACAGCTTGCACCAAAAAATGGCAGAGGATAGTGATCAAGTTATGTTTTCGGTGCCGTTTGTTTGTTTTTTGTCTCTCAGCAGGATTACGTAAAAACTACTGGCCTGATTTTCATGAAACTTGGTGGAAGGGTGTGGCATGGGTCAAGGAAGAACCCGTTCCATTTTGGAGCAGATCCAAATCACGGGGTGGATACAAATAATATTTTTTACTTTCGTTAACAGTTCCGGATTCTTGCAAGTGAATGTTTGATCTGCTGGCTCCGAGGCATAAAGATGCCAATGTGCCTTGTTCATTCGAAATGTTTGTCCGTCTAACACTTATTGCCACACCTACTGGCCAGAGTGCAATTCGATTTGGAATGGATAGTCATGGTCCCCAGTAACCTGAAAACAGTAACATGGGGCAGCGACATCTGTGAGCCTGCCCTCTCTTTGAGGGGGAAGTTTTAGCACAAGGGATTTGCAAGATGGATCGATATGGTGCCTGCATGCTAAGATAGTGACAAAGAACAAGGCTATTTCCTCAAGGAATTGCCTGGAGCATGTTGCGAATGAACTTCAATAATGTTTTAGATGAAACACCAACATATAATCGACACACAACATCAATGAAAACGTCTTACACATGCACGTGCAGACACAGTAGAAGCGGGACAGCCATAATATGCCCCTGAGAAGCTGTGAAACTGAACCCTGTCACCTACACATTTCCTCAAAGTTTCAACTATCTTCGCCCCCTTCAGAAAAAAGGAGGTCTAAAGGTTAATTATTTGGATGCCTAAAGCAATCTGTAGTACACATAAAAACTATTTTTCTACTCTTAACTGCAAGTCAGCGCTCACATTTCCGTCATGATGCTTCACTCTTTCTTTTGGGTGAAAATGGAATTAAACTGAATCAACTTCAAGTAAAACTACATTCCTACATTTCCTACAATGACATCGACAACTTGGTTGAAATTGGCACATTTGCCTCTTCTACAAGAGATATCTCCCTGTATGGATAGTGGCAAGTGAAAATGAAAATACAGTAAAAAAAAACACAAAAAGCCATTCCTTCTGATGTATTACATTTCGGTCAGTTTTGCAGGTTTACATATAAAATACACCAAAATTACACAATAATGGGCCTAGAAACCCACAGTCTCTATTATGCCTCTGATGGGAAATATTTGAGTCTGCTCAGGGAATATGATTTGACTAAGTACACATAATCCAGGTCATCTGTCCACAAAGTTATCCAACGTCAAGCTGTACTATCTGACTAGAATGACTGTCCAGTCCTCTCTGACCATATAGATACATCTATCACATCCTGTGGACTGTTTTTCATCAACTGTCAATTATGATCATAATATGAACACGTACACACGGAGGCCATAAAGACCCTGCAAGAGCAGCAGTACTATTAACATGAAAACTAAATGTGCACCTTAACTTCACATATAATTACTCCAATCAGTCTGATGTAACATTTCAAAAATGGCCTGCCAAATTTCCTGCCTAATGTTTCCATGCAACTACAAGACAGAGTATCAGTCGTATCTCTGCACACACATTGTAGTGATCAACAAAATCTGTAATGACAGAAATATAAAAAGACACAAGGCCTTCCATCCTGGGTCTATGGCCACGCTGGCTGCTCTGTGAGAATGGAGCAATGCTTTGAGCTAAAAGCTCACGTTTCCTTGATAACATGCTCACAATGACAATGCTCAAAGTCTGATGCTATGCAGATATGTTTACCATGTTCACTAGCTTAGTTTAGCCTATTAGCATGCTAACTTTTGCCAATTAACATGAAACGCAGAGTACAGCTGAGGCTGATGGGAATGTCAATATTTTGTCAATATATCTGCCATCAGATGATGGCGTTAGATGAACTGTTAAAGGATTTTCAAAATGAATGCAAGGGGAACATTAATGTCGGTAAATTTCATGGCACTCAAAACAATAATTGTTGAGACATTTCACTCAAAACCAGAAATGTGAACATCCTGATTTCTGACTAGAGGAAAAGTCAGGTGATCACCGAAGTCAAGGATTCATCTTCTGGGAAACATGGATATCTGTACCAAATTCCATGGCAATCCATCCAACAGTTGTTGAGATATTTTAGTGTGGACCAAAGTGGTGGACCGACCAACATTGCCATCCCTAAAGCCATGCCGCTAGTATGGCTCCTTTAAAATATAGACCTTTCCAAACAGGGTGTTATAAATAACACATGCCTAACTAATAACGCTAATAATGGCTACATTCCATTTAAGTTCCAGACCTGGTATAAACAGAGCCATTGTTAATGTTATCAGTTACCACTGCTTTTCCTGCTGTGACAAATCAAAATGTCCATATTGCGAAAGATACATTGCTTTTTATGTCATTTTGTGCTTTTTTCCCCGTTTTTTATTATTGTGATGTAATGACCCTCTATGGATACTGGATACAGTTCAGAATAATTCATAAATCAAATAATTATAGTGATATTTTACAGATAAGGGAAAAAAACAATAGATAGGTTAGGCCCTGAAAACATCTTCATATGCATACATAATTATTTCAGAATAGATGTAAAGGTCCTAGAAGGCTCCCACATTTGGAATATTTTAACTGTGACATTGGTAAAAGTCACAATAAGCCCTCAAGGAACACATTTTTTTCATGAGAATGAGGACAAGCGCTCCTACAGCTCCAGTGACCTCTGTAATCATCGGGTAGAGAAATTGAGGTTACATTTGCTTTAGGTGTTGGCAATTAATTCAGACTGAGGCCCACTCTAGGCGTTTGTCCCCATTTTTCCTCTAGAATATGGTACTCCTCACCTCACTCACCACCCACCCACTCAGCTTCCACACAAATACAGTACATACTCGAAAACAAAAAAAAATCTATTTGATTCCACTCAAAAACTTGCATTTGTACACATGTATCTATCTTTCCCTATCATTTTCAGAATCCACAAGCACAGCATATGATGACATAGAATGAATGCATGTCTGCTGGGTGCACGGTATCACAAAACTGAATTATTATTATTATGTTTTAATCATAGTTATTTGCATAATTATGCTAACTCAGAGCAGGTCTTTTTACATCAGTCCAGGCCACATATTTGATGGTGTTCTTGGTTTTATTCAGCAAAGTTACCAAGATACACCTGCTCAAGGTCTGAGGGGAAAGCTTCACTGATATAATTAGCTTGCATTTCTTTGTCAGCGCTGCCCATGTGCGGCTAAACTCATTTCACGGCAAAGGATACAAATCGTTCTCTAAAATGCCACCGTCACACCAGGAACAAACCTTTAGCATTCGAGAATTCAGGCTCTTAATTACAAATAAATATCACATTTACTTTGTGTTTATCACATTTATTATAGGACAAATATCACCTCTTCGGATTCTATTTTTTTTTTTCAAGCAGGTCTAATGCAGTTTACAAGAAGGCAATAGTGTTTTGCTGTCAAAGCCTACGTATTTTCTCCCATCCCTCAGCACTGACGGCAACTACAGTGTATGTTTGTATATCTGGTCAAGTGAATTGGTAAATTTTAACTGAGAGAGAACATTAGAACAGCGAGGTTTGACTTTTGTGACAAGGGTGTACTGAACATGAACAATGTGTGCTCAGTGGGCAGGAAAATTGATGACAGCATATATCTGGAGGCAGTATACCTGCAGTGTTAAAGATGTCACACTGCTATTGGGGACAGTTGAGCACTGGTGATTAAAACAGAAAAGGACAAAGCATTGCTACTCAACAGCAGGCACTTTCAAATATATTTTTGACAGCTCCACAACCTCGACACATTTCACGGTACTCCATATTTTTCGGTTTTTGCTCTCTTTGCTTCCTGACAGGATAGGTCTGCCCTGGTAAAGACATTTTTGCTACAGTTTTGGTTGCATCACATTTTTTTCCAAATAGGATCAGTAAGGGATTAGTTACGTGGGGAGAACAGAATCAGCAATCACAGTGACATGTTGCCTTTTTTTGAACCTGAAGAGGATCTGAGCATGTGCCTGTGCTGGAGACAGATATCACCTCTCACCATCTGATACCCAGAATGCACACGTGCAGATATGTGGGTGACACCTGCACAAGACTGAACTTTGGGCTGTTTCTTTTCAATTTTGTTCTCTCTCCACTTTTGCCTAAGGCACCTCTAGATGGCACTGCGCAGTTGTTTGTAAAATGTAACAGTGATGCTGCGCTTCTATCTTTGTGGCTTGTCGGTCTGGATCCATTGCTGTGTTCCGAGCATTTGAATGCCTCATTTCACTCTTATGCTATCCCTCTTTTGGTTATTTTTGTTTTTCACAGCCAATTGTGCTTAGAGAAATTGGCACTGTGGCCAGTCAGTAGGTCAATAACAGATAAGGCTTTGCTCAGTGGGAATTTTCAGCCTAATCAACTGTGTCTCTCAATAGTTTGCCTTCGTATAGGATGGTGATAATGACTTGATTTTCAAAATCACAGCACTCATCTTCACAAAAACTTGAAGACACACTGAAAAGCTTAAGCTGAATCACCTTGGTGCAACCTCTGCCAAAATACCAAGTCTAAAGTCTGGTCAAGGTCACTGCATTACTTTCACGGGGTGTACTGTTCCTGATCTGTTTCCACTTTCAAATATTTTATCCAATTCTGCTTATTATACAGCCAGCTAGATATGACCCACCCGGATGCATTAGTCACCTCTGTGCGGCCGCTTTGTCCTGCTCTGTGTCACACAAAGGACAAAAAGGAGCCACGCAAGCAAAGCGAGGGAAAGCCTAAGCCAACATATTATATCTCCCAGTGAAATTAATCATTTAATCTGCACCTCTGGTGCTTGTTAAGATTTTACGGTACGCAAGAGAATGTCTATTAAATGTATGGTATTTCTTTATAGCCCAGTACAAAAAAATGAAGTAGTGTTTCATAAACAAATTGGACAGGAGTAGATATATTGCGTAGTTTTGTTGCCTCCCATGCCCTCCAAGGCAAATTCTCACTGTTCACTACTCAGTGATCATGTCATAGTCATGTTATTAAAACAAATTTTCAAGTAGAATTACACACACGGTTTTAAGACTGGCAGTGGTAAAATGTAAATTCTCCTTCAATTTGATGCTACTTTATACTTCTACTTCACCATAATTCAGAGTCAAATTTTTATTTTTATCTGACGGCTATAGGAAGTAGTTACTTTGCAAATTAAGATTTTATATACAAAACCTTTGATGATGGTTTATGAAATATGATGCACTGTTACAGATTAAAATATACAATGTGTTAAATGAACTTCCTTTCAGCTGGCTACAATGTCAAAACGCTGTTTACATAAGATCAAGAATGACCTCTGAACCTCAAATATTATAATATTTAAGAATATAACACTGCCAGGGGATGGATGAGCTGCTGGCCCGCTGGATCAGCATTGCACTGACATGTTAACATTATCATCTGAATGTACATTTCAGTGCCAGATATGATAGTATGAACAGACTAAGGTAAAGTATTGCACGCATGAACCATAGTCACTATGTTAAGGGTCAAAACGCAGTAAAATGACTAACTATACAGATATTTATCAGTGCTACGACTCCGGGTGAAATAACGTCATCTTGCCCTCAACTATGGCAAAATTCTTCAATCTCAGCTTACATATGAATTTCTGAGTATAGTACAAAAGCCAGTATGGAGACTGGATGGGAAAGGAAATATTGAATACCCATTGTGCCCATGTCAATAACACCTGTAAAGTTGAGTAAATGTATTTGAGTTTCCTGGAGTTCTCTCTGACTAAATGAGGGAAGATAGTGTTTAATACTGGGACTTGGCAACGGCTTTCATACTTTAAGATCCCGCAAATCCATCTGCCGAAAAAGCAAGGGTAAAAATTTTTTAGGTTGTTATTGTCAATTCCCACTGGAGCTGTGGCAGTACTGAGACTGCAGAGGATACTGATAAGACGGCAAAAGAGACTCTACACCTTATCTCACTGGCACAGTCCTTGTTCACTCAGATTTGCTCCTTGCTGTATGTGGAAAAACCCAAAGAAAACAAAACATATTTTTCCTTTTTTTAATTAATGTAACAATTTCTTATTGTAAGAATCCAGACAATTCAGGAAATCTGGTTAATACTGAAAAAGAGAACACTTTGTTTGACAATGATGATTACTAAAATGGGGGAAAATATTTCCTCGTTTACAGTTTTTATATTTTTTAATGATGTCTCTCAGGCACCACCCCCCCCCCCCCCCCCCTACACCCGCTGCTACCTCCTTTATACAAATTCCATACCGTTTT
>CM022486.1:9092727-9137688 GCA_011952105.1 Coreoperca whiteheadi
GTATGAGAGGGCCTTATCAGGCTTTAGACTAACGAACTGAGCATAGAGAGTACTGTAGGGCGAACTAAAATCTTTTGCCGCTAAAACGCGTAACTACTCATGAAGGGGTACACTCATTGCAAAATCAATTATCGGAGATCATAACCAAGTGTTTCTGCTGCTGATGATAAGAGCATCTGCATCGGGCTGAATTATAGCAGAATAGACACCATATTTAGAAACAAATTCTGCCATCTTACTAAAACAATCTGACTTTATTAGGGAAGACTAATAATGGTGTCCTTTTAATTTTACAGGCTTGTGTTGAGGGTCATTAAGCCCACCGGGGTAAGAAGCTGCGCTCGTGAGTAACAGCACAGCTGGGATTGTGACAATGACGAAGTTGGTGGTTGTAAACATAAGTAAGAGACTCTTTCTACCATCTGATCTGAGTACTTCGTCTCAGACATGGGATTTAATGGGGGTTGCACACGATCCATGCACACATAGCAAGTCACCTTGCTGGAGACCTGAATTTGTTCAGCTCAGTGATCTAGCTGCACTCATGACACAGCGTGGACCTGTAGTGATATACTGTACATCCTACAGCGCTATTGTAGACAAAGGCAGTTTAAACAGGATGACATACTCTTATCTGCTACCAGCCTTCCTATGTCTGTCCAAACCCTGTATAGCTCTTGAATATATTATCGCTCATGCATTCTCTGCGTCCACTCATGCATCCAAATGCGGTGCTTTAAGTAACTTTGGATAAAAGCATCCACAAAATTGCATATATCATATTTCCCTTACAATATACTAATCAGCTTGTCGCATAGAGAAAAAGGTTCAGGATCAATTTCTACTGGCAACAGCATAACATTTTACTCTCCCTCAACATGCCGAAGATAAGAGCAAACAAGTGGGTCAAGCTGAGAAGAGATGACATTTTTGGGAAGCAGCCATCTTTCTGTCAGGATCAAAGTGAAGTGGCTGTGTCTTCTGCCCCCTGGGCTTTCCATCAACAACTCTTTAAGTCTCAAAGGGGATAATCCGAAAGGTAAGTATTATGTACAAGGTAGGTATTATGCACGCAAAGCCTCTTCACTCTTGTGGCGTAATTTTCTGTGAAAGGCTTTGAAAAGCCACACATGAATCTCATAATCACAGATCTCCATATTACAAACCATTGCATGTTCAACAATAGTGCTCTGCAGTAACCTATATATTTTTCATCAGGCAATGTGGTGTCATTTATTTCAGTCTAAACTGACACTACGGGTAGGTATGTTTTGTCACAGTATCCAAGTATTAAACATTATCCCCTGGGTATCATGTGTTAATAAAAGTCTATCCCTGTTGTGCATTAAAACATCAAGAGTAACCTTCCCTGGTAACAAACCCACAGCTGTCGCACATTTAAAGGCACTGTGTTGGATGGTGTCACTTGTATGAAAGGGCTTCATCACGCTTTAGGCTAATGAACTAAACATAGAGATTACTTCAAGGCGAACTTACATCTTGCGCCGCTGAGACGCTTATCTACTCATTAATAGATAAACCGATCTGAAACGTGATTGGCTGCTGCTTCCTGGAGGAATGTGTCTGCGACATTCATTAGTATCCCCCTATCTTTATCATTAAAGAAGAGTATTGGAAGTTTATGAAACACAGTTTTAAGGTGTATGCTTGCTGAACTCCATGAATAATCCTAATTGGATGGCAAATAGCTACCTGCTGCTCCATTTCCCTTCATGGATAAGGACAATATTCAAAAGGCGGAGAGTGCAAATGTGTCTCTGCTGTGCATGTCATTCACCAACCCTCTCTCTGTGCATCCTGAGTTCCAAACAATTATGCTGAGACAACAGCTATTACTGCTTGTTATCCTTTATGATTGGTTTTCACGTACAATATGACTTGTTAATAACTGTGCTGAGGACATCAAAAGGACACCTGCCCCATGCAATCAGCATCACTGTCAATGAGCATCAGTCCCTACAACAAAAAAAGAAAGGCCAAATATTTCATTGCGTCATAGATGGCTTGAGGTGGCTCATGACTGGAGGCAAACGTGTTTCTGTGTTGACCGACTACAGCAGCCAATGGAACATACAGGCCAATGACAACACACTTAAATGAACAGCGGCTTCATGCTTGTGCTCCACATTGTGTCTATAAAGGAGGCTGCGGTACATCCTGATAAAATGATGATGATAAAACACCATGTTTAAGATAGTATTAAGTAGTAGCCACATCATTATCCATGACTAACTGGTTAGTCATGAGATTAAACTCTCAAGTGTCAGCTCAGATAGGGGTGTTAACCCTCATGACTGGAGGCTCGATGTGAAGCCAGTGACAGGGTGGAGAAAGTCTCTCTCTTGATTTCCCTGTACTGCTTTTGAGCCACAAGCTTGACAGTTTATTGATCTCCCTCTCGTCTAATCAGTAGCCTTGTCACATTATAACAAAGGGGAGCCTAGCCAAAATGAAAGCAATTTACTTCAGCCCAGTGAAGATTGCAGGGAAGGGTGTAGTAGTTTTCTTCCCCCTTCATAGACAATCTGATACAGGCAGTAGTGGAGCTCGGGCTGAAATCAAAACAATGTCTCAGCGTATTCAGCCTGGCAGGGTGAAGCTTGGGGCAAACAAACACTCCAACCGATTGTCCATCTTAAAGTCACCCATGAAGGCTGTTATTCAGTCCAACCAGGTTGTGAGGACAAATGTTAAATGAGTCACAAAACATGAAGGACACTTTTGAGATTTTATGGCACAAGATAACTGAAATATAATTAATGTAATAAAACAGTAACTCAATTTGAAATAGATGAAGAATTAGAAAAGAAGCATAAACATCAGTTGCTATGTCTCCATTTATCTCCATATGATTCCTTATTTATGCCACTTACAAAATCATGGCTGCTTTACCGGGGATTAAACATAATCATTATGTCAAGCGCCTCATGAGGTAATGAAGATATGTTGGTGAGGAGCGTCCTCACAAGGTACCAATATAACGCTACTGTTAGAATTGGCAGCAAAAATAAATAGGATCACGATTACCATTTAGATTGTGAAGCCCGGCCTGCGAGATACATGCACAAATAAGTAATTGAATTTGCACTTTACCCTGTATAGGAGACGCAAACTTGTCTGAAAACAGCTATACTTCCCAATTCTAATTTCTGCATCAGCCTGTTGCCATGTTTCTGAGGCCATCACTTTGGTCCCACAGGCAGTATAAATAATAATAAAAAGTCAATGTTTAGACTAAAGAGGCACTCAAATCTCATCTTCATGCCTGTTCACTGATTTCTCACTTTCAAATGAAGTGTGCTTTCTGAATAAATGGGCCACTGAAAACATATAGTCACCCAAAGCAGCTCTAATGGTTCTAATTAGCACAATGGATGTATAGTAGGATGTGTTGTTCTAATGTGCAATACAGTGTTTTCCTTCATGTGTTATTGTATTGAACCAACTAACCTCTTGGATCAAGTGTGCAGTACTCTGTGTACAAACTGCCTCCGCGGTTTAGACATCACAATGTTGTTTCAATTTAGAGTCCCTCTAGTAACATGAAATGATTTTACTTTTTTATCATTCAGGTCATCACTGGAGAGTCTTGTTTACAGGGATACACAAGGTTGAGTTTCCAAAAGCGTCAGATTGACATTGAAAGCAGTCGCTACGCAACCGAGGGAATCTGTGCCTTGCTGTGACCTACCAGGTGACCCAGTCTTTCTGGCTCTGTAAGCAAAAATCACAAGAAGTGAGCTGACACTGCACCTTCAAAAGCAGAAAAAAAACCTTCAACACAAAAATCTCCCTCCACAACACATCCTGCATTTGTCTGTGCTTCCCCGTGTCATGTGCTCCACCATTAATAGTGTTCCCCTGTGAAAATGTTTGCAGTGCATCCCATTCATCACAGCCTCCTCGCAGTCTAATAAAAATGCCCTTTAAGGCCTTATTTTGAGTCTCTGGATTTAAAAGTGCTTTTGATTTTGGTAGTCTGCCCTCCAGTTTCTCTGGAGTCCCACTCTACTCCTATGGGATTGAGATCTCTTTGGACTTTGGGTTCAGAGAGCAAATGCTTAGGGACTGCTACGAACATAATGAAGTTAGCGAGGTGAAATCTCTGAGCTGAATTTAAAAGAAATACAAGGTCTTTTGGTCACAGGCTTCTCTGCATGTGCCACAGGGCTTAATGCCAAATGATGGAAGAGAAAAGCTAAGATGAACAAACTTGAAGACATGGAGATCATCACATCAGCTTTTCTAAGTTGAATATAGTAAGCATATGGAGTACATTTTATGTGCATGCAATGTTTATATTTGTAGTAAAGAATTAGCAGGGAAGAAACATATTAATCCCAGTGTTGTACAAATGTACCAGTTGTTTTTTTTGTTTTTTAATCAACCAGTAGAAATATCTGATCCTCTAGAGGATTCACTCCTCTTGTTGATTTCATCAGTATCTATCATGCTTGCAGCACTTTAGACTTTTTTAAGGATTAAGAGATCAGTCATAGGATTGCTGATTGCAATGGCTATGCAATGAACTTCTAAAAAAAACCAAACAAAAAAAACGTGCTATTTTACTACCAGGGCCTTATTTTCATAATGTTGGCTTGACAATAAGGTAAAGTAAGCATAACATTCTACTCAGCACCACCAGTGTAGAAATTGAGGACGTAAGCGCTCTGCTGGAAACTGCTTTACAAGCGCATCCAGTGGGGCCAAGAAAAAACAGGTCTTAAACAGGTCCTTTCAAGAACAATATAACCACCTTATGCTTCGTTTAGACGAGGGGTGGCCAACCTTGTGCAATGGCGAGCCAACAGATTGTAGGTTTTCATTTCAACCAAAAGGTCCACCCACTGATCCTTCCAGTAAGAGGAAGAACTCATCAGTAAATTAACCTGCTGAGGTGATCACTTGGAATGCAAACCTGTTACTATAAGGCAGTTGCATTTTAAACAGTCAGCAAACAGCGACCATAATTACGACCATATTGGACGATTCCGCACACCGGGATTTACACTGCAGTTAATGTGGCATATTTATTAACCGTAACCACAATCTGTCCCTTATCTATGTGTTTGACTTGCCTCACAATAACCATACCTTAACCATAGTTTACTTGCCATAACAATGAACTTTCCCTAACTTTATTAGTTGCCATGTGTAGATATTGGGAGAAATTCAGAAAACGTAAGCACTGTCAATATATAGCCAGGGACCAGAGTTTTTTTTTAAACTATTATAAAGAGGTGTTGATTCAACTTAATGGTCATTTTGAATGCTGTAGTTTCTGTGCTGATGAATTGTATTGCGTGACTGTATGCTGAGAGGTGTTACTAATATTTGGTCCAGCCCGTTTATATCCGTAAAGGTAGACTTCATCTTTCCATTCATCTATCCATCTATTTAGACATGCAAATTGATCTCTGAATATTGCCATAAAATCAATGTTTATTAAGTATCTCCCCTCCCTTATGGCATGCGTGAGCCTTTACTTCCATATCCATGTGTTGTTATAATCCTGGTAATGCACGGAGAGGGTAATGAAGCATCTGCTCATTTGCCTCTGGGTCACGTATAAGTACATCACTGCCATGCCATAAACATGAGCTGCCTTCACCTCTCTTCTTATCACAAAACAGAGGCTCCTACAGAGCTGTGGGTGTTGCACATCTGCCGTCGAAGACATGGAGTGACTCCAAGAAACACAAAATACACGGCTCTGTTAAGATAGTAAGATTATAGATTGAAGACACTACAGATGCCTCTGACTCCATATCAGTGTAGAGAACCCTCTTTAGAGTAAAACAGAGAACAGTCTAAAAGGTAGGTATTAAAATGCACTCTGTGAGATTGTGTATTTTTTTTTAGAGGTGGTATGTTTGGGTTCTTACTGTTTTAGACACAAATCTGTCAGCCAGATCTGACTGGAAGATAGAAATTATGGGACCGACGTCAGTTCTTGAATGACAAAGAGATGGATTACAACAAATGGAGGCTCCCTGTTGATAATCCCATGAGAAAATGGGAGTCACTGGACTGTGAATGGGTTTCCAAATCAAATGTAATGTAACAAGGGGCATGGGTTCCGGGGGGAGGTGAAAAAAATACATGAGCAGGATGGGATATTCTGCTCATTCCAAATATTGTCAACTTCGAAAGGCTGTGGAGTCAAGGCTTTAATTAGATATACTATAAAACATGTCCATACAATGTTTACACCCTTGTGTTCCAAATCTTTATTGAATATGGATTGTTATTCAAAAACTGTGGTAACATGATTTTGAGGGTCAAGAGTCTGACCTCAAGATTGTTGGAAGAAATACGGGAGACTGAGCTTCATTTCATTCAAACATCCTAAATATTCAAACTGACTATTAATCTGTGACTGATAAGGCTTTATGTTACTCGTGATGGCCTTCATCAGTTTGATCTCATTAGAGCCAGTGTAATTGACTGCTTGCGTTAAACAATGACCCAGGCCCTCCGTTCTGTTCTCTGTTTCACAAATTAACCTAAATGATCTGCATTTCCAGCCCCTGAAAGCAGACCATGAATAACAGCAGCTGAGAGACTCGGTTGCGAGAAAAAAGAGCTGAAAAAACAACCATCATCATCGAAACGACGGTAACGGTAATTGAGAAGTTGGCCATTCATATGGAAAACATTGTTTCAGACTGGATGTCACGAGAGAAAGATAATGCATCCAGCAGCTGTTGTGAAGAATTTTCTCAACATCTAGTGTAAGCGCTGCATGTAAATTATACCAGCATGCAGTAAGTAGGTGAAATAAAACCATCATGTCTTTCCCCTCTGCACCAGATAGATTTTCTTTGTTTTTGGCCTAGAGGCACAGAAATAATCATGGAAATGTGCAGTAATGAGCATTCGACTCAGTATTCCAAATTATTCTATTAGACTATTTCTTAAATGAAGCATTGCACAAACTGACCTTTTATTTTTATTTATTCTAATTAGACCTTTTATTTATATTTATTGGAAAAGAATATTTTTTAGCTGAAGATGATGTACAGGCCTGGTCCTCATAACAATGATCTAATCTATGTTTTACGCATAAGCTTAAATAGAGGGTTACTAAAAATGCTGCATTGATGAGGGTGGGAGCATAAAATTCAGCTCTGCAACAATTTCACATCATTTGACATTTCATATCATTTGGTTTGATATTATGGAGCCTGTGGCATTATCTTCAGTTCAATGCCTTTTCCAATTTGAGATTCACTGCCTTCCTGATTTTACCCTCATTTGTAAATGTCACTTAAGTAGAAGTGACGGAAATAATTTGCAGTGGTGTAAAAAGAAAGAAACATAAAAAAAAGGAGAGAAAATAATGAAGGGAGGGAGTGGAGGGAACACGGCGAGCGATTAAAACCATGCATCACTATGTTTGGGGATTTTAGTATTTAAAAATAAATTGAACGATTGCATTTAAGGACATTTCCCTAAATGCTAAGCTAAAAACATGTCATTACCTGTTTGATTATGAAGACATGCATTCTCACCAAGCTTAAAACAAGACTTTTTTTCTTATTTCCTGAGAAAGTTCAAATGCAGACTTTAGATTTGACAGCAATAGGAAGGTTTGTCACGCTGTCAACATTGTCTAGTCCGCAGGAAATAAATAAAGTCTGATGCTGTCCTCTGACAATAGTTGAGTCCTAGCGGAAATTTCCAAGCATATGGCATTGGGAACCCCAACCCCAAAAAACAACAAAAATTGCAACAACACAAACCTAATAAAAACAAAATCATGTTTTCTTTTTTATACAGATCCGAGTGGCCCTTGCTCCACTCTAATATGATACGGATCGCAAAAAAACAGCTAAATGTTCTGCTAACATCTCTGTTCTGCCAACCTGAAGCCGGTGGCACAGTACTTATGTTGAAGTGTGACAGGGAGACACTCGTAGCACATCCTGATGCCTGTGTGCATCTCATCACAACCGGAGCCAGAAATTCTGAATGAGCTGCCTCCTCTTGGTGATGTCAGGCAGAGGCGTGACCTTTCATTATTAGTCTATTGTCGCCGGCTTTTTCAGTCAATGTGTCACACATACTCTCCTTCCCGATTCTCTACAGTCGCAGCATGTCCTGCAGGGTTTTACTTTGCCCTTCGTGTCTTAAACAGGGTTAGGGTTAGAACTGGCTATTATGCAGCACATAATTGCACTTCGTCATGCTGCAGATTGTCCCAGTAGGGAGAGTTGCAGCGAGGGAAAAGCATATAGCAGAGGAATTTTCATTTCATTTATTTATTTGGATGGGAAAATGCATATTAATAAACGTAAAACATAAATTGACGCAAATACACCGGATTTCGCACAAAGCTAATAATTCAGTTCAGTCATAGCAAATCCATCTTTCTGTCCCTAGAGAAATGTTATATGTTCGAGCAAGAATGTGCTGCACCGCTATTTATTGTATGTACATGCTAGCAAGTGCAAAAAAGGGGATCCAGTAGTCTCCAGAGGCTCATAATTGGTTGGAGAGCTCATTAGGGGTGCGTCTGATTGCCTGATGGTGATCGTGGAGAAATGTCGTGCTCCAGGCAAAAGGAAGTGATGAACAGAAGGATGTGACCTCGCTCTGTTACCACTGGGAGTTCTCAGCAGCAAGCACAGTTCACAGCAGCGGTCAAACTTCTGAGTAGTGCAGGGTTGCTGGCAGGCTAAAAGGGATTTCCAACACCATTATTTTACCCTATGTTTTGACTGCCCTATGTTTTATTTTATATGTTTCTTGCATGCCTTTATATTTATTTATTGTGTCCAGTGTCCTTCCATAGTCCAAAACGTGCAGGTCAGGTAGATTGGAGACATATTGCCCTTGGGTTCACTGTCTGTCTGTATTAGCGCTGTTATGAACTGGCAACACCACTGACTGCAGCTCTGACATTTGGAGGTTCACAGTGTTTGTCCAGATTTGTAGTATGCTTAAGAGCAGTGCTGTGAGTTACTAACCAGGAGCAAAGCTCTGAAAACCTAAAAGAAATCACTACTAGTTAAGGTCACAATCACCATGTCACGAATCAGTTTTCTATCTATGTGAATCCAACCCTTATTTTTTTTTTAAAATTGGTTTTGACAGCAGGTGGTGGTGTAGCATGCTCACCAACAGAGCACAATACTAACATGAATGCTGGCGTTTCCTAGCATCCCTCTTTAGGAAAACAGATTGTAGGCAACACAGTTAATTTGGTTGTGTGTCCTGACAGGCAATTTCAGACAAAAAGCATTAATATAATTTCTCAACATTAAATTTTCCTCACTGTAAAGCCAAAGCGCAGCTTGGCCGAGGGACATGGCCAACAGTTGCTTGTTAATTCCCATGCCTTTTGGCAGAGCATGATCTGAGTTAGCTACAAGAGAGAGAGTTGATTGATGGACTGCTAATTGTGTCCTTGGTAAGCAGCAGATGCTCCATCACAGATGCTAGAAAACAAATTAGACTTGCTCATGAAGGAGGATTACAATTGGTAACATTTTAGTTTAGCATTTATAACAGTATATAAACAATTAATAAATGCTTTGTATCACCTTAGAATGTAGTTGCGAGCACATATAAAGACATGACTTAATATGTATTGACATATGTGTTTATTGCTGCATTTGAAAACAACTGTATGTACGTTCATAACTTTTGTGTGAAACAGCACTCGATAACACATTATAGCCTACTTGTAGTATTTGTAATGTCTTCATTTCTTAACACATTTAGCACAATTTTAAAGTCATCTGCAAGATTTGTATAGAAAACCTCTATAAACAATTAAAAAATGCTTTGTGACACGCTGTTTAATTGCCATCCATTTTGCTCCATTTATCTGGGTCAAATCACAGTAGCAGCAGGCAGCCTTTCCAACACTTTTCCAGACCAGGTGGGATATGTAATTCCACCAGCTTGTTGTGGGTTTGCCCTAGGATCTCCTCCCAGTATGAATGGCCTCTCCACAAGAACGTGACCTGGAGGCATCCCAATCTGATGGCCGAAACACCTTAACTTAAATGAAGAAGCGAACAAGCAGCAGTTCTTTTCCTAGTTAATTCTGGATACACATGCTCCTCTCCGTTTTTAACGGTGAGGTTGGACACCTTGCAAAGGAAACCTGTTTTGGCAGCTTGTACTGTATCTTTTGGTCTGTACCGAGAGCTTGTGACCATAGGTGAGGGTTGGAATGTAGATCAACTAGATCAAAAGCTTCACCATCAGAATGAGCATCCTCTTTACTTGTCTGGTACAAAGCCTATATCACTGCAGACACCGCAACAAGCAGACCTCAGGCTACTCCTTCACTTGGAGCAGCTGCAAGCTCCCTACCTGAAGGCAATTCACAGTTTTTTGGCAGGTGCCATGGCCTTACTCAGAAGTGCAGCTGGAAACCAACCAAGTGCTTGCTTTCTGCTAATAAGCAGAGAAGCAAATATATGATTCTGAGGTCACCAACAGGACACTGCACCCAGAGAATCTGTCCATGAAAATCACAAACAGAATCAGTGCCACCACACAACCCTGGCATAGCCAAACATCCACAGAGAGCTTTCTGATTACTTGTGGCAAGGCCTTCCTCAAGTCTTCTGATTCTGTCTCTTTTACAGTGTGTGTGTTACGTGTAGCTCATGTTGAGGAGCTCAGATAGTGTTTCTTCCACTGCCCAACATTATTTCTCCTCCCCTGATGAAAAGAGTAAGGGCAAGGCCCATTGGAATGCAGAAACTCTTTAAGGCCAACCGATCCCTCCCACCTCCTCCCACATTGTATTTTTGACCCTATGACCACAGAAGCACTTCCGGTTGCTCAGCACGGCACTGCAGACTACCTGCATGTTTGGGTTCTTTCCGGCAGCTTCTCCCGCTACGTGATCCAAGTTGCCACGCGGTTATGATCAGTTAACAGCTCGGCTCTCTCTTTACCTGAGTGTCCAAGACATGGCTTGAGTTCCCCAGCATCCAAATATTAAGTCCTCAGGCAGGGTCTTCGCCACAACCCCCCAAAGAGGGTCTAATGAGACAGGATACTCCAAACTGCAGTTAGGCCCATAGGCACAAACCACAGGAAGGCCGTCCTTATTGCGACGTGCTGTAGCATAGATGTGACCCTCTCGTTCTCTGTGGAAAACCCCACCACAACAGTGCCCAGCTGGGGGCCTATGGCTATCCCCACACCTGCCCAACGCTTTTACTTTAATTCTTCTGTTATAAACTACATAGATTAAAATAAATTACTTAAAGAGTGTAATAACAACACTACAGAAACTATTGTCTTTACAATTTAAAAAAAAATTACAGTATTTATCCATCCACGATCTTCTAAATGTTTTCTTCAAAATGTATCAGAATCACCTCTGTTACTCAGTGCTCCCCTTACAGCTTCTCTAATGTCTAAGGGCTGGCAACATTGTTATACACATTGCTATAGATTTTGCCTACTATTTTTTCTATTAACATAAATGGTTATGCAAACACCTGTAATATCCCTATTCTTGTTAATCATATGTCACAGACTGCCTTCCGAGTGGAATTACATTTACATTTACATTTAGTCATTTAGCAGACGCCTTTATCCAAAGCGACTTACATTTGAGGAAGACAATGGAAGCAATATAACAACACAATAAATTCACTGTGGGTAGAAAGTAATTTTCCATGACCTTTTAAAGGAATATAGTATTGAAAAGAAATGCAGACATTGTTTGAAATGTATGTATTTATTTATTATTTATTATTATTATTATTAGTGATAATCCCTCTAAACCCCAATGGTCCAGCACAATGGCTACATTACTGCGGACGCCGCACCAATCCGCCTGTCCATCTCAAGTTCCATTTTACCCTCACTCACAAACAAGACCCCAAAAGACTTGAACTCCTTTGCTTGGGGCAGTAACTCACTCCCAACCCGAACAGTAATTACTACATTTTTCAACAAGCTAGGTAAGCACACCCACAGCCTAACTACACCTATGCAATCACGGTAATTTAGGCTACCTACTTTTATCTGTCTAGATATTATGAACAGGCATATAGTCTAGCTAACTTAGCTAACTAATGCCTGCCCTGTGGCTGCCCACCACCAGTGGAAACATGCTCTTCTCTTTTCCTTATACAATTTGACCCCTTTGACTTGCTACTGGGTGGTAGGTCAATCATTATAAACTCATGATTTGGGGACAAAGTTTGCTCAAATCTACAGAAGCGTTACTTTCATAGTAAGATTTCAAAAGTTTCTGAGAATACCAGTTATATCAAGGCAGGGCATTGATGTAACTTCATCAGTGGATGGAGTTCATATAAGCTAAGTATCTTAAATAATATCTTCCGACAAGGAGATATAGAACGGACATTAAAGGGGAAAATGGCCTAACATCAGAAACAAAATCTGGGCTCAATGGTTAAGTGAAGAGGACACAAACTAGAGCAAATTTCACTGAATTCCATGCTGGGTTAATCAGCATTAATATCATTTGTAACAACAAAAAAAAGCATGCTCTCCACATACTGCAAACTGCTATAAATTCCCCTGTGCAATCCAAAGCTTTCCTCAAAATCCGCCTTAAAAGTCCCAGTTAAAATATTTGACCAGTTTAATTAAATAAAGTGTCATGCTTGTGTGAGAATGCCCCTCATTGCTCCCCAGTTCGTTATGTGTAAAGTCGAACAGAAGGCATAAGATAAGGGAGTGATGGTGGTGGATGTGCCTTCATGGCTCCCTCCCTTCAATTTTTCTCAGAACAAATTCTTTCTACCAACATAGAAAAGACTATTTCAATCAGTCTCTTCCTTGTGACTGAAAGATACACAGGCTTTGATGCGTCATTCTCTGAGGATGATATTTCTAGATTATTTATATATTTTTCATACTCCTTGGATTGGTCCAAATTAGCAGGATGACTTCCTGTCTGATGATTTTCGCTTCATGATTTTTGTATTTATTTTTCTGGGTGGGGTGGCTGGTATTTATTATTTCTATTGTCATTGGTTTGATCGATATAAACACAGTTAAATCAATGCACAATTAATTGCAAACTATTTTGATAAGTAACTGTTTTAAACAAAGCAAGAAGCCAAAGATTTACCGGTTCGAGCTTCTCAGATGTGATGATTTGCTCCTTTTTTGTGTTTTGTATCGTTTACATTTAGTCATTTAGCGGACACTTTTATCCAAAGCGACTTACACACTCACATACCAAAGGCGCAGCTTCAGGAGCAATTTTTGGGGTTCAGTATCTTGCTCAAGGATGCTTCGACACATGGCTGGGGGAAGCCGGGTTAGAACCACTGACCTTCCAATTGGTGGACAACCACTCTGCCACCAAGCCACAGCCGCCCCTGTAAAAGAATATCTCTGGGTATTGGACTGTTGCACTGACAAAACAAGACATCACCCCAAAATGTCACCATGGGCTCTTAGAACTTGATGGATGGAGTAGACATGCCATATTTCCGCCTGCTTTGTCCGAAGTTGTTGCTGTTACAACCACAGCGCGCTTGTTAAGCAAATAGCAAACTGTTACTGTCTGTATGAAGCCTAACTATTCATCTTAGTTTGCCACGAATTGTAAAATATGGCATGTTCTTGTAAACTTACTGCTGGCTGAGACAAACCAGCCCCTCCTCCCTCCGCCAGCGTTTTCACAGCAGCAGAGGGAGACTGATGCTGACTGTCTGTGTTCTTCATATGTTGATGTCAGGAATATGAGGCCGTTCATTTTACATTTTACACGTTTGATTTGTTTCCAGTGGGATATTATAGGGTGTATATAGTGTCTTAGCTGTTGTAAACATTACTGTTGCTGCTCTAGAAACAATATTTTTTATGTATATATAATATATATATATATTTAAACAAGACCCCCTCCACAGCACCTAAGCTCTCCAGAAACCTAGGGAAAACCCTGAAATGTGTTTATGATAAAATTGTTTACTAGAGTGCAAAGTTCTTCATAAATCTAGCCTCTTAATTTTGCTCTCAAAGTGCACCAGATTAATGCATTTAACTTGAAAATGTACTAAATTAGAGGATCCAAGATTCACACATCAAAGTCTCACAAAATCCTGTGGGAAACACTGACATTTGATGATGGGTTAGAGAACATACTACTACTACTGGTAGCAGTCACAATGATTACAATAATAACAGAGGAAACATTGCAGATCTGACTGAAACGTCTGATGGAATGCTCTCCTCTCCTGCAGCACCACTTAGTGACTTAGATGGGTTCATTTAGCATATAAATCTAGCTTTATAAAAAAAAAAATAAAACCCATGTCTTGCCATCAAAATCCTGGAAATATTACTTTTTGTTGGAAATAAAGAGCAGGAAATGAGATGTAAATAGTGAATGCATGCAATCAGTATGCACCATTGCCACCAGTTCTTGAAAATCACTGATGACTCAATAACAGCTTTTATATCACAGGCCATTCAGCTGCTGCCTTCTTTGTGATGAAATGGGCTGATTTCCTCTGTACTGTGCCGAGCATTTGCGTCCTCAGCCTTTGGCCGCTCCAAGCTTCCAGACAGCTGGAGGTGTCTACAGCTGCTCTGCCCTCTGCCCTTTGACAGCCTGATAGCTAGGCTTCAAGTCACGTCAAGTCACGTCAAGTCAAGTTTATGTATGTAGCACATTTCATACGACAGGCGCAGACTCAATGTGCTTCAAAATAAAAGCGAGCAAGAAAGATATAAGATAAGGAGGGATTACATAACAAAATAAAATAGTATTACAATAACAATGGAATAAGATATTATCATTCTTTTTAAAAGAAGAATAATAATGATACAAATACAGATTTTAGGATAAAGAAAATGTACCCGTTAACCACACACTTTTTTACCTGTTTACCACACTCATGGCGCTCACCTTTCCCACCAAAATACAAATTTCCTATTACTGACTCTGCTTTGACTAATCTTTGGGCTGATAACAACTGACTGACTGTGTGAAATGTAAGTCACAATAGATTGGTGTGTCAATGGAGTAATGGAGTAATAGTGCTTAAATATCAACTCAGTGTTTTTTAGATCAGAAGGGAATGTAAGTCTTTGTGTAATGAGTGCTGCTTGGTTGATCCGAGCCAAGAGCACTGTGCTGCAGCTGGATTTGGACGTTAGATTTCAAGGCCGTGGATTAGTTTCTGAATTAGACATTTTACATCTCAGCATAGATAGAATATAAACTTCCCTCTTCCAATAAACAATGCTAGAAATCGCTGAACCAACGGGCTAAATTAAGAGGCGAATGCAAGGGTTTAATTTCATGGAGCTGTACTTCTACACTGCCCAAAATGAAGCAAAGGTGAACATGTGTCATCATTATATTTCAAACATCAATAATTCTATTTTCCTCAGGCATAAAACTACTTGCTTCCTAAACTTTCTGCTAAAGTGGTGTTTGTGCGTGTGAGTGTGGGCTTGTTCGCTTGCCTGTGCAGTTTCAGAATTTAGAAGTGTGGCACTGAGCCAACGTGCCCTTGGAGCTGCTCTACCTTCTCGTCCTGAACACTCCACGGGCGAGAGCCCAGAGACGTCATGATGGCAAGTTATAGAAGTCCAAATAAATAGATGCTGCCAATCAGCACAGATTCTCACCAAACTGTACTATCCACTGCCTACAGAGCTGGATAGCAGAGCAGAAACTGCGATGGTCTGTGTGTGTGTGTTTCTAAAAGTAGTCTTTTAATATTAGTATGAGTTAGTTGATATAGAACTGACTTTTTATACCAGTTTGATTCTTGAACTGCATGTATTTGTTGTAAGCGCCTCATAATTTGATAGCAGACATAATTCCCCCGACATAAATCTGTAATGTCAACGTACTCTTAAGTTGTGACTTCAGCTAATGATAGTAGTAATTCAACTCCCAAAACGTAATGGGTGTGAAAAAAATAACACAACTAGTGTACAGCAACTGGTGCACTGCCAAAACTTTACGGGTAAAACAGGCCTTCTAGAATTTGTGTTCTGCAAGTGCAAGTAGTAGACATAGAATCATGGAAAGTATCAACATTTAGCTCTTGGGTGAAGTACTGTATCATTGTAAATCAAGTATAGGCTTCTGTGATGTAGCTGAACTTCAGACTGAATGATTTCAAGGCTGGGGATTTGTTGCATCACACTACTTCTGAAGCCTATATAAGTCTATGAAAGCTTGATAGACCCTGTTGAAGCCAAATGCACCATAGCTTAGTTTATATTTGATGATTATGGTATTTAAAATGGTGGTGGTGGTGGGCAGGGGGTCATGTCTGTGGGACCAAGTAGGCTCAGGTGAAATGTGGATGTGAATATGACATATGGATGTGAATATAAATATAAATGTGGTCTGAATATGAAGATTTATTTGAGTGGTCTGCTGTCTCTGCTGGCTTGTGAAATTCATGAGCTAATGGCTCTCAGTAAAAACTCAGTTTGCCATTTGAGTACAGAAGGATTTAGAGCCCTACCTATAAATCGTCTGGTCACTTATATCTTATCACAGATATATTGGTATTAGCACATATGCTGGCTGATAAGCAACAAGAAAATGCAGTAGAGAAATGTCAGCATTACATTTGAGGCAAGATAGAAATGCTATCGCCATTACATAGTTTGTCCGCCAGATAGCAAAATGACATTCTCTGTGTATATCTTGGTCACAGCTCTTAAATAACAAAGTTAAGGGATCCCTATAAAAAATGTTTGATTATGTTATGCGGATATAAAAACAAATGCTGACTGACACATCACAAGACAATTCTTTAGCTCTCAAATATCAGTATAAGCCTCAAAAATCCAGTATTGTTATCTGGTAGGATGACACTTTACTTGTGGAGACAAATGAGGAAGTAATAACAAAATCATGATGCACTTCTCCACTGGAAATCATTGTAAATTGGTTCATCTTAAGCATTTGATTTCCCCTGCTGCCTTACAAATGTGAGTTAACTAAAAAAACTTGATATGGTATATAATTAGTTCACAGTCTCTGGAGAGTATTAACCCTCAAACAATGCATGCTACCACTATGCTAACCCTGTTAATTTAAAAACTTAATTTAATGAGCTGAGTGAACTGAATTCAAATCCAAGTCAGACAAAGTCATGTTTACACATTCGGAAATGGGTTTGAAAATGAAAACTAGAAACTTTAAGAGGAGTTAACTAGAAAGTAACACAAAACGTCACTTTCACAGTAAATAAATAATAAACTTGATTCCACTGTATTTCTGTATAATATTTTACAGTGTAGAAACAGCTCAGTATGATGCACAGGATACAAAAATATGAATTAATACCTAATAAGCAAATACATTTTAGTTATTGGCTTTGTGCCATTTGGCAATTGATTCAGAGCTAATCTGGACAGTTTGTTGTTCTGTGTTATAATGTGTTCTTGGTGTTTCTTGAACAGTGCTCTATAAATCATTATTATTATGTTTCTTTAAGAAAGTGGATGAGTATGCAGATGCACATCTAGAAACAAATAATTAGACACTGGTTCATTAACATATCCAGCAGTCTGTTCTCAATGAACTTATTACTTTACCTTTAGTACTTTGTAGCAACTCATTAAATAGCAGTTAGCTATGGATTTGTTCCTTGCTAAGAATTTTGATTTTGCAATCTTATTGTAATCTTATAGTGTTAATTAAACAGTTAAAAGTGCCAATGAATCCTATTTAAAAAGGCAAAATGCCGAATAACCCTTCTTGGTAATTATGGAGTAGTTGCTAATGAGACTTCATATCGTCCAGCAGTTGCTCCATGAAACACACTGTAATTCACGTGTTACAAGACTGAGACATCTACTAAAGGTCAAGGCGTCCACAATAGTACTAACAGGCTTCGTGTGGGAGGAGAAGGTGTTTGAAACTCTGCTCAACAGCGGACTGTACTCAGAAAAGGCAGCAGACTATACTATTGTTTCAGAAGATGATTTCCAATTTCCATCAGCCAAGTATGAAATCATTGCGCTGCCAATATTGCCTGCCAAGTCAGAGCGACAGAGAAACACTACAGCTAAATCTTCTGTTTGTAATACAAGGAATGAAACCGTCACCTTCCTGTACAGCTTAATCACAGAGATTAATTTAGAAGTCGATACTGAAACGTCGATGGGTAGAGGAGAGCACAGTGTGGGGAAAACAGGCATCAAAGTCAAAAGTCTTTCAAATCATTTCCTATGCATGAGTTTGGCGATACAAGTCACTGCAAAGTAGAACAGCCAGTGTTTTGCTATCTAAACTCACTGGTACAAAGGAGGTAAACAGAAGCTGCCAGTCCTTTTTTACACATTATGAGGGTGCTGCTGTGGCATGTGTGGAAGTTAATACTGTATCTCAAAACCCTGAAATATTTAGTGGATGATGAGCATCTTACATATTGATGCTGAAGCACAGCAAAGATTAAGAGAATAAGAAATCTTAACATCACACTCTGAATTGATGCCATTCATAAATAAAGATTTATAAATGACAAATGAATCAGGGCACAATTATTCAAAGAGGACTGTGTGTGTTTCTGTGCATTTGTGTACGTGTGTGTGTGATCACTTGTGTGATCACAGAGAGAGAGAGAGAGAGGGTATACATATGTGGCACTGTCCACATGACAGGAAGGAGACAGAGAAGCAGAAAGATGGGAATCGAAAGAGAGAGTGTCTGTGTGGAACCTTCTGTTAAAATTTGGCAATGGACAATTCGACTCATCCACTCCTATCTCGTTACTGTGACACTCCAGCCCATTAAATAGAATTGATTATTGATTTTGCTCTCTTCGCCTGCTCTGAGATTTTCCATCAGACTCTCTGTGCAGTAAGAGAAGTGCACGGGAAAAAGCACAAGTCATTATGTGTACTGCCACACAATGCTACATTACTTATACAAATGGGGAGGGTTACATGAAAAACCTTGTCATTGCAGCGATGAACTTCTCAGGAGGCTGAGGGTTGTCATGGTGCCAATGCAGAAATTAAGTCCCAACCCCTCATGTGGCATATTGATTTGAATGAGAGCAGGGTTATTGCAAAATGCACATGCTGTTTTTGTATCGATCTTGCGTCACAGAAAAGACAAGGTGAGCCCGTTTGATAATCGAAAGAGGCGGCACTGAGAAAAACTCCCTGTTCATCATCAGACTTGGATATTGAGTGATGGCATGACATCCCCAGGTGCCCATCACAAGACTTGGCTCTGCTCTCCACGAGAAGCAGAATTGATTTATTAGTCATATTCGACTACGCTCCTGTTCTTGTCACTGAATATTTTGTCATCATCGCTCTTATACTTGTGACCCATGGAAGCTAAACTACTCCTCTGTTCAGTAAAGACCATCAGTATTTAAAGGGTAATGTGCTGTATGTGTGTATTTCCTCATTTTAAAATTTTACACCACCGTCTTATAGGGCAACATA
Organism: Coreoperca whiteheadi; assembly: GCA_011952105.1. Lineage (NCBI taxonomy): Eukaryota > Metazoa > Chordata > Actinopteri > Centrarchiformes > Sinipercidae > Coreoperca > Coreoperca whiteheadi. The sequence goes on from CM022486.1 coordinate 9,112,150, forward strand.
TCGAATATATTCAGTGAATTCGAATATCAGTTAATGTGCAATATAGCAGATGACCATACTGTCATATTCGAGTTTTCATTGTTTTTGCTGGTCGCTGCTGAGGGGTAGTTATGTTAATTTAGTCAGCCATAAGTATAATAGTTACTGAAAGGCTGTGTGTTGTGTTTGCTAGCACAGAAAATAAATACAAAGTCCCTGTTTATGTAATGTTACTACGGCGTCTTCGACTCTTCACTGCAGAGTTGGTCCAGACTGTGAAAAGCTGGCAGCTACGAGTCAGGCAAAAGTCAATTCACATAGCCTAAAACTGGAGATTTCCCCAAATACGTTTCAGAGCGACGGAGCTGGAAGGCGTGGGTAGAGTAATCAGAGCGATCAGATTCCGCCACAGCAATAAAAAATAAAATCACAATGACCCGTGGGATTCAAATGTGCATCAAGATCATGTAAACTCACTTTTCAAAGGAAAAACGCAAACGGATGTTATAGTAAGAGGGTTTAGTGTATAATTATTTGATCAAATGTGTGTGAGCTCCTTAAATCTGTTTTTTAATGTGCCTGACTTCCCAGGTGTTTGGTGATTAACTCCTGAATTCATGAAGGTTTACACAGACTGAGTTCACATCTCTGTATTTCTGAGCTGCAAGAATAGGTGACAGCCGCATTCTTGGAACAAATGCTACTAGATCAGTAGGTGTATTGCAGCGATGGTGAAAAAAGTGTGACTATTTGATGCAAAACAAAACACATTCAAATTTCTACATTTTTGAGGGGCAGGCATTGGTGTCAGTGTGGCATTAGCATGCTGAGAATGAGATCCAGAAAGCAGCGGGTGCAGTGCAGCAATAGCGATAGCAAACAAGGACACACAGTGTCACTGATGCCAAGCACCTGAAATCAGGCCCAGCCAATATCAGTGCCAGCAGCTTCACACATGCACTTGGCCAAAAGACAAACAAGACAACAAAAGTTACCAATGTGGGTTAACTAAATTCTGTCTTTGGTCCTGAATATTTGGAATATAAACATTACATTTTTACACATTAACTGTTTAGTGGTGGGAGAGAACAGGTGATTGGATTTACAGACAAACCCTCAAAAGGTTAAACATTTTCAGGGTTTATACATTATATTTTATTAATGTGTTTTTGTATACCAACTGTATATAAGCGCAATTAAGTTAAATTTTGAATTGAAATATTTATTAACAATTATATTACTTTTGATAATGTGTTACGAGGAAAAAAAATAGTAACAGTGATTTCTTTCTTTGCTTCTAGGTGACATTAACATGTCTACATCAGGTGTATACTGCTGCAGCTGTTACTTTCCTTACCTACATGTGACACGTTAGCATGTGTGTAGCCAAACAGCTGGATGATGAGTGAATGAATGTGCTTGTGAGCGAGTTACAAGCCACAATGTAATGCTTTGCATCTTAAGCAGTACTCGCTCCCTCTTTCCCTCTCAGACAGAAACACAAAGGCATGTTCAGGTGGCCTCAGATTTGGCGAAACCTTTCTTCTTCTTCTCTAAATAGTTGCAAGTGAATACCTGGAAACTTTCTGGGACTGAATGTTCAAATTAAAACTCAAGATAATTTTAACACACCAAGAAAAGATAATGGGGTTGTATGGTGAGGTTGTACTTGTGCAAGTGGAGCTATGCAAATAGGAATAGCATAGTAAATGCAATTTGTCACATGAGCTTGAAGGGTAGATGAGTCTAAGAAAATCTTGGTCGTTGTCTGTGTCAGGCCTGATATAGATGCTGATATAAATTTTGAGACATGTCACATTGTGCAATGAAAGCCTGGTGAATCACGGGGCTAAAATGTAAATAGGAAAAAAATCCATGTCAACTTGCGTCATCCATCTTCAGCAAAATAAAAAACAAGCTTTGGCCATAATGCTGACACTTTGTTCAAATATGGTGCTTACCATGTCACGTTGATCACTGTACTCTTGTCGGTTGGTTTGTGGAAGTGGGTCATAGCTGCAGGCATGTTGTGAGAATTTGGTCCTAAATTTCTGACACTCTTACAAGGTTTGACTGTCAGCCTTTGGTCACAAAAAGCCCTAAATTGGTGCAGTTTAGGACAGATTTGCACCTTTTTGGATTGATGAACAAAAATTCACCATGTTTGTCTGACAATTGTCAACGTTCGTAAGTGACAGTCCACAATCTCCCCGTCTATAGCTGGCTTGATCAAATGAAAGAAAACCACACACAGGGCAATGTATCAATTCCCTCATTACTGCTGATTGAGTTTGAAATAAAATGAAATACATTAAAAGATTGCTGCAGAGACCCATCACATCTCCACATGACATCGTAGTGCTTTTTACTGTTGATTTAGGCTTTCGCTAGTATTTCAGTCCATCAGAGATTTTAGCGAAGGAGAGAAGTGCATAATTGATCAACGCCATTCATTAACCTGGCCAGTTTTAATCGGCACCCATAGAAGCAGGTTGGTGCTGACAGCTGCAGTTCGTGGGTGAATTTGCTCCTGTCTCATTGACAGAGACGACTGCTGAGTTTATTACCCATAATTAAAAAAACAGGATTCAAATTAATGGAATTCACCAATGCCAGACTGATTCCTGCTCCCCCAAATTGGATGCACTTTATTGACATTTTGGGGCGATTGGCTGGTTCTCTTATCAATGTTACACGGTAGACCAGCAAGCCCTGTATGTTGAGTCATGTGCAGGATGTCAGATTTATTCTAAGAGTACGCAACAAGGTTTTAAATTATTATTAAAAGGGACAGTTCACCCCAAAATCAAAAATACACATTTTCCGCTTACCTGTGGTGCTATTTATCCACCTAGATTTATTTGGTCTGAGTTTAGCATTTTGGAGATGTTGGTCGTAGAGACGTCTGCATTTTTTTTAATATAATGCGACTATATGGCCCTCAGCTTGTGGTGCTCAAAGCACCGAAAAAATACATTTAATAAAAAACAACATAGGAATGTCTCTTTCCAGAAATCATGACCCGGTCACTCAAAATAAACCACATGGCGTTTTATGAGTAGTTTCATGTATTGGTAGAAAGAAAATAGTTCCTACATGAAACTGCTCACGACAAATCTGTGGATTATCTTGAGTAACCAGGTCATGATTTCTGAGAAGAGGCATTGCTGTTGAATTTTGCAAATGTATTTTTTGGGCGCTTTGAGCACCACAAGCCAAGGGTCATATAGTCTCATTATATAAAAAAAATGCAGACATCTCTACGACCGATATCGCCAAAACTTACACCAAAACAATCTAGATGGATGAACAACACTATATCAGAGGAAAAATATGTATTTTCAATTTGGGGGTAAACTGTCCCTTTAAGGGTTACAGTAAGATAATATTTGATTAATGTTTGCCAATGATAATGGTCTACAATTTTTTTGCAACATCAAGGAATAACTGTGTGACCTCTCTATACCTTCTCTCTCGTTCCTCCCATCTATCACCCTTTCCCCTGACTTTTCATCGACACATCTGTTGTAAATTGTCTCTGCACCATTGTGACCTGATTTTTGTTCATTAGCTTTCCCTTTCCCTTCCTATAGCACTGCAACGGCGGACTCCTCTCCCCTCACTGACTTGTCTGATAGGATTTAGTCCACACTATGCTGATGCAATCTGGGCAGCTCAGCAGCTGCGATTCTGGTCTCCTGGTGATACAGCATGTCCCTCCACTCTCAGTGGACGTACACCGACCAGTGGTGATATCGCCACTGTCATTACACAGAATTAAAGCAAGGACTGTGCTGCTCGCCAACTGTCAACAACAGCAGCTCTGTCAACAGTCTTTATCAGCTTTGCAGGAAGTTTGAGCTCGAGAGATTTAAAAAAGAAAATTATAAAAAGCACTCACAATGACAGTTTTCCACTGACATTGAAAATAAATTTGCCTTTGGAGCAGCTTTGGTGAGTGGTATTTGTGTGTGTGTATGTGCGTTAAAAGAAAAGAAAGAGAGAGAGTGAGAGAGAGAGTAAAAGAGAGGGAATCATTATGCCAGCCACAATTTCCTGACCGCAAGCAATTTCTGCACAACTGTATGACATGCATTGCAAAGTGTAAGGCGAGAGATTTTTCATGGCAGCATTTCGCTTTTTCTTCTCTGTTCTACTGCCACTTCCAGGGGTTGCAAACCAACCTGACTCATTTTTTCTGATGCAAATCCCCTAAGGAAAGCCTGTGGTCTGCCTCTGGCTTATGGTGAAATGCCACCAGTAGTGAGTGCTATAGCCTCACATTCAGCTTCTAAGCATTACAGCCACAAAGCCCAGCAAAGCATCCCAGAGGCTTGGGATTGAGGAAATAATGTTAGCTACTCACACACTCCACTACCACCAGCAAAACCAGCAGGTCACATTTGTCGGTTAGTGGGAGCAGTGTTTGTACATTAGCTCTACGAGTGCCAAGAGCGCAAAGAGGGGGATAGAATGCGTTTAAATATGAACACAAGTCTCCATCCTGACATCCTCGCTTCTCAGAACACATTTAAACCTTTTAGCCTTTATTGAACTGGTTCATGTAAATACAAATTGTCAAGACTGTTTCTATGGTGTGCATGCAGTTGCCTTTTTGGGAAATAGGAAATGCAACTGTTTACCCAATTCCTAACACTGAGTGTCCCTTGTTGATTAAATGTCACAGCATTAATGTGACATTATAATGTTCATTCAGATTGGGGTAAAATGGAGAAAAAAGGTAATAAGCAATTCTGTATTCAGTTCAACAGTAATTCTGTTTGAATATAAATCAGTACTGCATTTAATGCAATCAATTTAACATTCATATGGCTTGAGGCTTCTTTTGTGGTACATACTTTTAAATCATTTTTAATGGAAAATCAATGATTTCAGCTAATTATGCTATGCTCATGTCACTGCTTTTTTCATGTAAACTTTTGCTGATTATATCAAATATTGAAAGAAAGACCTAATGTACCAGAATGGGTGATTTCTTTGAAGATCAATCCAAATGTTATCATGAAATGTTATTATGAACAGAAACTTCAAGTATGTTTCTCTTTCATCTGATTGCAGGGTTGGATCATGCAGGTTTGTGGCTTCCCCATTATGCATATTATGACAGCACTTGCTGTGTCCTGACAGGTTGACAAATGTCGGGGAAACACGCTGATTTAATGATGTGTTTTCTATCTAATTATTTCGGAGCATCAAGAATTAGTTTAAAGGCTCTTCCTGATCATTTGTCAAACATGTGAAGCCCTTTTCATGCACCCAGATAACAAGGATTTATTAATACATGTCCTAAAGGCTTTGAGAAATTACTTTTCAAGCATTAACTATTCATATTGAATAATATTGAAGTCTTGATGGAGGGAAGCTACTCTAAAAGGCAACATTCATCAGTCATAATGTTATTATAATATATAGAAAAAAATCATTTTTGAATAACCATACAAATATAGTGGTGTGAAAGCAAAGTGAGAAAGCAAAATATGCTTTTCCATTTGCCTGCAGAGTGCCACTCCTGGGAGGCAGAGTGGAAATGAGCTAGTGTGTTACTCGGGCCAGGTCAAATAGTTTGAGGTGATGAATGACTGCAACCGTTCAATTAATGAAGAGATGCAGGGAAGCAAGAAGAGCTGAGACATAGAAATGGGACCTTTAAATATCTCAGTCCCACTGAAAGGGGTTTTTATAGCAGTTTACAAAGAATACTAGTGCCAAAAGATTCCATGCTCAAATTCAAAACAATGACATACTATACAGCCAACCACTTGACTTCCCTTTGCATATCTATTCCCTTACACCCTTAGATTAATCAAACCCAATCCACTCTTAACGCGCTGCCATCTTTATTAAATGATTTCTACCAGTTATTAAGTATGACTAATTTTAGGAATTTACATTCACATTTATTCTCAGGAGTGTCAAAGGACTTATATTTGCATTTTCAGCTTTTTTGACTCAGGTGATCATGGGCTAAAGAGAGAGAGGACTTCCTGTGATTTCCTGTGTAGAATCCAGCCCGTGGCCCTTTGCCCTTTTCTGTCCCCTTTCCTGTCTATCTTCAGCTGCTCTATAAATGAAGGCAAAATAAAAAGGCCCCAAAAATATATATTTTTTATTAATGTTTTTAATAAAAAATAAATCAAAATAAAAGCCAGGTTACATCGCTGTCTTTGACTCTTTCCTCTGTCTGTGTCATGGATGTGAAGAGCTGCATGTCTGTGTGTCTGTTTGACCGAGGCCGACTCAATCTGCCTTTAAAGACCAACTCATTTAATTGAAAGAATCGCTTTATTCAAATTAAGGATTTTGTTCAGCGATTGTTTTTTAGGGGGGTGATGACGTCATAAAATATGATGAAAGACATTCAAGGCTTCACTTGAAAACCCTTAACAGAAGCCTCAAATGTAAAAATGGGACATTCTGAACGACACTAGAATTTTGTTTATCAAATGGAAATAATAGGAAAATACATAGATTTATGTCGCATAAGGTAACACAGACTCGTTGCGTTTACTGTACGTGGACCGATCATGCTTACTATCGTGCGTAGTCTCTCGTCAAAGGCCAATTCTGAGGCAGGTAAAACCCTGATGGAGCCTGTTTACATATGTAGGGCGCTATGAGCATATGGTGCTCAAAACAATCACAATGCTGCGCCAAGGTGAATGTATCGTAATAATTTTCACCCCTGTACTACAACATCAGACAGTGGCCAACCACGCTGCTGCATTACATACACAATGTTGAAGCTAATATATGCAAATACAACCCAGAACAGCCTTCAAGCTCTATCTCCGCGGGAAGTCTTTCTCTCATGACCTTGATGAGGTCACCATTGGCTGCCCACAACTTCCAATCCCTTCCTCAGCACAAGTGATAATATACAGCCCAAAGAAAATTACTTTCATGGCAAGGGAAAACAACTGTTTACAACTCTCATTTAATGATGTCTCCAAAACAAGGTCCTGGTCATTCATGCTTGAAAAGAAAAGGTAATTATGTGCTTTTTGGGGCAATAACATGGCTGTTTACAGAGAAATGACAACTAAAACTATGGAGCATATTTAAAGTAATTAGAATGGCAATTATTTTAGCGTTACTTGTTAGTGTGTCTCTCTCAGTATTAGTGCCCACTATAAGTTTCAAAGCACGAGGTTTTTTTAAATGAAAATACTGCTTCAGCATTTATTTCACAATATACAATTAAAAACTCAAGATAACTTTTTAAATTGTTGATTTATGTCTTATTAGGGCCAAATAAAAAAAAAAAAACAATACCTCAGATAGGGCTGAAATTATTCCTCGAGTAACTCGATTACTAAAGATCATCGATGCAAAATATTTGCACTAAAGCTTCGTTTAATCCATATAATTACATATTTCGCACGGACGATTATTCCTGTCGCGCAACGCGCTTACGCTGTGTGATCAGAAACGGTTCAGAGCGTCTTTGTTGGGATTTGACAGCGCAGATTAGAAAAAGGAGGAAGAGACAGAAAATAGTGAGGGGTGCAGAGAAGAGACAGGCCAGAGAAAGCGAGAGAAAGTGTCCACAAAAACTCTGCACAGTGAGTCTATTGTAAAACCAAACTAGCCTACCACAATAGCACGGCGTCTATGCTTCAGCATCTCAGCAGAAAGCATCCAGTCTACGCATCCACTGTGGTTTTGGGTTGTGTTTAGTTATATATACTGTCTTTTACTTTGGTTTTATTTTGCATTTCAGAACATTTTCTGGGTTCTCTTTAAATGCACTAAATGGGTTTAGTTTTGACATATTTTATTGAATGCAATTTAAGCAATAAAAATGTAGATTTTTCTAAAAATGAAACCACTTAGTTGTTCATTTTAAGAGACCTGTCTTACTTTCTCTTTTGCATATTTACTATTGCTCTGTAATAAAGCAAAAGTGTTTTATTTCCTCGATTAATAGATGGAATAATTGGTAGAAGACTTGATTACTAAAATGATCGATAGCCCAACACGGCTTGGTCCTGCAAATACTTTTCTTTATGAGACCACAGTCCCTTTAGATACCCCTAATTATCTGTATTTAACAGGCAAACATTTCTGTTATGCTTGCTAATTAAACAAGTATGCACATAACTTGAACATATGGCAAGGCATTCTCAAAGCTAGATCTTAGTTGAGTACAAAGTGTATACATCCATGCTAATGTCCAAAAGTATGTTCTGATATTCAGCTGTCACACATTTTCACAGATCAAATGCATAATGGACAGAACACATGGCAATAGTGTGTCACCATTGTTTGATCATGGTGAGCAAGCTGTCGAGCTGAAAAGCGTCATTCCTGAATCCCATTAAGAAAGATGGTCTCTTGACGCCAGTGATTTTATAGTTACTGTTCAAGCTTGGTCAAGAAATATTCAGTGTGCTTAGGCCTGTTACGATAATTACTTCTGTTGGACAACATACTGTCCCAGCAATAATTAAGATGAGCAAAAATATGGTCATTTTTAGGAAGTTTGCATCTCGTTCCATCGCATAATATTCAAACTTGGAAAAGCAAAATATGGAAAGGATATGTGGAGTTGTTAGGTGAAATGTGATACATTCGATCCCAGAGAAATAGCAAGAGAAAGCGGCGTTCAGGCTTGCAAAACAAGCATGAAGCACAGGGGTTGTGTCGGTTGCAGCGAGGCAGAGATAGAGAAATCCTTAGCCAAAGAATCACAAACTCCCTGCAGGGACATTGTATATTTGAAGTAAAGTTTACTTAAAAGGGAGGGAGAAGATAAAACAAAGTATTTACAAGCTATAGGAACCCTCTAATCTAGAGTTCCGGAGAGAAAGTGAGAGAGAAGCTCAAACCTGCCGCCTGCCCGACACGCCGCACCTACTGACGAGACCCCAGCTGTTGGCAGAAGAGCCTAGGACTGCGATTACGCTGAGCAGCATGTATGGGAATGAATTGCACTTTAATATATGGATATATTTCTTTCCCTTTCCACGATGGTCTGAATATGTCGCTAAATTTGTCACTAGTCATGTTCATATATCATACAATAAGTCAATAACGTAATTATCGCGACAGTGTGCTCTCTGCTTAACATTAGAATATGCGTCACTTATTCCTGTTGGCATAACGAATGAGGTCATTTTAAATATACATTTTGGAAATATTCCCGTACGTCTGTTTACTCAAGCAGCTTTGTCAACAAATAGTTATCACCGATCCTTTGCACCAATATTCTAAAGCAATTCACGTTGCGCTCTTTAAAGATGAATTTTGTGTGTATGAATAATACTATAAAACCGAAACTGCAACTGTTAATAGTGTAATGAAGCACACAAGGAACAATGTATATTGCTACATTCTATAAAACGTCCATATGTAGCAGCCATATCCATGGCAGATGTTCCCTAGAGCTGCAACAGAATGCGCTCTGGCGGTTGGTCCAAATTCCCTCTCATCACATCTCCCCTCCCTCCTGCCTGCCTCCTCATTGACAGTCGAGTCACATTCAAAACAATCCTTAGGCAATAATTGCCACAAACAAAAAAAACCTGTTTATCTGGTCGGAACAGCAGTCCCAATGAATACACGCTACCATGGGAAGTGAGGGGAAAAATGGGAAAGAATGAAACCTTGATATTCATACAAAAGAATGAAATCAATTTGAACCAAATACATATCCCCCTTTTCTCTCCCTCTGTTTAGCTTCTTTGATGCTTTGGGTAAAAATAATGGTTTCTGCACTTTTGAGTGTACATGCAGCACACCCTGTCTGATTGATAATTATAGATTAGCTTGGTACTGGCATTATCAGTACCTGGGTAAGCTGTTTCCTAATTATGTGAGGAGAGATAGAAACCTGGTACTGCACCTGCTATGTAGGGAGGACAGAAATGTTCTTAGCGTGGAAAGTGAGCCTTCTGATTTTCCACAACATGGCAGTATTTTAGCTCATGGTGCTAATTTGTATTTATAGGGGTAGTATTTAGCTATGGCTAGTCCTCTAGCTTAGACACTGTAGAGATATTAGCCTAAATGACGGCTGCTTACGAGGATCAGTGTCTGCCAGTGGTTAAGGGTATGTGTCAGTCACAGTGGCATGCTGTGGAATAAACAGCACACAAATGTTTTTCAGCAATTTAGGAATACATTAGTCATAGTATTGTAGGTTATTTTTTCTCAAAGATGCAATAATCCTATATGCCAGATCGGTATCAACAACATCATTATTGACCTTATTGGATCAGATATTGGCCACAACATGACCAATCCAAATTAAATGCAGTTTGTTTGTTTGTTTCTTTTCAGGGTCTCTGCTATCAGTTAAATTAATTTAGTCATGGTGGACCTGGCCTCATGTTACTCATTATACTCAAATCATAAAAATGATTTAAATGAGTTCCACACAGTACACAGAAAAAGAGAACACTAGTATCAAATCTGTACTCTGTGTGAGCAGCTACCCTGGGTTTTAGGTATCAGAATGGGTACTAGGGCAGAAAAAGTAGGATTAGTGCATCCTTAGTTCTCATGGTTGTGTTGTATTTGCTTTAGGTACTGTTTAGTTTATCCATCCTTCCATCCATGTCCTCTCCTCTACAGGCCTGAGCCTGTCCCAGCACACATGGCCGACCTGCCCTGTCCTGGACTGTGTATCTGTATATTGTATATGTTTTTATATTAGGAAATGTTCATTTTAAGTAGAACTGGCCTACTTACTTTCTCTCATAGAAAAGTATATAATGAAATGATTTTGTCTGATTCTGATTACTTGACTGATTATTAGAATAATAAGTAGAATACGAAATTATGAAAAAAAGAGATAACTGCAGTCCTCTTATGGAGACTTGAAGTACTTTTTATGTTCATTTCATCTTTGGTCATTTTTTACAAAGAAATATGGTATTAAGTCAATTTACAAATCAACCAATTTGGGCAGAGCACTGATGCACAACTAGGAACAAGGAACATTTTATGTGGAACCTTTATGGAATTGCACCACTACAAATAACATGCCAGTAGGTATCGAGAGTGGGAGCCAGGAGAGCCCTTTACTTGAGAGGCGAAATTACATTTTTGTGACATTTATTTCCCTCTCCAGTATTGCACAAGGCTCATTTGCTGGTGCCGTGGGGCTTGTTGGTTTCCACAGTAGTGATGTTGGGTCCATTAGAAAAGACTTTCACTTTACTTGTTGAGAAAAAAGCTGGCTTGTCAAAGCCACAGTTGTGAATTGCTGGGTGTTTTAGGGACAAGCCTCTGTGGGTGGCTTCAAAGTGCACTTTATCACCCCGGGGAGTCAGAGAAAATCACTTAGTGGTACGATTGCTTTTCCCTTTTAGAGGAGCACTCGTGGACAGAGGAGGTGGTGGAAGAACATGAGATTCCATGACACTGAACACACTAGCCAGGTCATAAGGACGCTGGTATATTATGTTGTATTTTACACCTATGAGTCCCCATGATGATAACATTTGGGATGGGTGACGCACCTGAGGCTAAGAGGCAGTTTAGAGCACAAAGTATAATTGCTTAATGGGGTTTGTGTAGCCTAAGCCATGCAGATACTTGGCTACAGGGTCAGAGCATATTTGAATTAGGCCACACATTTTTTCATGTCCATGAAATGCATTCGCCACACGCAACTAGGAAAACACAGTTGCACAGCTGTATGGGAAAGCTGTGCCATATTGGCCACATTTCTAACTGCTCCCAGGCAATGGCAGCTCATTTGGTGACATCATTAGACCAAGCCTGTGTAGCCCCCATGGAAGCAGAGACTAGTCTGCTGGACCAGACTTAGGGTCAGAGCACTGCTGTGGGAGCATCTGACTGCAAGACACTGATGAATGTCAGGAGACTGAAGCCAACCAGCCATCTGGCAGGCTGGAGACAGTGTTGGGAGGGTACCATCGATCTGTGTCATGTCTTCAGGCTTGCAGCCTGAGATGTGGCAAATGACAGAGGTCGATTTGTGAAATTTTAACAAAGGGGAAGGTGGCCTGTGCAGGCAATTGAGTACTGTACTGAGAAATCCTGAATAAGGCTGGGGGCACAACAAACTATAAAGTACAGAGAACAGAGATACTACAACTAAACAAGGACCACCATTTATTCAATGATGCTTAAAAATTTACCTTGTAAAAATTCTGACTTTTTTACAATTATACACATTAAAATGTCAGGCTTAATTTGCAAATACAGGCAGTCTGCATATCAAGACTTCTTCTGAATAATTTTAGATTATGACAAATATATTGCATTGTTTAGTTATATTTTCTCACTAGCCCACTTTGAACCAAGTGAAATAAGCTTCTGTGGCCTTTTAAAAAAAATGAAAATCTGCTGACTCCACATTCAGTGACACATAGCTGCCTGTTTCTGCTGTAGTCAGCCAGGTCCTGATGCCCTCAAACAAATATCTGCATGTATGCTGCATTTTAAGCAACAGCATTCACATTCAAAGCCTGAAATATCATATCTGACTTATGTCTCTCAGGCTTACAATATCGTGCTTTTTGGAGGCAAAAATCATCTTTTTCAGCTTGAAAACTTAACAACATATTTGTCAGCTAGAATAAGATAAAATCCACACTTTTCCAACTTCCTTTTGTCAATTTCTATGCTTTTCTGTTTTAAATGTTTGGCTTGTGCTCTTCAAGCACACTCTTTCCTCATTTCAACCTAGACAGTACATAAAAAATTCTTCAACTGGGCTAGTTCGTCCACATTCCACAGATAATTATCGAGCTCAAGGGCTCGGTCAGCATTTTGGCAAGGCTATTAATGAAGCTATGGAGAAGTTGCTTCTGTTTTACAATGTACTGAATGGAGGATTTTGTGTTTTTAATGGCAGAAAAGCTTAATACTGAGGCAATATCTTATCATTTTGGAATTATTTGTTTTAGCATTAAATAGGCATTGCTCTGAGTTTGACAATCTGTAGCCATGTTGTCAAAACCCACTGTGATGAATATGAACTAAAACGGATATTTTTAATAATTATGAGGTGTTTAAAGCATATTGACAAGTACAGTTTCAAATACCCACTGATATAAGGAGATAAATGGAATACCTGGGTATCATGACTCAGCTTTTCAGAGACACTGATGAGGAAACCCCTTCTCAAAATGTGACAGAAAATCAATCTAAAAAAATGCACATGGTGGTGATATAACAAATCTTTACTTGTATTAATGGTATTAAAGTGCAAATCCCAAAAGCGTATTGCAAAATTATGGCTGTTTTTATGAGACAAAATAAGCCTTTTGCTCCTCATATTGTCATTGTGTTGCTGGATCATTTTGGACCACATAGGGAGAGGAGACTTGGAAAGAGGATGACATTAGCCTCTCAGCATGGGTGAGTGGACTGAGGGGGAGATTTCAGCAAGGAAGAAAATGTCTTTGCATATATCTTTTTCTGTTGTGAAACAGCCTCACAAATCAGGATATTGTTTTTTTAATGAGTGCTGTGGATGAATGAATGCCATTTCTGCACAGTGATGTGTGGCAGTCACATCAGTTATGTCAAACATACACTAAATCCATACTCAACTGACTGGCTTTGTTATTCCTCTATTATGAGAGTGACAACTTCCTTATCGTCTACATTAAATGTATGTGTTGTGTCATTGTTACATTCAGATTTCTACAAGCAGATTTTTGGAAACCATACACTCAGCAGGTCATTCCAAAAAATATTTTCTCTCTTAACACAATTGATCAGTTTGTCATCTGGACTAGCTTGAATACAGGACAAGATTTGCTGCAAGGCTTTCAATATTATAAGTTATTAAGAGACAAGAATATTTTGTAAAAGACTGAAGGTTGATGAATTGATAAACTGATTAATGATCATTTTAATAATCGATGACTGTTGTCCTTATTTTAAGCAAAAATTACAAATATTCACTGGTTCCAGCTTCTCAGAAGTGCTTGCTAGTCTTTTCAGTCTTCTGAATATCTTTGAGTTTTGGGCTGTTGGTCAGACTAAACAAAATATTCAAATATGTCAGCTTGGCTCGGGGAAATTGTGATTATTGTGTCATTTTTCACTATTTTCTGACATTTTATACAATACAACAGTTAATTGATGAATCGAGAAAATGATCACAAGATGAATCGGTAATTAAAATATTTATTATTTTCATCATTAATATGTGTAACATAGGACATAGATGAATCTCTAAATTATTTTGTGCATGTTTGTTATTCATAAGCCAGAGCAGTTTGAAATAAATGTTTTTACTCCAACTAAACCGAATAAATATCTCCGCTGCAAAGATACAAAAATACATGGATTTATGTAATTAGTCAAACAAACGCAGAGCAGCCATATGCAGCTGCCAACTGTTTTGTCAATTTACAAATGACAAATACATTAGGTCTTCTTACACACTTATGCTTTTTTACACATTACAATAAAAGTGCAGGGATCCTACTTTTTACCTTGATATAAGGTACCGCATAATGCTAAAAGTTTCATGGGCCTTTTTTACAGCAGACATTTTGACTTGTCATAGTAGAAAAAAAAACACAGGTGTTATTAATAACATTAACAATGACTCTGTTTTATTTAGGTGGCACGAACTTATATGTCCCTCAACAATCCAGTGACTCCAGCAGTCTAGATAATCTCTTTGCCTGCCTCCATGCTATTAAAAGTTATAGTCTTTGGTCCAACAAATTCTACCAGCCAGTTTCACAGTAAGCTTGGTTCCCTGACTAAAAATATTAAGCAGGCTGGGGGAAATCTTGGAGTGATTTCTGAAGATTTTTGATGTTCAAGTGAAGAATGTTGCCCAGTCATGCTTCTTTCAGCTCAAGAAAATCTCCACAATCAGGTAATTCTTGTCTCCTACTGATTAACACAAGGTCATGCATGCATTTATCAGTCGGAGCTCCCTTCACTGACTCCAACCGGTGCAGAAAGCTTCTGCCTGAAATTTAACAGGCACCAAGAGATATGAACACATTACTTCTGTGCACATTGACTCCCTATGTGCTTGGGCGTTCCCTTAGATTGGTGGATGCGGCGCTGCTGGTTATTCTTACATCCTGACTTGTGACCAAAGGTGACAGGGCCTTTGCTCTTTGAGCCCCCAGACTGTGGAAAACTCTGCCTTTTGAGATCAGAAAGGCTACATCATTAGCGTCTTTTAAATCCCTTCTTAAAACTTTATTTTATAGGAAACCATTAATGAATGCTTAATATGTTGTTGGTGTTATCATCCCACTATTGCCATTTTTTTTTTTTTTACCTTATTTTATCCCGAGGTGTTTTATGATCCCTGTGTTTTTAATCATTTTTGCTTTTATGGGTAAAGCATTTTGTAACCTTGTTAATAAAAGTGGTATATAAGTAAAGTTTATTATATAAGTGTCTCAGTATGTCATTACAGTGTGACAGTGAGCCAGCATGGACAATACCAGGTCCCTGAAACTGAAGCAGCTTTATGCAATTCATCCATGATTCATTTAATTATTAACACCTGTGCTTCTCCTAATGTGACATGTCAAATTGTCTTCCGTAAAAAAGGCCTACTGTTACAGAGAATTTAGCATTTTTCTGCAAATACAGTCTGCCCCCTCCCATGTGTACTAGATACACTGATACTACATACAACAGAGCAAAGAAATGTGCAGATATATATCGGTCGCCCAGGGTTCAATAATTAAAAGTCCCATTCATTTTTTCCCCCACAGACTATTACGGAGCTGTTGGAGCAGCTCCTGGTTGAATCATCAGCACCAGTGTTGGCCCTACAGCACATCTGACATACTTCCACTGGGAATGCGCACAAAACAAAATAATTAACAACAAAGACTTGCCAGATAGCTGAGTGATCAAGGGCACTGAGACCGAACCAGAGCTGAATACACAATGAAATCGAGCACCAACACACCAAAGAGCGCAAAATAGACACTCCAAGGCAGCGCTGTCTATTACATTCAACACCAGTGGTTAAACAATAAAATTATGCTTAAGGAGGCGAGTAATACCCTTCCAGTCGCTCATGGACTTGCTGTTTAAGTTTCTCTCCAAGGTCAGCTCCACTAACCTGGGCCTTCTGTGTGTGGAACATGGTTCGTCGATGCTCTGAGGAAAAGTTACTGAGTGTCGGCTTAGGGGCTATAAAATTTGATGGAGGAGGATGGCTAACGGGCTGCACCTGGCTAACGTTAGCTGCTGAGATGTTAGCTTCTAGAACTGATCAAACTCGGATGATTTTCCTCACTTGTTGCGTTTGTTTCGCTCAAAAGTGTTTCTTCAGCATTTGGCCTTCCAACTCCTGATAAAATAAAAAAAAATAAAAAAAAATAAAAAATAAATAATTTTCCTATAGCCTATTTTGGACATTACCTAGCTCAACTGAATTCAAGGCGCGGATGACAGTAAACATCGTCTGAGTGCACAAGATTGTGTTTACCAGCTCCACCCTCCTGCATGACAGGGAGATATTTTCATATTATATATATTTATTACTTTTGCATAAAGAATACATACGCGTTATTTTATTTTTTACATTATGCATAGGCTATGTACTTCATTTTATAGATTTCTTTGGGGGCACATACGTTCATATGGGGGGAGGGGCAGTCCTCTGATAGTACATGCAGCTCTAATAAACATCTGTCAAAAGTAAGTAAGGCTATGACTGTTAGTAATGTTTCCATTGTGGTGGACGGCGGCTTATACAAATCTGTTTCAAAGACATCATGAAATGCGAAGTTATCTATAGGCAAATGTCCAAGTCCTAGAGTGGAAAGTTGTTCGTCTGAAGTTCATTTTTTAACTCCAAAAGCAAGCTGAACTAGTGTCACCTCACGGCAGCGTAAAGAAAACTGTTGTTGAATGCTTGAAAACTACTGACATCCAATGGTCTACAGGGGCCCCAGTGGATGTCAATGGACAGTAAATTAGTTTACTAAAGCTTGCTACAAAGGTACAGGTTTTAATACAGAGACACAGTGAACACTGAAAATGTTACAGACATGCCACCTCTTTAACTATATGGAATAAGGCTGAAATAAACCAAGGGTTTGTTTCATGGATTTTAAAAACAGTTGGAGCCTTTGACTTCCCGCTGGTAAGGCAAACCTGCAGTAAAAACAATGGTAGCAACATCTGTCTGTGGCTAATGTGTTACTGGGTTTTACTTTTTATGGCAGTAGAAAAACTGAGAAAAGAGCTGATTTAAAAATTTGCTTATATGCATAGATTAAGGCTTGATTTTGCATTACTAGATTACAGTTTACTTAAGTGCAACATCAGCTCATGTACTTCAGCAAACAATATCTGCTTTCCATCTAGCAATGACAAAAATCAACTTAGAAGAACATCAGCGACAGCTTGAACCACAGTGCGTTTGCAGCCCGGGATGCAGCTAAAAGTAGCAGCAAAGCACTTTTCTTTCTTTTAGGAGTCATTACATACCAGGATTAGAGGACAAATTCCAGGAAAAGCATTAGCAATTAGAAGTCCAGCAGCCGTCAGGGTATGTAATTATAGGCAATGTGTGTGATTAGAGTAAGAGGTTCAATAAATTACATTAACATACTTTTTAAATCACAAGGGAGAGTCTACAAGGACCCTAAAAGAGGCAGAATGCACATATTGATTTCCCTTCCCCCAATGGAAATTTATTTGGTGTCTGCTGAGCAATGAGGGCCATTGCAGTGTTCAATTTCCTGACACAAACAGTTGAAACTCTACAGAGCATGGGAGTGCGCTGTAGAAAATGTGACATGATTTTTATTTTTTTATAGAAGAAAATCTTAAGCCCCAGGGCATTCTGTCATCTGTTATTGCTACATTTTTTAAATAATATTTCTACTCTTTCTACACAGAAATCTAAAGCATGTTTTATTTCCCCCCTCATTCTGTAATGGTGTTTTCCACTTTTTCTCTTGTTTTGCTGTCAACATTTTTACAGGCCCCTTTCACTTCTCACTTTACTTCATTTGAATACAGAAGGGCTCATAAACGCAAGATGCAGAGGAAAAACAATATAGAAATCGCTGACCAGTGTGTTTGCTGGCCGATTTCAGATTTGCAGTGCACATTGTTTCATCTACTGCCAGCCGTGTCTCACTAATGAATCTGATGAAGTTTGTTAATAAAGTGGACACTACTTGGTGACAAGAGAACACTAATTGATGGGAAAGAGTGACAAAGTTTAAAGGCTGATTGAGTAAAGTTGTCTTCATGCTTGAGCTATGTTGATGCATACAGCTGAACAGCTCCAAACACTTCTTGATGTCAAAACGTGTGCATGTGTGCGTGTCTATTGCAGGGTTGCCTGGCAGAGCCTGAAACGCAGCTGTTGGCTTTAATCGACTTTTCGGATAGGGAAGATTTTCCAGTCCAGGGACACACACCTTCAAATCGGCTCAGAAGCTTGCTGGCAGGGAAGGGAGCCCCATCTCCATGGTCAAATGGCACCTTTCAACCCGCCTGCTGACGGGCTGGCTGGGAGAAGGGGCTCAGGGTCCAGAGGAAGGGGCTGGCAGCACCAGCACGGCAGTCTTTTACGGTGGAAGAACCTAATTGCACAAGGCATCTCCAAACCCCCCGGAACTGGCAGCTGTCCACAACTTTCCCTTGAGCTGGCTTAGAGGAGTGCATCACTCGTATGAAAATCATGCTGGAAGCACAAACCAAGGGTTTTCGAAAACTTCACCCAAAGTTTGATTCTGTAAATGGTCTCGTTTTCTCCATTAGAACTCCAGTTTCCAATGCAAACTGCCTGGCAATGGAAACACTCAAATGAATATGTTTATTAAAATCTCCGAAAGATCATGTAGAGAAAGCAATGGTGGACTCTGTTTCTGCATGCCAAAATTGAATGCGAATGATTAAAATTCATTTAACAAAGGTGTATTTAACATGCATACTTTTAAAACTGGCCTCTGATGTCCCATATATATAATATCACTGCCACCAAAGCTTACTTTTTCCAGCAAACTATAGCCATTTCATTTGCCCTTGGAATTCTTGATTGTGTGTTTAAGGTGAGCATTTTTACTCTTTAACCATATCACCCCCTGTTGTCCATCTTCCAGCTGTCTGGTAGGTGGGCCCTGGTGCTCCTGTTAACTGCTTGGAATAGCAGTTTAAGTGGAGTGTCAGAGCCCACAGCAAAATGGTTGCCATTCTTCACGAGGAAAGCATGCGGCACATGACATCATTAAGCAGATGAGACCCTCTAGGTGATGTAGGCAGTCTCCATGATACTCCTTAGTACCATCAATTCTGCTTATGGAACCACTTACCTCCCAATGGCCCCGTAATCTATTTTTAATATTTGCCAGATAAGTGCACTCAGAGACATTCTTCAAGGAAAGGCTGGATTTTTACCATTAGTCACTAAAGAAAAAAGAAAGAGAGACATAAATTATCCTAAAGGTGGAACATTGGTCCCAGAAACTAATTGTATCGAAGGCCTTTCCATTTCTTTTTATTTTATCACTAGCGTGGTTATGATGACATGCTTATTGACAGATGGAAGAGATTATATAAGAAAATATAAAAAAAACACAAAGAATTGTTTGTGGTCCCACAGACCCCTGCAGAATGTGTAAATATAATAATAATTGTAAAATCAACCAATTTGTTCCTTTAAATATTTTTATTTCTGTTTTATTCTGACCTTAAAACCCAATAATTTGGAGTGGTAACTCTTTCCATGGGCGCACGATAAGGAGATCATGGATTCGAATCCTGGACCTGACCACGACCTCCCTGGGTGGAGTCTGCATGTCCTCCCCGTGTTACCGTGGGCTTTCTCTGGGTTCTCAGGCTTCCTCCCACAGTCAAAACACATGCATGTTTAGGTAAATTTCTAACTCTAAATTGTTGATGAATGTGACAGCGTGTGTCAGCCCTGCGACGAGTTGGCCACTGTCAGTTGTACCCCACCTAAGGCCCAAAGTCACTGGGATAGGCTCCAGTCACCCGTGACCCCTAACGGGAACAAGCGGTAGAAAATGACTGACTGACTCTTCCCATTGCCACAAACTGGGTTTGATCAAAATATAAAAAAATATTAAATATTTTCATCAAAATATGAAAATTACTATAGAGCATTGTTATTACACCAAGTAAGGTGTACATGTTTTACATGTCACATAGGTAATGTTTGAACAAATATATTTTATTTTTGTTTGCCAAAAAGTCATTCACAGAAAAAGAACAGGAGGTTGTCCTACATAATGACGTTACATCTGTTTGGGATCATCCCAGAGCAGTCTAACTCCTTGTTAGACCTTAAATGAACAAAATGTTATTAAAACTTCAATAACAGAAATCAAAATTAAATTATTTGGGATTTGGAAGGATTAGTGATGTGTAAAAGGTACTGGCAACACACATCACAGATATATAGCATAATAAAGTCCATTGTATTTAACCATGTTGGGTTCTTCAACCCCCAAACAGAAGGGATGCATCATTTTCTGTATACAATTCTGAAACACGTCATCAGTTTAAAATTGTGGATACAGTGTAAGTGATTCTTTTTAAAAGTAGGAAAAGTCATGAAGTATCAAGCTGATAAATCAATATTAAGTATGTTTTTCAGCTGTTAAAGAGGGCACGGGGTCTCCACAACCCCAAACAGAAGCTTAGGGATAAATGCAATAACATTTGCAATTGTTAAGAGTAAATAATATCTGACTGCAAATCACGTTGTCTTGCAGGCAGTCTACTTACATACATCTGCCTGAAATAATTTCCTATCAGCGTATTATTGTATACAGCTAATAGAAATGTCAGCAAGCAAACATGTGAGCACCACAGTGATCGCCAAATGAACCAGACGATATAATGAAGTTCCTGAACACCTCACTGCTCACTATTATCAGATGCCTTTGCCTCTCTCCTCCTTCTAATCAGCACTCTTGACTGAGTGCAGATGTCATAATTATCAATCTGTTCAGACAAGCCTCTGATGATTGATGAGAGGCACATCCCAATCAATGGCGAATGCATGATAAGTGTTTGCTGTGAAGATTATGGGAGCAGCACCTCAGGTGGAGTGGCTTTTTCCCTCATTATACCACCAACACAGCACCAGCAAATAACTCACTGACACTTGATCTTTAATCAGGGATTATCTGGCACTTGACATTATTTTCAAGAATATGTTACTCTGCCAGATTCTTCTTTGAACTTCAGACAGGAAAACAAATGAGTTATTTCTCCCTAACTGGCTTTCATGGAAATATTTCATCATGCACTACTATTTTAGATGCCTGTAAGGCGATGATTTTCCAAGATGTCCTTATGGATCAAATTACACCACTTAAAGCCCAGAGTGTAATTGAGACTTTGTGCAATTTTGTTTTGGACCATGCTGAAAACAAAACCTTCTGTTCCTTTTTCTTCTCACAGTTAATGTCCAATTTCTTCCTGAACATTAGTTGAGTTTGTTTCATATACATTGAATCTTGAAACCACAAGGCCTCAGTGCGGTGAAAAAGGAAATAGCAAACGCTGTCTCCACAAATCTCAGCAAGAGCTTTCAAAGTCTGACATTCCTAGCTAAGGGCTCAGTGCAGAGGCCCACAAAGCACAAGCAAATGCTGGCCCAGAATGCAAATACCTTTCGTGAAAACTGGCACTCAAGCTTGTTTGGAACTGCTCGCGACCCTTTGAGGATGAGAGAGAAAGAGGCAAATTTTTGGGTGAGATTGTCTTGGTAAAGCCTCCGTCAATCACTCCCCTGGGAGAATGGCTGGATGGAGAGAGGGAGACTAGATGGCTGTGGCTTTCTGTGCACATCCTGGCACACAGGCCTGCTCTTTGTTTCAGCCGTGACAGCAATGCCAGCAGGACAAAGTCTTGTCACATCCACCAAACCAACTGTCATAATTAAGCTGCACATTGACTAACAGCAATATCCCCTTGCTACAGTGTAAATGTCTATAGGGGTATCCGTAAGTTACGTGTCTTAAATCTGAGAGGATTTGAATAAATACATTAGTCATAAGCTAAAGCAAAATTTTTGAGCAGCACAATTTTTGATGAATGAAGTCAGTCTATCAGCTCATATAGAGATACTAAAATGGGAATGAGAGATGTCAGAAAACCGTTGCTGGTTCAATTGGTTACACCATGTGGTAAATGCAGAAAACCAAGATTCCCTGGAGAGGTTATTTTTAAACATTGTGAATTCATTTATTTCAGGTTACTGAAGTTAAATCCCTACGCTCATTCAAATCCCTATACCTCAGTTAATCTCAAACAATTCTTTCTGTTGTTGATTGAGTACATTTCATATATTGTTTTCTAGCTCAACAAAAAGGCAAAGAAAAGTAGGGTCAAGTCTGCCTGCCTGTAGCACTATGGAATCCGATTACAGACAATCCTTAGATGGCAGTATTCAACCATAGCAGAACAACAGGAAACTACTGTAGAGAGGCAGAAAAGCTTCTCGATTGTCAGATTCTCCTCCTTAAAAAACCAAAACCACTTAGCAAAAATGAACAATGTATTAACAGGGAAAATGCAAGCCTTAATATGTATAAATCCAGACAGATGTATGGGATTTACAGGAGGTGACTCTTTTATGGGGGGAGGAGAAAGAACTGAAATTGTCAAATGCTAAAAGCACAACATTGATCTGTGTTCAGTATGCACCTTAAATACTAATGGGATTTTCTAGACTTTCTATGTAGCCTAATATGGAAATGCTTGGTTTCAACGGTTACTGACTAAGCATATAGGAATTCAAAATAAAAGTACTGAGGATTTACAGCAGTAGATTTATAAAGGATTGCATTTAAATATTTAATGTGAAGTTGAGAAAAAAATTAAATCAAATTAGTAAACATGAACATTATGAAAATGTTAATGAGAATTTAGTAGTTATATAGTTACCACATCACATATATTCACTTTTGCTCATAATGGAAAAACTGCAGGAGCCATGACTCCCAATGTAGTAGTGTAGTATACTGTAACTGTTAGCCAAGCAATATTGAAGCTGATTCTCTTTGCTGTATTGCCTTTCACTGTGGACTGCTTTTGGCTGGATTCTGTGGTTCTCTCAGTGCACTTTTGGTTTGATGAGTATGACAATTATGTGAATCATGTACTCTGGCCTTTGTCGTCATCAGATCTCAATCCAACTGATTGCCTATGGGATATTTTGAAGTCAGGTGTTAGCCAGCCTTCTTCAATTGAGTTTCAGAGACTTGGAGAATCTAAGCCAAGAAGCACTGAAGCTGTTGTGGTGGCTTGTGGTGGCCCAACACCTCATTATGAAGCTTTTTGTTTTTTTCTTTAATTGTATAAGGCAAGTAAGAAATTGAAATATAATGATAATGTTTGGATTGATAAGCATGACAATAATCGATGCGAATAGTTTAGCTCTGAGGCAGAGCTATTATGTAGATGCTCATTGTTTTGCCTGTCCTTTTTTTACCCGTTATGTATGTCATTGTCCAGTTGTTCTGTATTGTAAAAGGCTTATTGTGTTTGCCCATCAGACAAAAGAATGCTTCTGTAGGTGGATGTGTTACAGGACCACACAGTCACATTAACAGGCTTACTCACTCGACTGGTTTGACGATTCAGCATTAAGGACCTCACACATAATCCATACTGCCTGGTGGAGGGAGACACTGTGGAGCACTTTCGCTGTCCATATGAATAATATTTTAATGGATCACATAGACCATGAGTGCATTCTTGTCATCCCCATAGTTAGAGATTTTCCTAACTTAAAAAAAGCACGACATTGTCAAAATTGATGCAAGAGCAGTTTTTTGCATCTGGATGTTTATTTTTATTTGACATACAGTATCCATTCACAAACGCAAGTTCCACCTAAGTGAATATAATTTGCCATGAATAAGCATTTAAGCCAAATTGCGATTACCTTAAGCTGGACAGCGTCACAGCAGAACACAACAAACACAATCTGAGCAGGAAGCATAAATAACTCATTTGACTTGATGCACCATCCGGGTAATTCCACAATCTTTGCTCTGATGGTGATTGCTTCAGAGTCTTGGCAGAGGTAGAGAAGTCAAAATAATTAGATCACAGCACCACATATGCCATGGCCTATGCACTTGTCTGTTATTCATGAGATGCTTTATTTGCTTATGCAGCGGTTGTTTGGCCCCTGTCTGGTTCAGCTGGCAGACAGAGGATTTGAATCAGTACCATTAAAATATAAATATTTTATTAAAGGAATGAGTACCATTCAAATGTAAACATTTAATGTATTGGAGCAGTTTTAAAAGAGCCAAAACTAACTATATAAATACATACATAATTATACAATAAAATGCTTAAATAAATGAATAAATACATAGCTAAAAGACAGTAAATTCGAAGCTGGACATATAATGTAAATTAGATTATCATTGCCTGATTAGGTAGTATAAGGATGACTGGAGAATAGAGCTTCTAGCTGGTGTGCACATTTAAACACAAGGATCCAAGAGCCATTTAACTATTTATTGAGGGAGGGCGTGGGTAGGTGAATGGATGGCGGAATGGATGAATGGATGATTTTCTGTACAATGAACAAACAAATCAATATATTGCCATGCATACCATAACCAATAATCATGAACAAAGGTATATAAGCTAGCTTACAGTATTAATGCATCCACTAAGGTTAAAAAGGATTTTTTAAAGCCTTTGTCAGGATCCTATTTATAGAAAACATAGGCAAATACAGGGTAACAAATATACAGCCACTTTCTCTAAATTTAAACAGTTAGCCTTACTCACAGGTTTCAGCATCTCAGAAGGGAAGTATATTGAGTGGCTCCAACACAGTGCATGATCTGCTTTCATGCAATCTGGCTTACTCAGGAATTTAGGTAGTCAGATACACACATTGAATTATGTCGACATAACTCATAAGATATAAACAATTAGTCATCTAAACTTGGTAGAATC
Source organism: Coreoperca whiteheadi (assembly GCA_011952105.1). NCBI lineage: Eukaryota > Metazoa > Chordata > Actinopteri > Centrarchiformes > Sinipercidae > Coreoperca > Coreoperca whiteheadi. The sequence goes on from CM022486.1 coordinate 9,137,047, forward strand.
ATACCAAACAAACTTACAGTTGCGGCAGCATGGTCTCAGACAAAGGATTTGAATAGAGCACACCCAGCCTTTATATATCTGCCACTTCTCCACTGTGCACAGACAGGTGAATCTCTCCTCCCATTCCGGGTCCAACGAAATTGACAAGCTTGAGATTCTTGAACAATATAATTAATATAATTTAGTAAAATTGTTAAATAAATGAATAAATAAATGATTATGTATTTTAATGCTTAATTGTCACTATATATAAGCAAATACAAATGAAATGAGACATTAAATATATAAATGTTACATTTATTTGTGCATTTATTATTACTGTTCATTCACCAATCAGATGCTTTAACCCGCCCGGAGGTCGTAGGCCGTTCTAGGCGGGTCTAGGAATTTTCATTGTGAACTCATTTATTTCAGGTTACGGAAGTTTATGTGCATCAATATTCTACGAATAATAACATAAATTAATAGGCTACATGCACATACACGTAACTGTTGACGGTCAGTCTCCTACTTTGCAGAACCTTTATAGAACAGGAGCTTTTTCTGAGCTCATTTACAAAATTTAAGACTATTAAGTAGTCATATATATGAATAAATACAAATAAATTAAATATTTATATATTTAATAAATTTAATTTAATT
>CM022486.1:9137713-9325968 GCA_011952105.1 Coreoperca whiteheadi
TATTTATTTATTTATTTGGTGTGACAATTAAGCATTCAATACATATGTATTTATTCATTAAGCATATTATTATATAATTATATATACTTATATACTATTATTATATACTTTATATTGTATATAGTATAGTATATACTTATTCATTAATTTATTATTTAAGCATTAATTATATAAATATTTATGTATTTATTTATTTAGTTTTGACCCTTGAAACCCTCCACAGTTTTAAATGGTGTAATATCTGAGTAAAATGTAGTGAGTCCGGTAGGCCATGGTGTGCTGTTAATGGCTACAAGCTTGTTCTGACTGTTCTGCCAGGTTGAGGACACACTGAAATTTCAATTTTTCAAAATCAATTTTAAATCAATTTTAAACACACTTTAATTTTCAACCTTGTGTTGCATGGAAAAATTACTTTGGGGCCCATGAATGTGATGATAGTCACATCATCTATATGCTAAATGTTATTCTACATGCTTTGAGTATTTCATGAATGGTCTTCAATAGGGAAAATTAACATGATTTTGTGAAGCCAATTGTATATATTTTTGTCTACATGTTTTTGCAATAAATTCAAACATAGATTCCACAGTCTCATATTTGCAAAGACAAATCAATAAAACATTAAATATGAATAGCCTTACAGCCTGGGGAGGTTAAGAGCACTCATTATTTTTAACTGGACATGTTATACAAAGTGTAAAACAAGCCCTGCTGCATGTTCTGTAATTTTGTTTTTCACCTTACACAAGCCTAATTCTAACACTCAATTATTGACTACATCTAACCTAAAGCAATAAATCTCACCTAACACACATCCGTGCAACACCTGAAACTCTACTACTAACGCTATTTTACGTGACACACTGAAGGGAAGTAATCACATATGCTTCCTGTCCAGCAGAGAATAAAGACAAATGTAATCCTGTTGATGTCCCGATCTACATGAAGGTGTTCCATAAATCATGCAGCATCACCCCTGGCTTGTTCCAACCGCTCTTTAATGGAGGACTTCTCACAAGGCCCAATTAAAAGAACCCACACAGCTCAGATTGAGAGTTTGATATGTGAATTATTTAAAAAGGTGCATAAATATGACTCGTTGCTATTTAACAAGGTGTAAGGACATGAATTATGAGCATAATCTCTTTTTCTCCCTCTGTGGGGGGTTTCCAAAGTTAAAATTTAGAAAAGCTCAAGGATATCAAATTGCTATTGTGTTTATTTGGAATACCAATTTAGAATTAGAAAATCTGACGAATTAATGTGATCCAATTTTGTGAATTTAAAGAGATGTTTTATCTTGTGTTCAGCTCTTTTAGGTGTAGCGTGAAATGTCAAAATTTGTTTTAAAGCGGATATAATCAATATTTTTTATATTAACAATGGATCACGTGACTACCTTTGTGTAAAAGGTGTCGCTCATAGAAATGAACCCACAGAGAATTATCATCTGTCCCCACCGCTCCACAGAGCTTAATAGCCACTTTCAGATCTGAAGAACTTTCCGAACATAACGGTTTTGGTTCACTCTCACCCAGGGGCGTGTCCTGGGAGTGGTCTGGGGTGGCATGGGCTCTACTAAACCACTGCACACTACCTACCCAGCACTAAATAGCAGGCAGGCAACGCTAGCGACTGAACATACTGGAGCATTGAGCAGACATTTCCCTCAGCAGTTGGTAGAGACCAAAAAACAGAGCAAAAAGGAGAGTGAATATTGGACTTATATTCACGATGTGGTCAGAAACATGATCTCAAATGAATGCTAATGTTTGATATCTGCTGGATGTGTAAATAAGCACTGTTTTGCTAACAAGTTAGAATACTTTCAATTAAGGGGTTTATAGCTTGTTTCTGCTGTAGTCAAAAAATCAGTAATTGCAGATTTAAACAACACTGAAATGTGAATGAAGCAGGGCATGCTTTTAACACAATGTGTAAATTACCCGTGGCTGTTAATGGGAAGGTGGACTGATAAGACGTAAAGACGTATATTCTATTGTGCGGAAATAAATTCCTCACTGCACACGGTTGTTAACCTAAAAACAAATGTTTCAGACTTTACAGCATGTTTTATTTTCTCTCACAGTAATCAGGTTTTTCTGTCAACTCCTGCACATATGCTCCATTATGTACTGTACACAATGCCATGTTGTCTGTTAAATATCAAGGGAAAATATTTTCCTTACACAAAGCACTTTTAATTAACTTAAACAAGTGGACACTGTGCTACTGTAGATACAGCTTCTATTGGCATATTCCAGTATCTGTTAAAGTCACAAAACACTGTGGGAATGTGAAAAAGGACATCAAATGTTATTGAGCTTACATTCACCTCTGTGATATAAATAACACAAACACCCCCTTTAATCTCAAATACTGAAGAGCAGTGATACAGCAGAGTACCTGTGTGCAGAAATATAGAGAGTTTAGGAAGTGATCCTTATCATTATCTGTGAGGAGGCCAGTGCTGAGCGTGGCAAGGTCACCAGCATGACAGCATAAGGTCATCAGCACCATGCCAGTCCGCCTGCTGCTCCTTAAGCCTGACCTTGTCAAAGTCAAGTGTTGGGCTGCTAATGCCCCTTAACCCAGCGTGTGAAGCGCTAGAAGCTCTCACCAATGTTATATGCCCAGATGTAGCCACTGGCATTACTGATGAAGCTAACACTCCTAATTGCCTCTGCGTGATTCCCAGGCTTGACCCAAACTTGGCTGCCACTTCATCTCCCTCTCGTCTGTCTTTCACTCCATCTTTTGCCAGAACTGCACCCATAGCGGGACAGCTGGGCCACATCCAGGAGCATCAAAATATTGTCAGGACCACTCTCTGTGCTCCTGCTACCCTCCTCTCCAAATTAACCTTTAAATCAAAGATGGAGTCCTCTCCTCTCCTCCCCTGCTTCTCCCTCATCTTGTCCTCTGGGTGAATTAATAAAACCCTAATTTCCTCATTAGCCCTGTCAATTCATGCCGTGAGTAATAGGCACTACTTGGGAAAGTGCTCTCTTACATACAAAAATGTACCGTTGACAATTAGCTTCCTGGGAGCTTTTAGGGGGGGAGGGTGGTCTTTTGCTCTTAGAGAGACTTTTGGCTTCAATTTGTGTGTTCAAGTGTGTTTGCAGGGGTTGTTCCAGGGGACAGTATAGACAGTCAGTGTTCCTGCTGATTATTTTACAGGAGTGCTCGCTGTGTTTTGAAACTATTATGATGAAAACATTCACAACAGGATGTTTTGATCCTTGAAGTCAGACAGGAGGACACAACAGGAGGTGCCCACCACCTCAATCAAACGTTTCACTCGGTCTGTCTCAGTCTGTCCACATGACCACTGCCACAGCTACTACTGAGAACAATGAGGTCATGTCCTCTGCATTTTTTCTGGGAATTTGGAGTTTTTTTAACTTGACTACTAACAGAATGAATTTTAATTGACAGCTGTGCTAGCAGCTCTGTGAGGCAGACATAGCAGTGCTTTCAAATAAATGCCAATGTCGGCATGCTAACATGTCAGTAATGACTGTGTTAACATGCTGATATTTAACAGGTATACTAGGTTTTTCATGTTCACCATATTCGTGTAGGGTGTTAGCAAGCAAACTTTTGCTAATTAGCAATAAACACAAAGTTAAGCTGAGGCTGAATGGAATAACCTTTGTTTATTTGGTTATAAATCCAAATTATGGACAAATAAAAATGTGAAAGTTAAGGGGTCACCAAAGTTATTAGAATTCATCATGAGGGTGACATGAACACCGTTTCCAAATTTCATCGCAAATTCATCCTCTTAGTTGACATTACCATCTTTTAAAACATTGTCACAAAGCTTAAAACAAAGCCATTTTTCATATTTCGTAAAAAAGTTGACATTCTATTGGTACACAGTTTTCATTCAAGACTAAATACTTAAAAGAAATGCAAAGGTGTCTGGTCAAAATGTTCTCAGAGAGGTGGGGGTGTTTTGGGGGATTTGGACACAGGATCTCAGTACATCTAAAATTAGTTTTGCACATGACCTCTTGCGTTTTTGATATGGGTCTGACGATCAGTATCCCTATAACGGTCTTACTGCCCCTTTGTTGTAAAATCATTAGTGTTTTGTGGCCTTCCAAGTGGCTGATAAACAACTCATGACAGTTAACTGCCCTTATGGGAGGCACCAATTCCAATAATGTGTCTGTGTAATGTGCTACATTTCAACCCAGTGGATTCTGGTGTGAGAAGTGTTCCTCGTTGAGTTTTACACCATCTTCTCTCACTAAAGTGGCTTTTTCACTTGACAAAAACTCAGTGTGCACTTACAAGCTTTCTTTTGCAGAGCTTTCAACTGGATCACATGATCTTCCTCAGCGGATATAGTTTGCTCAGTTGTCATGAAGATTGCTCAGTTTTCACCTTCTACATGACAGCTAAGCAAACTCCATTCGCTAAGAAAGACTGCAAAATGCAGGTGAAAGCAACTACAAAGTAAAACTTCAGATAAGACCTTTCATGTAAAACTTCTGCTTCCAGTGTCAAACATTTACTTTCAACCGCAGCTTATGGTCTTCCGTCAGCAGATGGCGTTAGCTCAGTTGTCATCCGCTCCATGAAACCTGAGCAAACTTCCTTTGCTTATGGATGATCGCGAGATATGGTTAAACATTACATAACAAACTCTACGATAATTTGATATTGTCAAACAACTGATTTCAGTGGCAAGAATGAACTGTCATGCTCAACATATTTTTAATTATTCATATTTAAAAGGATTCTCGTCTCTCCTGCATGTGTTTTATACTAAGTGTTACAGTTATTAAAAATCAAAGCAATTTTTAAGGTCATCTTTGCAGCAAATAGATGTCTAATTGTTTTACAGCATCACTAAGTTCTTTGTTTTCATGTTTTTATAGCATCAAATAACCATTTTCTGTTCTCCCTGAAATTATAGCTACCACATATTTGGAATGTGTTTCGAGGGTGTGACATTTGTTTATGTGTGCATGTGTACACATGTGTACCATCAACAACCTTCGTGGACTAGCAGCACTCCTTTGACATGCACAGGGACCCTGATTCCCCTGAGGGCAGAGTGGCTGACAGTGGTATGCTCAGTTCCCCCTAAACCTCTCTGACAGGTCACATGGTGAGTAACTGTGAGTCACGTAGGAGACAAAAAATATAGAGTCGAACAACTTGAGCTTTTCAAGCAGAGGTCACTGGTAAGATGCTGGGGTAAAAGTCAGAATTTTCATTTTTCTAAGGTGTCACAAAGCTAGCAAGGTGTTATTGTTAACTTTAAGATTTGTTTACTTGAGAATTTAAGGTTTATGTTATGTAACACACACTGTAATTTTGCCATTTTGTTATGCCCAGCAGAGCAAAAAAGGTACAGGATTCCAGCAGAGTGAAAGGTTGCCTTGAAGAGGTGTTGCAGGTTCTGGAGGAATGCAAGCGTGTGAGAACGGTGGACAGAAATGTGATTAACCAGTGTGTTTTATATGTGACTTTCTGCTTCCTATTCCACTTAATTTCAGCCCAATTACCCGCCAAACTCACTGAAATATCTCACTAATTGTGGCTTGGCGTATTGCAAGTCTGAGGATGTGTCTGTATCTACATTGACTGTAAGCTGATGAAGCTGACTTTGTAATAGCCGTTATTGATATGACCATATTTGACTTTTAAACCACAAGCAATTTGAAAGCTTGATGGTTTAATGAAGAAAAATGTTTGTTTTTTTAACAGCAAGTCACTTCTGATGTGTTAAAGATCAGAAAAGCCAATATTATTCAAACCTGATATTAAAACCTGATGTAAAAAGTCCGAATTTGATGGCTTTTAACATAACACATCAACAAAAGCATGCTTGATTAACAAGACCCAGCAGAACTCTGTCAGAGTCATTTTTCCAGATAAATATGTGATGTGACGGTTGAGGTTTGGGATTTCACGTGACTTGGGGACTCAGTTATGCGGCTGACGTTCAAAGCTGGCACACAGGGGGGAATGACAGGGAGCGTGGTGCAGAGTATTGGCTAGAGGAGGGTGGCTGGTGATACTGAGGGAAGATGGTGTTCTTTGTTGGAGGGTGTTTTCTGAGTCTCAGGCACAGCAGGACATCACAGGCTGGCACTGTAAACACATGCCTTTAATGTCGCATGTTTTCAAAGGAAACATCAAAAGGCTCTTCTTATGGTGTAGAGAGTTATTTTATTTTTATCTTGTGTTTTTACAAATCATCAACAGGCCTCCTAAATCGTGAAAGCTTTTTTTGATAAATAGTTACATTTTACAGTTCAAAGCCAAGCTGTCATGGATGGGATGTCAGAATTTGTAAATATAAAAATTGGTTTTGACAAAAACACAAAAGAGCAAACGTCCAAGGACAGATGAACGTAGTTGGCTATCATGAAAGTATGAATGAGTAAAAGTGAGTTGTTTTCAATCCTGCATTTTGGGCTGCAAAGTTCTAGGGAATGGATTTAACTGTGTTCATCTCCTCCAATGTACTCTAAGCTGCACATGTTAGCATGCCTGGCTAATTAGCATACTACCTATTGTAGTAACCTAGTGTTAGATCCAAGGCAAAGTGTTAGCATATCCTTAGCTAACTACATTATGTTGTGGAGTTATGTAAGAGGATACGTTAGAGTTTATGTTACAAAAAAGAAAGCCTCGTTCAGGACTGGCACGTCCCTGTAGGCTATAGAGCCTTGCAGGAATGAGTCCTAAAACCCAAAAATGAGTTAGCATTTTAGCACTTCTGGTTCTCTCGTCTCAAACGCAATGGGTTTTTTGAGTGGGTTTTTGGTCAGATAACTGAAATAAGGTCTGTGGTTAACACAAGCTTAAGAGATTTGCTCTATGACAGAAAATATGTCAGTAAATACCTCACTCTTGCATTTTGAAGCTTTTAGATGTCTTAAAAAAGGCGGTTGCTAACAAGTGGCTAAATGAGACTACCCAGGTTGTCGGGGGCATTAAACGTCATCACGCCAAAACGAAAACTCATCTTCTCACTAGTCTACCTTTACAACCTCGTTGTGTCAAGTTTGTGTGATGTATTATACAGCCATGGTTTATACTCTTGCAACGTATTCAAGGTCATGCTGAGGAAAGACTTTTGTAGAAGAGTTAAAAAGACAAAATCAAAAAAGACAAGTTGGAAGCTCAGTGGTGGTCATGTTGAAGTCATGCGACCGCGACCGGTCAGGCACCATTGTATCTTAAAGAGCTCATAGTACCTTATTACCCCACTAGAACACTGTGCTCTCAGAGTTACTTATAGTTTAGTAAGAATAGGAGGCAGAGCCTCAGCTATCAACTCCTATCCTGTGGAATCAGATCCCAGTTTGGGTTCGGGAGGCAGAACCATCGCTACGTTTAAGAGTATGCTTAAGACTTTCCTCTTTGATAAAGCTCATAGTTAGGGCTGGCTCAGGTGAGCTCTGAACCATCCCTTAGTTATGCTGCTATAGGCCTAGACTGCTGGGAGACGTCCAGTGATCCTCTCTCCTCCTCTCCCTCTCCATCTGTAAGCATTCCATTAATCCATGTTACTGCGTCTTAAAAGGAAGTTTTTCTCGCCACTGTCGCCAAGTTCTTGCTCTTGCTGGGAATTGTTGGGTCTCTGTAAATAGTATTATAAAGAGTACAGTCTAGATCTACTCTATACTGTAGGAAAAGTGCAATGAGATAACTTCTGTTATGAACTGGCGCTATAAATAAAATTGAATTGAACTTAACTATGTGAAATGACTTTTACTGATAAAAAAAGACAACCATGATTGGATCATCGGTGCCTTAGAGGTGAAGCCTGCCTATACTATATACAGCCTGTACTTCAGCTCTGGAGGAGTTCACTGGACTTGTTAAAACCACAGCAGATTTAATAGGTGCATGTATAGCCCTTGCAGAACGTATTAGAATGAACTTAATTTCCTAAATCTGCCATCACTATTATTGTGACCTGCTGAGGTGCCATTCTAGAATGGAACGCTTGATAGGCTTAACAACAGTAGCTAAGGGTGAAGGGTCAATTACACTAAATAAGGTTCATTTTATGTCTTTAAATGTTGCTACCCTTGTCCTACTTAATCAAAAGTCATCACCAACTGTGTCTCCACTCTTAGCTGGTATTTACTGTGCCCAAATTTCTATTTGCACCTTACATGGCTTGTACGGAAAGTTCCAAACACAAACTTGTACTTTTTTTTAAATCTCAAAGTTTGTCGCTTGAAGTCAGTTGTTAACTCTATCTCACTTAATCCTTGCGTTGCCACTAACCTGAAAAAATACAAAATGATATTTTCAAGGCAGAGCGCTTTGAAAATGTTTAGCACAGAAACACCTTTTGAGGTACAGGAGTCGAGTGCATATTCACCCATTCTCTCTCCTTCCTCTCAGTGTTTCAAAGTTGTGATAAGATGTGACAGTCTATCAAACCTCAGTGAGGGTTTTATACCATCCATGCTGCACTGCTCAGTTATCTTGGTGGCATTTTGCTGGCGATATAACAGAGAATCAATTATGAGTACACAGATATGCGAAAGGTTTAGTCGGCAAAAGATGCTTCTTGACAGTTTGATGATATGATGGCGGTAAATAAGCTCCATACGTTTTTTTTCCTAAGCTAAAAATACTATCCCCTTGAGCAAATGGCTGCATGTTGAGATAAAGAGAGGAGAACAGCCTGTACAAAGGCACAGATTGTGGAATTAGAGTCATGAAAAGAAATAACTGTAATGATAGTAATGATTTGGATGATGTAGACTTATCTTGGTTCTGGTTCATTCCACGTCTTCTCTCTGAACACTTTCATCTTTTGTACAAAAATTCATCATCTCTGGGTACCTAAAATGAAATATATTGTTTGTACCAACCGGGATATGGGAATGTTTGCAAGTGATGCGTTAACTACAAATAATCTATATAGAAAACCATGCCTTTTATTTTTTACTTGAACATTTAACAAAGAGCATCCATGGGAACATCTAATGAAGACATTTACATGAAATGAATGATAGTAAAATATGATTTTGAATGTTTTACACAGAATATAGAAAATTAATACACTAATAAAGAAAAAAAAAAACTAAACCTTCCTATTCTTAGCTTTGTATACTGTGCTGGGTTTAACAGACGCACTTATGCTTTTTGTTACCTTGTGTTGTTATAATTGCTTCCATTGTCTTCCTCATATGTAAGTCGCTTTGGATAAAAGCGTCTGCTAAATGACAAAATGTAAATGTAATTCTAAAAATAGAATAAATTGTGCTACAGTGATATAAACTGTTAAGCACAGGCTGCATGAGCTTGAGTATGGAATTCAATATCATAAATGCATTCAGTGCTCAAATATATAGGAGAAGGAATAGGGATCCAGGTTTCTTTAGCTCTTCATTCTCTCTTAAGCAAGAGGCAGACAGTAAGTCAAAAGATTTCAAGATGGAACGACACACCTTTTTGGATTCTAAAAGAAAAGGGCTCAGAAGCTTCGCAGCTGCTGTTGATACAGTTCCACTGAGCTGCAAACACTTCAAACGACTCAGGAAAAGGCATCTAGGAGCTTCCAAAAGGCTTTTTTAATCAAATGTCACAAGACCTTCATGGAAACAGTGAAGCAATTCAGGCTATGGCAATGCCAGTGAAATGGAAAAAGCCAACACATCCAAAGGATTTTCTTTGTTACTTAACCTCCTTAACCTTGTTGGCAGTGACCAGATGCCTCGTGCGCTGACCTTGTGATGGATTGTTTGTTTGGCTGCGTTCAGTTTTTATACATAATTGAACAATAATTGAATATTGATCCAACAATAATAAACTGTTGTGTCAAAAATAGTGTGTTTTGCAGGAATCTTTCAATGCCAGAGTCAAATAGTTTCAGTTATTTTTGTCAAAGTGCAAAAAAAGAGATGTTTTCTTAGGTCATCACTGCTTCAGATGGGGACAGAAAGGATCTTGACTGAGTAAAGACAGCTGCTTTGTTTCCTTTTGCATTTTTATTCAGTCTGAGTTTGACATGGAGATTCCTTAGGCAGGAGGACGTAGAATGACAAAGTGTCTTCTGGTCTTTTTAGAGTTGCTGTTGAGATTAATGGACAATGCTCCCATCTCCACCTTTGGGTGTAGAGGACAGGAGCACGCTGTTATGCCGTACTTGCATGCTCCTCCAGTTGCATATACACTGGTGATGACAAATGGGAAAGGACACACATTAGCCCTCTGCGTACCTGACGCAGCTTCCCACCCGGTAATGGATTCACCTCTGTGCCATCATCACCTTCTTTTAGGCCCAGGACAGAATCAATAGTTTTCTAAATGCAGCTGAATCATTCATCATAAGATGCCTCATGCCGTCCACCTCATCTACCGCCTGCTACCTCTCCGACCTGCCTTACTCATTTTCCATCCTTAGATAGTGAATTGAGTACCCATTTGTGAAAACCCCCAAAGAGGAAGGCTTGATCAAGTTGCACAGAGATTTGGGCCGTCTAATGGCGCCTTATCCAGATCAAATGTGAAGATTTTCCGACTTCTTGAAAGCAGATAATCTTAACTCACATGGGATAATCTTCTCTACCAGGGACACTTCAATACACATGAAAACACAATAACTCCGATGGCATGGTCTGACCTTTTAAGACATACGTCTGGAGGACATAGGTTATTAATGCATCAACAGCAGCAGCAAGAAAAAGATAAAAGTGGCATTTTTATGGATTTATGAAAACAAGGAAAAAAGCTTTGTGTGGATGACTAAGGAGTTTAATGTAAAATGAGTTTTCTGCTCAACTAATAATTAATATACAGTGCAAAGGTTTTGGAAAATCAAATATAGATACCTTTCATCTTCAGTAAAATTACCATGGTTTTAAAAAGATGAGTCTCTGTGGGGAAACACTCTCTAAATCCATGGAGTGTATCGTGACAGAACCATGCCTATCTTTTGTTTTATTACTTGCTGAAATGCATATTATGTTATGTTTTATAGATGAGTTACTATATATACTTTATATCTATGACTGGGTGTTTTTCCGTTGAAGATATTCACCATGATAAACAATTTTAAACAGGAAATGGAACAATAATGTGCTGCAAAGAGAGAGAGATGTTACACAGTAAATGGACAGTACTGCAATGTAAAAGGACAGGAATGCGTCAGACTATGATAGAACAGATGAGGAGTGAGATATTTGTATTATTTCATGGTGGTCATATCTGGGATATAAATACATTCTTGGTGGATTGCTTAGTGTTAATATGGAAAACCAAACAGCTATCAGCCCAACTCAAGAGGTCAGTGTAGTTCTTAGAACAGGATCTCCTTACCATGGGATCCTTGTGAAGTCAGCTGTGGGCAGCACCAGTCGGGCCTGGCCTTTATTCTGCCAGCATTCTTCTGGGAGGCTGAGCACTGGCTGCTAAGACATGATTAATTGCTGCAATAAAGCTCATTATGGAGATTAAGTAGGAGTTACAGGAGCATTATTGATCACTGTCCTTTAAATAACCTTAAAGTTGCTTGTTTGTGCATGTTCGTATGATGCTGGTCAATGCAGAGGGCAAAATGGGAGAAGGGGTATAACATAAAATCAGTCCTAGATGGTAATGTGAAACATGTTTGCACGATTGCAACACTTCACATGTCCTCATGATTGTTGCCATGCATCTTGCAATAGGTGCATAGGATCATGCATAAAAAAAGGAAATCAACTGCCACTTACGTCTACGAACGCACCACTTCCACCATCATCTCTGTAAAGTAAATGATACTGCCTTTTCCTATTGACTGACTTTCGTCGTCTTTTAAGGAATTCCTCAGGATTAGGACGAATGACATGACCTAAGGATTAAAACATGATAGTTTAAAGAGAATTTGAAGTGATTTTGTGCAACTCACCTCCTCAAAGGAAATTTTAAATGGAATTTCAAGGAAAATCTTTAAATCTATGTAAATCATATTCGTTTACCCGGAAACGTCGACAATCCTCCAGCAGATCATTGATTTCTATATCACTTATGTCATGCACATGTATGTGTTAAAGAGAAAGCTGTTTTGAATCATATTCCTATTATCTCACAGCTTTTATTTATTGTATAAAAAGGAATTGTAATACATTGATTCTATTTTTCTTTCCTCATCTTTTGTTACCCAAATCCCTTTTTTAAATCCTCTTATCCCTTCTAGCTTCTGGAAACCCCTTGCATTTACGATAAACCCCCGGATCTCTAAGTGCAATATATGAAAGCTTTTGTATTTTCTGAATACTGATTCTATGTTAACTCCTCCAGTATGAATAAACTATTGATGATGTCATTCAAACTTTATTATCCTTGCAACAGTTTTATCCATAACTGGTAAACTCTTGTCACACAAGAGCATTATACAATGTGACTATGGTTAGGGAAACACACTTACAGTCAAGGGGACTTTTAAGCCCACGGTGCTTATCAAGGTCAATACTTGTGTTGTGGCTCACACATTCATTAAAGGCAGGAAAAAAATAACTGAGTAGAGTCGTCTGCTAAAAACGTGCTAGAAAGCAATGCACAACAATAAAAGGCTAAGATCCACAGTCAGGCTCCTGAATATAACACACCTGGCAGCTTGCCTTTCTATTATAATATCCAAGTCACCATTTATTTATCAGGAGCCTGGCCAAGGGCAAGTGTGGGTAGTTTAAGCTCTCTTTCAGAGGGCAACTCCTCAATAGGAAAGAAACCTTCTGTAGATCCCGTCGACAGTTACTGTAACAGTACAAGTCGAAGGTTTGGACAAACTTTCCCACTTACTTGAATGAGAAAGTGTGTTCAAACTTTTGACTGGTACTGTATGCCTCAAAGTAACTTCCTAAAAATTCACCTGTTTACTACAAGACATGGGCAATGTGTTAATTACCAGGTCAAACTGTGTTCAATAACCATCTACCATTTGAACCCAAACAGCTTTGAAGATATAAGTTCTTGATAAATAAGTCACTGGTGAGGCTGAGGAATTTGAATGACTATAAAGAAAAGATAGAAGATATAGTCTGCGCAGGAAAATAAATAAACAAACAAATTAACAGATTTTGAGTTAATTGATGGGTGGCCTTTCCCACCACATTATGTGAAAGGGTGTACATTCTGTAGATGATAAATAAGAAAATACCTGAGACACAGGACAGCCCCCTTTCAAGATCTTTGTGTTCGGGTGAATACTTAAATCTGTTCTGAGGCTTTCTAGTGCATATTCGGCCCTATCAGGACCGATCAGTTTAAGTCAAGCTCCAATACTCTCCATCAGCACCAAGAAGTTGTCAAATGAGACAGGCCAGGAGATGAGCACCTGCTCCTACCATGCGGTGGATGGCTGACTTAACCTGTCACTCATTCTCCAATTGGCGTGACTACTCACCATTGGCTTCCCGTTTCCAGTCAGCTCAACCACAGCACACATCCTGCCTCCAAAAAGGGAAAACTCATTTAGAGGGATGACGACAGCGGCTCGGGTTTTGCAGCATTTGCTATGTTTGTCACGTCCTTGAATAAAAGAACCTATTCCTATCACACTAATAATGCCGGGCTGCACATGTCACGCTCAGCAATGGCATGGGGGCGTTTTGAGCATGTCAGCGAGATAAGAGAATAGCAGGGTGCATGTTCACATGCCTTATCGGACTATGCCAGGAGAGGGTTTTGCCTGCTTTTTACAATGGTACAACCTCAGAGATGCAGTTGCAGTATATGCATGTGATGCAGGTGGGCAAGAAAGAATAAAGGATTGGAGTACATTAAAAATACGTCATTTATGATTTAGAATTCAATTAAATCTGACAGAATAAATGCCTGTTAGGTATCTGTGATACAGTCTAGTGTTTTAGCAATACCTGGAGGTATTTTTCCCTGATGTGATTGACTCCCAAAGTACGTACACATACACTCAAGACTCATCTTGGTGGACAAATAACAGGGCAGCTGCTGACACAAAACTATAATGCAGGTTTATAATCCTTAGACCAGGCTTAGTTCTGATACATCCACCTCTGGCTTTTTCCCTCGTGATACTGTACTTTCTCTGCTCTAGGCAATGTAATGAAGTCACAAAATAATTCCCTATAACCTCTCAGCACAGGAGCCATACATCTGCTCCTGCTTATGTAGGGAAAATACCTCTGGCTCTACAGATAAATCAAGGGCACAGAGTTTAACTCAGGCCTTATTTAGTGCTCCTACAAGCTCTCCCGTTCACTATTGGTAATCTACAGGTGAGTAAGCATGGGCTAGTAGACTGGAGTTTGGCAGACAGAGATAAGAAGATTCATTGACATGGGACACTTTGGCATCATTTCATTCCCAGGCCTATTATACCGTATTGATCTCTGCTCCAGTTGCTTTCTAAATCCCACAACACAAATAAGGCAGCTGTTTTGACTCAGAAATTCTCTAAACCCAGCCTCTCCCCACTGCCAGCCACACGCTTCCAGCAACTGCATCAGCCCAAACATCATTTGAAAGTATTTTAGGTTGGTAATTAAACTCCCCCTTGTGCCGTATCCCTATTAACTCGACTTTTGATCACCCGGTGGCTTGATATATGGAGTGGGCGGTTTCAGAAAGCATGCAAATGTGAATTTTGTCTCTCGTCCACAGATGAAACATTGCAAAACATCAAGGAGTCTGATTCGTTTAGGCTCTGCATCCTGGCCTCATTTAGGTACTTAGACAAAAAACACAAAATTAAGGCAATGTTTGATTGATGAAAGATGTGTACTTAACATAGATACTGCCTTCACCCCCAGCTCAGAAAAAGTGAACAGCTTTCACTTTTGAATATACTTTTGATTTAACCAAAACACCAAACTACATCTTGCATGAAATTAAAACAATGGTGCTTGCACAGTTGAACAAATGGTAAATGGAGGGAGAAAAAAGGTAATAGCTGCCTCAGAGGCCCTTTGTCATCACAAGAAAATGAAAGAGAAATGAAGAGAAAAACAGAAGGACTCTCCAATGTGACAAACTGTGTCATGCAAACATCAGAGATGTGCACAATTTACAGGGAAAACAAATGGCATGCTGTTGGATCACAGAGTGAACCAACAAGGAAAATCACGATGAAAAAAGAAAGTGAGTAATCCCTGTTCTTCCCGCAGCAACTACAAGAAAATCTATGCATTCTATCCGAATAAGACATTTCTGAAAAAGAGGATGTGTGTGCACAAAGTCTAAAATTCACAAGATACAGGCAAGCCAGGCAAAGTATAGAGCCTGTGGAAAACAGAAACCTTTGACCCATGACTATCTGTCCATATGAATGCTACTAGACCATCATTTCACATAGATACTTCCTCCCTCTTGATAGTCAAGAGTATAATTTTGAGCCAGTGCCCTCAGTCCTAAACCTGCTGTTCTGGCATACAATATTACTTGGAATATGAATCTTCTCAAAGGTCACATATAGATGCACTGTGCTCCATTTCATAATGCATGGCCTATTTCTGTGCTGAGACTTGAAAACAGATGTTACCATACACCAACTGCCTACTGCATGCTTGCATCTGATCAGAGGCAGCCCTAGTAAGGTGCTGCGCTGTCGCTTAAGAAGCTTAAAACAGTGTGACGACACATTTGTGTCAGTAAAATAAAACAAGCCCTCCAAATGAAATGACAAAATATGCTAGCCCATGCACTCTAAAATGACAGATAAAATCGTTTACTGATCCCTACCGGCAGGACTTTACAATGTAACAAGGATATGGTTATGGTTTGGTTAGGTTTAGGCACAAAAAATACTTGGTTAGGTTCAGGGACATTTCATGGTTTTGGTTAAAACAAGTACTTTGTTAAATTTCATAGTCATACTTGAAACAAAACAAACATTGGCTGTCTGTTGGGAAACAAGAAGTAAACCAGCTCTATAATAACGTCACCTGACTTCTTCCTTTGTGCCTGTGAAATGACAGATGCTGTCATTCTTCTTGGGAGGACAGTCTCAAACACACACTTTTACAGTTATAATCAGATTTAATCCCGCCCTCCTCTCAGGTCTACATTTCTGTCTAACCATGACGCCCAAACGCCCTCTGTTATGGGAATGCGCACAAAGCCTAAAGATGAAAGCCTGGGTTACCAAAGACAGTTGATAACCACCGCCGTGATACTCCACATCTCAGATGGCGAGTTTAGGGTTTGTCGAGCCGGCTCACACAACCTGAACAATGGCCTACTAATGCCAAGGTCGCGCATTTCTTTTGTTTTATTTTTAAGGCAAACAGAAAAGGACATAAGTATGTGTGTTGGAATTATTACCTCACATATCTTAGATAAACATTCATTTTTTGTCAGCATCACACAAACCTGGTGACTCAACACTTTTTCAGGGTTATTTCAAATGGTGACACATCTAGGTCATGTTCTGTATTGTAGGCTATGTGGGGACCTTTTACATATTTTTTTAGAAAGGTCACAGTTTTGGCAAGCAGTCAAACAGCACTCGACATGTCAATATTTTGTCAACAAATTAGTTTTTCCAATGTTGACACTATAATGTTACATCATCTGATGCGACACAGATTTTGGTGTCATTTCATGTGCAAAACAAAGTAGTACTTTCAGTGACCCAGCTTAAGGTTACCTGTAATTTGACAGCTTTGGGCCTGAAACACCACAAACAGAAGTCGGAGCTTGCTGTTGAACCTGTCATAGGGCAGGCAAGGACTCCTCCGAAGGTAGGATTTAGCAAATACTGTGACTTGATGTCTTGACTGGGTTTTGTCTGTGTTTGTGTGCTCTGGAGATACTTGGCATTTTTTGGGCTAATGTTAGCTGCCAGTTGCTGCTGGTAATTGATGTCGTTATAGTGTTAGCATTAATTTGGAGAGTCTAGTATTTGCTGAGCTTATTTTTGTTGCAGTTATTGACTCTGCATTATAATGCTTTCATGCTGTAAATATCTAGTATATATATGTATATATATGTATACTGTATATATACAGAGTATATTTTAATTTAGAGTATTGGAGTATTGTTTAGTGTTTTCGGCTAATTTTGGGTTACAGTTTGTTTCCCCCCTTCGTTGCTGCTTTTGTTGTTTGAGTGTTTTCTTAAATGTCTCCTGCCACAACAGGAGTTTTCCTGTTTGCGACTAACAACTCTTCCCAAAGGTTTTGTTGCTGAGAACACCAGGGATCATTTCTTTGTTTCAGCGAGGTAAGAATTAGCTTTTCTTTGCTATCGTGCATACTGTGAGAAAATGCTATGTGATGGCTGTGTGTGCTTATATGAGGTATACGTCAGCACTGCTGGTTGTTTCATTGCTTTAACTGATCTAGCTTGCATCTGATGGTTGCTAATATCTGCTGTTATGGTGTTGCCTTCTATCAATATTTTTGTATTAGTATTATTTGTGGATTCCTTTATTGTAGTGGCTGAGCTTATTTTTTGTTTCGGTTGGTGTTTGGCGAATCCTTTATGGACTATGGGTACTTGTGTTTGAGTATCATGTGTTATAGGCTGAAATGGTTTCGTGGCGTATTTCACTCTAAGTTGTTGCTGTTGTTCTGAAGGGTCTAGTAGAGGAGGAGGCTCCTATGCAAAGAGTGCTACCACTTAAATGTATTTAACCTGAACAGTTATTTGTTCAGACTTGGCTTGACTTGGCCTTATACATTTACATTTGGTTATTTTAGATTAGAGAACTGATACCTCACACTAATGACATGGACTTGAGAGTAATTTGGGATTCTCCCTTTATACTTGAAACTTGACTAACACCAAAATTAGCTTGGTCAAAACTTTGTAATAAAAAAAAGGTCAACATACTTACATTTAACATAGCTCGTCTGTTTATATTAAAATAATTCAAAGAAACAGACGCATATATTTTCTAATGATGGCTTTAATTTAAAAACCGTAATTTTGAAGACTGTATGTGCGGTTTGAGTACATGCATTACTCAAATTTCAATATTTACCAATGAAGCCTTTTTTATTTCTTTAAACACAATAGTGCCATTGCGGTTTGACATAGGCATTTTGCCAAGTAGCACCTGTATCTCCTGTATCTCTATGCCAGTCAGAACAGACGTTATTGCTTCTCCTGGTCAGAGTGCCAGAAACTTTGGGGCCTTGTCTTCCAGCCTAGCCCTAACAGAGAATCTCTATCGCTCATATTCATTAGAAAGAGAAAAGGGAGGTTCAAGGCACTCAAGAGGTTTACTGTCTTAAACAGGCTATTTAGTTTGGTTAAACCATTCCAATTACTGAAAGCTATTTTGGTTTTCTATCATGCCACAGATAAACAGAAGACGGCACAAATCAATGTTCAGAGGAATGCTTCCTAACTGATGATGAGGAGCCATAATCACATTTAGGCCACTGTGTTATCTGTCTGTTTCGACTTGTTCCTCTTTACTTGCACTCCCCTCAGTCAAGCTGTTATCAGTCACAGGCCTGACAGCGGCTCTCTGTTTCCAGGCCTTGTACGTGTCTTTGTCAGTCCACATCTCAGCATTCGGACAAGCCGCTATCGGACAAGGGTGCTTCCCAGCCATTACTACCACCTGTGTGACAACAGGCGGTCTTATCTGCTCTAGTGATGTGAGCCTAGCTGAGTTGCTGATTAATAGACATGGGGCCACGTCACCTCTCTCGCCCTGTCTCTCTCTCTCTCTCTCTCTCTCTCTCTCTCTCTCTCTCTCTCTCTCTCTCTCTCTTTTTCTGCCTCTCTCACACAGTCTTATTCACCCTGTTTGTCACACTGGGTGGATGAGAATGGAGCGGACACATTGAACAAGGCAAAAAAATGAGTATTAGAAGATCAAGGTCATTTGGAGGTGATAAATATTAAGCGTGAATAAATGTTTTTAAAACTACTTTCTCCCGCGAAGACACACGCACGCACACACAAACACACACACACAGTCTTTTCCTCTGTTTTTAATTAAAAGCCTGAGTGACAACGTGGCCTATTTCTTCAATGGCTGTTTCAAATTGAGAGAGAGATAAGGCTTATATTTAGGGGGCCTTATCAAACTCATCTATTTACTGCTGGGTAATTTTCCCCTTTCTCGCCTTACAAGAAAGTGGAGACAGAAAAATCCGCCTCTATCCTCTAGGTTTCAAATCTCCAAAGCAAAGCTATGTGTCTTTCTCTCCTTCTCAATTTTTCTTTCCTTCTGCCCCTGGTACATGGTGTATGAAAGTGAGAAATGGAGACAACGGATTTCACTTGTGTCCTAACACGCTTTCCATCTAAGCTGTTACATTGAGTCAATACCCTACCAGCCCGATGAATGATTAACATGGATGTTTTTGCAGTGTGTTCTGGTGCTCTGGTGTTTACTCCGCAGTAGGGCCAGGTCTGATCTGAAAACTATGTCATCTCTGGGCCCGGATCCACAACAGGACGCATAATGACAGACCAACATTAAAGCCTCTACAACACCAAAGAATCTGTTTCTCCTTGGTCTATTTTTGCATCCCAGTAAGGAGTTACTTGATCCTACCTCCTTCCTGACAGTTCATCCACTGGATATCATTTTGTGTCTGCCTGTAAGAGTCGCAAAAAAGCAAAAGGGAAAGCATTTTACTGTGTGACAAGCACTGAAACATTTATGCTCAGCTTTGATTTGTTTGGCCTGGTTTGTGTCTGGTTTGTCTCAAGGCAAGGCTTAATCAGATGAGATGTACAACCCATATTGCTTTGGAATATATTATGCAGTGCCGTTCATACAGTGTGGTAGATGACTGAAGTGCATTTGTAAGCAAATAAGCTGCATTGTTTGTGGTTTTGACCTTGATAAAGGCAAACTGTGATAATAAAGCACTTGTCAAAAAGCCTGCCCCTCTGTGAGTGGCTTCGCCCTGTTAATGTGACATGCGTGTGTCATCACCACTAATATTCTGTCTTCATTATTGCTGAACGGTTGTATAGATAGACTAGATCTTGGATGATATGCAGGTAGCACGAGTCTGGCAGACTTTTCACTGCATGAAAAGAAAACTGAAATGTACAATTTAGCCTAGCTGTTTCTTGCTCCATTAGATGACATTTGACCTTGTATTTCGAATAGACAATTAAGTTTTGTTTTTCTATCTGTTTGGTGCTGAACATTTGGTTCAGTAGCAGTTGTTTACTGATATGTAAGGTTAAGCAATAATGAGAATAATCATTAGCACTTAAAGTCCATTGCTGATTGTAGCAGAGCACAAAATCTTTTACATTTCATTTTTATCCTGGTTCCCGACCTCTGAATTGCTGCCCACAACTCAGATCTGATAAGTCAGATAAGATTTTTTTCAGCGAATATTTTTAATGGCAGTTCTGTCTGATTATTAGCCTATTTCAGGCTCTTTGGCTCTTCACATTTATATATAATTTGGTGTCAGTAATAAAGTCCAGTAATACTGTGAACATGACGTTGGCTAAGTCCTATTTTTAAGTGTAGTATGAATCATAGAGTAGCCAGCTTCATTTTGGATCTGGTTCCCGAGGTGTAATTGGGATTTGCTAACTGCTGATGTGATCAATATTGTTTTGAACTTTTAATTTACCTTGTCTTTTTTTTATCACTAAAAACTTTTGGCTGTTGTGTGGTGACTGTGCTCTCTGCATGCTGGTGTCTGTACTCAGCCAAGGAAAAAGAAACATCACTCTGTGACATCACTCTATGACCTCGAGTGGACTGTGTGTTTTTGTAGTTCAACAGTGTGGCAAGTCCTTCTCATAAGGAATGATTGCATCACATCACTCTTTGAAGAATCTCCCAGTGAGGTGGGTCTATTTAATTATTTTTACTATTGTAAGCTTATCAACTTAATAGTTCTGAATCAGGACCTGTAGTATTTGCAGCAAGTCACTTTTGTGAGTAAGGTGTGTAAAGTCAGTAGGCTACAGCAGTTATTTCAGTTTGTCAGATACATTTAATCAGCATTTCAAATCTTCTGCAGCTCATCTCATTTTCAGATTGTAGCTACAGGTTGTGAACATTAATTAGGCTGCCACTCAAAATTGTTCAATGAAAGCATCACAGATTACAGATCTTGGAGTTTGGGTTATTTATAACTTTAGTTACTTGCAAGTGTTTAAAGTTAAACCTCAGATTCAATAAGGGATTTGAGAGGATATAAATGTGATAAAATGCTATCGAATCCCAACCCTAATGATTCAAGAGTTTACATACATGTCACTATTTTAAGATATATCAAAACAGTGTAAATCACTCCCGCAAACCAATATCCACAAAACTCCACAAAATTCCACAAAACTAAATAATAGTTAAATAATATTTAAGAAAGCAATAAAGATACAAAATTAAAAGTAATTCCCTGTGAAATACTTTGTATAAGTCTACTCCTCATTTCTCTGTTTACAAACCACATCAGATCAACTTTCCTGCACGTTTTCTCCACCTATCCTCCTTTGTTGAATTAGAGATCTTTGCTCAGTTATAGTTTGCCGTACTGTAGCTTTGTGTCCTTGAGGTTCTATCCATTTCTTCATCCTCGCTGGCTTTTCCCTGCTCTGTCACCCATTCCCCCCTCCTCACAGTGGGAAGATTTTCTAATATCCATTACTTCCACCAGGGTCAGTGCAATCCCACTGGGTCCGCCAAAGACTTGGCAGGTGCCGATAAGGGCCTTGCTCCAGACACAGTAATAACTTAACAAATCCCTCCATGACCCAGAATCCCCTTCACCAGCATGGCATCCCACTATTTTCCATAAAGCCATTAAAATCTACCTGGTGTCATATTGGGAGAGGCGGGCGTGTGGTTGCAGTACTTTTCATGCCACGCACATCTCAAAGCCTTTCTGTTAATACAAAAAACCCCACAGTAAACTATAAATAGAGGAAGGCAGCATTACAATTCGAAAACCTGCTGTCAGCATGTTGTTGGGACAGAATCGGTTCATGGACGTTCGCGTCAGTGTATGTTTGATTTGACCAGGCGTAGTGGGCTTGCAGTATAACTTGTTCTCTGTCGGTCATACTTTAATTTTCTGTCATCCATTCCTTCACTTTGTTCTGTCTCCCACTCACACACGGTGGGTCATTTTGGCTGGGCCTCCTGGAGCTCTTATCCGATAATGATACCCGCTTCACTGCGTAGCCGACCACAGCTCCACCCATTTCCTTTCCCCATCCTAACACCCAGCTTTCAACCTGCCAATCATGCTTTAGCCGCATTCAAGTGGCAATAGTGTTAATGATTCATTTCCCTTGTAATCCCCGCTCAGGCTGATAAGCTCATGACGGCTGCCGTTATTTGCGGCTGTTTTCCATTGTTTGCAGTGTTAAATTAAGCCTCAACGATCCATTCGTTGAGCCTCTGTGAGCAGCAGAAAAACCCATAGGCATGAGCTGCTCTAATAGATTAACTAGCCATACTGCACAAAGAAGTTGAAAACATCTGTGTCTGATATCAATGCTATTTCTAGATATAAGTCTTTTCTCAGCGATTGAGGTAGAATAATTTTGATACTTATCACTTATGGCTCAAGCCCCAAAAGAGTCACAAAACCAAAATTATCACCAAGTGAAATGTCGTCATGTTGTCATGTGAGCTTTGATTCACAGTCTTTGTCTTATATTTCTATTAGGACCATACTTAGTAAAATGTAACCTTAAGGCTTTAAAGAATATTTGGTTTCATACCTTAAGTATGTAACATTAAGTATGCATGACTAAATAAGCAACAATTGAATATCAGATAAAAACACCCTTAAGAATGAGATTGATCAGTTTTGACTGACAGCAGCCTGGTGACATAAGCAAATAGGATCTGTGCGATATGACTAAACTCTCATATCCCGATATAGGTCATTTTATATCCAGATAGTGTGTGTGGACATGGAGCGGAGTAGAGGAGAGACAGGTGAAGTGGACATTACTCATTACATTATACGCTGACATTCAATCGTTGTGTTCTGTCTGGAGATACAGTGACTTAAACCAGCATTAAGTAAGAAAAGGTATAATTAATATGTAATTTGTTAAGCTATGAGTAGAGGAAAAGTCCACTAGGCTAATTTATGCAGTGTAAAATGCCATAGGCTTAAGTTAATAATGGTGACTAGCAAAAGTTTTGTCAGTAAACATTGACAGGCAACTTGACTAAATTGAAGTGTTTTTGGCTTTGCATTGTGTACCAAAAGCCACAAGTACGGTTTTCTGGTCAGTGTCAGTCTTTTCATACCTCAAACCACGTCCATGGGACAGAAGCAGCCCCTCTTTTAGGTACGAGCTCCTCATTTTGTCTTGGCTGGTCGGGGTCCTTCTCCTGTTCAGAATTAGTTGTCCCGTTCTGTGTCACGTTCCCAAGACTCCCCCATGTTTGTTTGCGTTGCCGTCATGCATCCGAGCCATGTGGATGACAAAATAATACACAATATGAAATCCAACATGTTTTCATGTATCACCTCATCCAAATGTGTTTTTAAATGCTGTAAGACAGACTTCTGCTTGTCTGACTTGAGAGGTGAGTCAAATTGAGTCTCTAGTATTCTAATCATCACACAGTTTCTGTCAGGGCAAGGTGAACAATGGCCCCCTCATAAAGACATCAGGCTAAACATCAGTGGAGCGCGCCGTGGGTAATAACAAGTTTCATGAAGCCATAAATCTGCCTAATCTAATGATGTGGCTCACCTGCTACACCACTTTGATGTGTCATGGTGCCTACTTGTCATTTCAAGGGGACGTGTCTCCAAGATGTCAATGGTTTCCCTCAACTGGACAGATTTATTTTTGTTAATGACTTAGTGTCTGGCTGATTTTACTGTCCCTTGCAAGAAAATAGGGTTGAAATGTTTTAAGTTTGCTTGTATGCATGCTTGTTTAAGTTAACTGATGGTGGACCATGTCAGTTTTCTCGAGGCAGGCAAAAGCATGTAAGTATATTACTTTGAATAATTGGTGCACATCACTGTTACACTCCTTGTCATCTGTAAAGGAACAGAAGATCTCATTCATGCTTTATCATTTAGGGCCAGTTAGCAAATACGTTAGTGGATCCATTCAGTACTATTTTTTGCCATTGACATTACTGGAATTTCACCCTTTCCTATGCCTTCAATAGCAATTTAGAAGAGAATTGCTACCGTACAAAATTATTCTCTGAAATATGACTCTATTGAGAATTTAGAGGGTAAGAACTGACCCTGGATCATGATGAGCTATTTTGTTCCAGTTCCTTTCACAAGACGTTAGGCTTTTCCTCTAATTGAATGGATGCTGTCACAGTTTTCAAATAAATGACCGTGATATGTCCTCAACAATGTAGCCTAATGGCAGTTTGAACAAACAGTTCCCACCCAACGTCGAGGACACATCCCTCATTGGGTCCCTCCTGGCCTAAGAGCCTCCTTTTTAAAGGCAGCTTTGCTCCATCATAAAAGCTTGCAATTATGGTAGATTGCCAAGTGTTCTGAAAGTCACCTTAGTTTTTTGCTGTTTGTGAGATGTGACAGTATTAAAAAAAATCTCTAATAGCCTTAATGCTTCTCTCTCAATCACACATATAAATACAAACAAGCACTCATACTTGTTAACAAAAATAAAGAGTGTAAGTGTAGATGTTTTAGAATTGTAATAACCAATCACAGCTGCAGTTTTCTATTAATTGCTTTATAGCACATTGTTGGTGTGGAAATAATTGCTAGTTGGCTTTTCAAAGAGCCCAGGTGTAATGAAAAAGCTTTTGAACATAGATCAAAACCTTTTAACATCTGAAACAGTACCATTTTGGCCAATCTCATCATGATTTCCCTCACATTTGGTGTCCATATAAGTGATTTAAATGTAACTGTCTAGTCTGGGAAAGTAAGGAACAGAACCATTGTCTCTATACTTCACACTTCCCATAATGTATCTTTAAAAAAGACTGTATAGCTCATATCAATGTGTCAGAAATTGTATTTAGTTTTCCCTTCAGAGCAGAAAAGAAGCTGCATATTGATACTTTGAGTCAGATGTTTCAATATAATTTTAAAATGTTGCTCTTGGTTTTCTGGCCTGGATAGCGAGGCTGTGGTTGAGTCTTAAAGCTCTAATCTCATCATTGTTCTGTCATGATTTTGGGTTTGTTTTTGGTTATTTCCTGTTTTATTTTGAAATAGTCTCCTTCCCTCATGTGTCTTTTAGTTTGCTTCCTGTCCTTGATTGCTTTGATTGGTTTCACCTGTGTGCTGTTAGCCTGCTCTCACCTGTGTATTTAGTCTCTGATCTTCCTTTGTCCTGTGTCAGTTTGTAAATTGTCATTGCTGTGTTGGTTCTGTCTGCCTGTCTTTTTTGGATTTATGCCTGCCTACTACCTGTTTGCCAACCTGTTATCTGTTTGCCTGCCAGTTACCTGTTCACAGACTCTCAGCCTGTGTGTAAATAAATATCACCACTCATCATCCTGCCGCCACTGTCTGTGTTTGGGTCCTTTTCCTTATTGCTTGTTGCCAACAAAGACATTGACATGTGGGTAACCCCAGTTTCCAGCCATTTCTGCTATGGAGCTAATTACATTATTCTAAAAGAAATATTTCTGCAAAATACACGTACTCGCTTTTTGGTGGAGGGTTAGATGAGAACATTGATACCATAATCATGTCTGTATATAAAGCTACAGGCAGCAGCTGCGTAGCTTAGCTAAGCTTAGCATAGCACAAATATAGGGAGGAAACAGCTTGCCTGGCTCTGTCCAACAGTAAAGAAATCCTTTCAGCACCTTTTGATACCACAAATTAGTATGTTATGTTTCATTTGCCTAATGTGTACCAAAACTGAAGGGTAAAAATGTAAATGAGCTGTTTTACTGGGGGTTATGTGCCAGACAGTTTTTTGGCTGAGATCAGTAGCTTCCTGCGATCTGTACTTGCCTAACTGCTGTCTGTCAGGCAACCAGTTCATATTTACCCCATAAACATAGAAATGAACCCGGGACTCTGCGATAAGGACCTTAATGATACACACTCTACCAGGTGAGCTACCACCCAATAACAATAGATGTTATGAAAAGAAAAAGCCAGAGTTAAGCCCTTTACACAAAATACAACATGCTTTATTATTCTGTTATGTTCTTATCCCATCTAATTAGTATTAATATTAACAAATATTCATTCATTTTTCAGCAATATACAGTCATTTGGATTAAGTGAGCATAAGTGCACTGGCACCTCCCCAGTGATCTCACTGTGATGCTATTTTGATTCAGAGCACGATTTGAAACAATCAGCGCTTATGTGTGAGAAGAACTTTTTTGACACAAAAGGCTGATCAAGCTCCTCATCCAGCGCATGGCAACTCAGAACAGAAGGTACTGCTCTTAATCTAGAAGGAAATAGTTTGTTAAAGCTCAGTGGAAAATTAGCTTAACAGTCAATGTAAGTCATTCTGTTACACACTGGTTAGACTACTCTTAGCAGGGTGCCAACCTTCTGTTTTTTTGTGTCATCCATCTTTTGCAGAATATCGTGAATTACATTGAATGGCCTTCAGTCACAAAGTACAGGTTATGATGACTCTTCTAATCCTCACACATTGAAGTAGATGGTGGTGATAAAGTGATAGGTTTGCCTTTCAGAAAGAAAGGTTACAGCGGTGATATGAGACTAATAGTACCTTGCACCCTCAATCAACACTACTCTGCTTTCTCTTGTCCCTGTTTCTATTTTGATATTTCATCTTCTTCTCTCAACACCTTGTTTCCCTTGGCTCCTTTTTCTTCTTTACCTATTTCTCCTTCGTTGCACTTCTTTGTCTCCTTCTTCCCTCTTCTGCCAGACTTCACTTTTCCCCCTGTCTTAACCCCTGCAGATACCGACTCCAGTGGAGGTGTAGGACCTGGAGGACACTGATAAGGCCTTTCCTTTAAACCTCAGCTCCACAGGCTGAGTGTGCAAAGACAGGAATGGAGCGGAGTACACTGCACCACCACAGCCACATGGTCACATCAGAAATCATGATGCCCAGCCAAAAATTTGGCCTTTTGTCTTTTGTTATAGCCACAGGGGCAGCCTTGAGCACAGGGTAGATGATGTAAAATAAAAACAGGCTCATGTAAAATCAGAGTAAGATTGAGAAACATGTTCATTGTGGTGTAACCTGGAGGACTGGTTTAATGTTAGGAGAATGTTAAATTAAACATTAGAGACACACAACCTCTTAGTAAAAATGAGAAACACATTTAGTTAAAAACCCTCTTTATCTCTATCAATTTAGCCCAGCCAAAATCAGATAACAGTTGTGTTTGTGAGGAAAAAATAAAATGAAATGAGGCAGTGTTCTTAAGCCGTCAGCCATCACACAGGTAATTTATTTTATCATGGCCATCTCTTTGCAGGTACTTCTGTAAGCTGTAAACCGTTTGCCACAACAGCTGTCATGGCTGTAATCTCAATGGTTGGAGATGGACAGATATCATCTCCAAACTAGCTTTTTCTTCCACTCTGTTCCTCCCAGGCTGTCAGGAGCAGCGTCTGTCTGTTTCCAGAGTATATGTGGGAAATGAGTCACCCAGAAACTAATTGTGACCGTTTTATTTAGGGTTGAATGTAGTATTTCAAAACCACAAAAAGCTTCATAGCCAATACAAATATTCAAACAAAATCCATTAATATTAGCGCCAAAGCATCCTCTTAATCTAGTTTTCAGAATTTATGCAACTTTACAGAATTGAGAGAATGATACTGCTGCCATTTCAGACTCTCACCATCTACTCATACAGGCAATGCCATGCAAATTGAACATCAACACTGCCTTACATTTTTGTATCAACACTGAGACAATTTGTGCTTGACTTTGCCTCCCAGTGGTATAATTATTATTATTACCAAACTTCTGCAGCAAATTATTATAAGAATGCCGAGCCTTTATTTGCCATCTCTCCTTTATAGCTGAGCTTAATGATATTCTGTCAGATTGAGTGAAAAAATAACAGTTTATTACACCACCAAGCTTCAGTGCAGAGTGCAAACACCCTGCTAATGCCTGCGGTAATGGATATAAAAAACATAAGATCCAGCAGGGAGAGAAAACATACATTTGTGCATATTATGACTTAAATAGTCATAATATGTTATGACATGTTATGTCAGTCAAAGTGAGCATTCATACTTTGTCCTTTTTTATGAACTAACTCAAATAAGGACAAATGGATTTCCTATTGCTGAAGCACTTCACAAATTCCTGTGCTGGGACTTAGAACTACTACATTGTGCAAGTACATGTACAAGATTCTTGTTTCTCTTAATTTTGGAGACACCTTGATATGTAATGACCATTGCAGTGGTGTTTGTTTAAGGACAACTGCTTTCATAAAGTTACCATTCTTTATATGCATGGACCATAACTGAAAACATTTTTAAATTAATTCTTACCATTCCTCTCTAACTCAAAATCTCAAACATGATAACAAACCCTGAAACTTCTTGTTACAGTAGGTCAGATAAGGAATTAAGTACTGAAGCTTACAATTGCATTTTACAAACCTGATCTGATTTCCATTATCAGGTTATAAATATACTGTGAATTGTCTGACCACTTTATTAAGTATGCATGTACAATCAAATTCAACCCAATACAACATCTCTGTCAGAAAGGAGATTTGTGTTTATTTTTAAGGTCAAAGTGGGGGGTCGTGTTGTACTCCACTGCATTATATTGAAAGGTGTTTCCAATATTTTGCCCCCCTCGTGCATAAATAATTCGGATGGCCCTAAAATAGTGTACAGTCTATACTTATATACTTTTAGGCTCCCTTAGATTTTCAAGTAAGTTCTGTTACCATTTAATTTTCATATGTACATTTGGAAATGCTGAGAATCCAAATAGCAATTTAGCGTTGTTTGCTGTTGCAAACCAAAGCTCCATCCAGTTTAATCTTTTTTTCTTAGAACATTTGGGGGGTTTTGCAGCTATTTGACAGGAACAGCTGAAGAAAGACAGGAAATGTGGGAGAGAGAGAAGGGATGACGAACAGCAAAGGGCCACGGATTTGACCCTGGGCCACTGCGGTAAGGACTCAGCCTTGTATGTGGGACGCACACTCTACCAGGTGAGCCACCGAGGTGGCCCCATCCAGTTTAATCTTTAGAATATTGTTCAGAATGTTGGATTTATAATAACATAGTAGGTGCTGGTCTTGCAATCAGCTCCTATAACTATCCCTGCTGCCCTTTTACCTTTTTTCATCTTTATTTTTATGGTTCCAACAGGCGATTCTCAGCAGTCATAAACTGTTTTGTCACAAACTTCCCTGGGCGCCACCTTTCGTGTGTGATTGACAAGTTCACTGTTTAGCAACTACTGTAGAATGGCAAATTGCCAACAGCATAAATAAAATCTGGCAAATTTTAAAAATGACTTGATATTTTTTCTAACTTCAAATGCTTAGCACAGTACATAAAATTCAGAAATATTAAACTAACATTTTAAATAAAGTTTTCTATACCTTAAGAAAACAAGTTTTAGAGACAAACATATTCTCCTCTAGTGAGTGCTGCTCATGAACTAACTGCTTTTAATAAATGCCTTTCCAACTTCCACAACAGTTAAACATATCAGTTTATGTTCAGCAATATGCAGTAAACTCACAAACAGAAATGTTCTTTTTATTAAGAGACATTGATTGATCAAGTTATTCAAAATGTACTCATGTAGATAAAAGGCCTGCCACATTCCTCTGAAGACTTTGACTAGTTGAATATTTGAAAGCATGCAATCTTCACACATCTGATTCTAGTCAAAGAACAGTTAAGGCCGTTTTTTAAATATCAACACTTTTATTCAATTACAATGACTGATCAAACATCTCGTGCAGCACAACAGAACCAACAAGAGCAAAATTTAAAATCAGGCTCAACAAGTTCCTGCAGAGATGAATTGTATAAATATAGGTCTAAAATGGTGGTAGGTGTTCATCAGTAGGGGATCCACTGAATGTCAGTTACTCTTATCAACCAAATCAAGTAAATCAAGCTATTTATGCTAAGTAGAGAGGTCTGATGCCACCCAATTTTAATCAGTCATATACAGACATGTTTTAATATCAGCGGACATTTGCTTGTATTTGTAGATTTGTCCTATTAAGTTTTCTATCAGTAAAATATATCTTTTGCAAGTTTATATTCCTCTTTTATTGAAAATCCTATATAATAACAGCCATGTCATTTGCTGCTGATATGAGGTCTCTTCCTTGCTATAGCAAGTAAATACGCTGAAGCATAATGTTATAAGGTGCTCAGAGAGGAGCCTCATAGTAAGGGTTGCATGGGCCCTGGGTGTATGTCAGTGGTGGAGTAGGGGAATTGTGTGTCTGAGGATATACTTACATTAGCCTGAATTAGCAGTGCTTACTGGCAGTAGCTTGAGCGCTGCCCCCACTGGCACTGACCATAAAAAGAAAAAGCTATTTGTTTGAGTCTCATGCTGGTGTTGCCTTCCTTTTGTACTGTAGCTTGAAAAACTCTTGTCAAAGAACTTTATGACTATTATGTATCTGTTTGAGTGTAGAGAGTAAGCCTTGTGTCCATCCATCCATCCATCTTCTACCACTTATCCGGGGGCCGGGTCGCGGGGGCAGCAGCCTCGTGTGATGGCTTAAAATGTGTTTCAGAGGCTTGTTTTTAATAAAATGATTTGATGTTCAGATTTGAACATACTGAGTCGTTAGCAGCTTCAGCAGAAACATATTTGTAATCAGCACTGACTGGTCTTCAAAAACCTATATCAGTGTTGCCCTAATCCCCATCTTTGTTTCTAGGTATAATGTTCTTACACTTACGCATTTATTTATTCTACAATTTGCACAACATCAGCTTACATATCATGATTTTTTCCCTTTTCATGCAAGTCCACATTTTCCTTTGGAAAAAATAAACTCAGTGACTCATAGGAAAATTCTAATTTCCCTTGTTCCCCACCAGTGAGGTCAAAGGTGAGCATCAGATCGCTGGGAGCTGGCAGGGATTTAGGTCTTGCCGAAGGCATTTGACAACAAAGGGCATGATCATGGGTCATGGAGTTGAAGGACATTTTATGTCTTTATATTCTATCACTGCCTCCATCCTGACTTACTGTAACCCTGGAAGTAAAACTGATGGTAAAGCCAAGCTCAATGTTTGAATTTTGAATCAGCATTTTTTATTATTTGAGTTTGTCAGGATTTTAGTAAAAAAATGCTTAGCAGCAGCTGTTCGAAATTTAAATTTGTAGCCACAAACATGCCAACATATCCAACGCTTTATTAGAATATAGGTGGTATCAAGACTAGTATGCTTGTAGACAATGAATTATTTGGAGGGCATTGCTACAAATTACTTTAAAATAATCATTCTGTTTTGCCCAAGATCAATATAGAGACATTTACATAAAAGTCTTAGCATCAGTAAGCAAATCTCAGCTGGTATACTACATGTATTGATTTTCCATGTTTTTGATAGCAGCAATACTTACAGCACTGACACAAAAGGGGAACAGCAGCTAGTGCTGAACAACAATGTACTTTATATGACAATGTAGGTCGCTGTGATTAAGTTTCCACCTAACAACTGTCAAAAGGGTAAATCGATAGGTAATTTTGGGGCCAGACAAGAGTGGTTGGAGTCAATATCCTGAATCAAGCAACCCACTGGAAAGCCTTGAGGGAGCCTGGTAAAAGGATTACCCTCTGCTACCCTTAAGTTTTCACTCCATAATTGTCTTTGAGCAGTGATGAACATCACAGGCATGACCGTGTCTTCAGCTCACACTATCGCCGAATAGGAGATAGAAAATCAATATATATATATATATCCGAGCTAACCCCTGCCACATGGCTACATTACTTTTCCATTGTTACATTACACACTGAAACATATTCGAAAAGCCTAACATCCTGGAAATGATTCACAAATGTACCAAGGTTAATAGTGTCATTCATATTAGAGGACTAATCCCTATGATTTGAATGGAGCATAATTATGAGTCTAATCAGGGCCTTTCCTATAAGCTTTTTGTTTGGTGATCTATGCTGTGCATTTGCTCCCTGTAGAAAGGATTCCATCGAAGCGGGGTGTAATGCACACACAGTAATATTCACTTTGTTTCACAAAGGGCTATGAATAGGGACAGTGAATGAATCAAGCCCTAATGCGAGTATTATCCTTCAGACATTTGTG
Source organism: Coreoperca whiteheadi (assembly GCA_011952105.1). Classification (NCBI taxonomy): domain Eukaryota; kingdom Metazoa; phylum Chordata; class Actinopteri; order Centrarchiformes; family Sinipercidae; genus Coreoperca; species Coreoperca whiteheadi. Next base: position 9,169,834 of record CM022486.1, read on the forward strand.
CTTATTGGTCTAATGCTTGTCAGTGGAGCCAGAGTGGAGGATGACATTTTTAATGTCCAGTTTTATTGTCCGTCCTTTCTCACTATTGTTCATGGTTCAAACTCATGAGCAAGGAATATAAGATATTCGCCTTTTATGATGCATCTGATGTATTGCACTTGTGCAACCTGATGAATAAAATGATAACTGAACAATGGCTTGTACGAGCTCCTGCAAAGTTGATACATCCTGTCCAGTGACACAGAGAGCAATATCTTGAAACAACAATCTAGATCTAACAATGCCGTTGCATTATTGTAAATAATCCCTTTTGACACAATGAACTGTGTTATCTTTGTGAAGGATTTATTCTCTTTTGTGTTTTTGCGGAACAGCAATGCCGAGGTCTGTGACTTCTTGAAAGGAGAAACCGCTGAGGAAATTCGTGGTATAGATTGAAGGAGAGCCACTTGAAATGGGGTTGACTGACCCAGGATGGCAGTACACAACCAGCTTCAAATGAAAGAAATGAAAAGAAAGAGTAAAGCTTATTGGATGTATTGAATCATTTTACTTTGCAGCCAGCCAAGGGATTGGATGGGGTGCGTGATCAGACTCAGTGCCAGGTTAAAATGTGTTAACAGAAACACACTTGACCGCAGACATCTTGAAACATACACAGATGGACCTATCCATATAATTACCATTCAAAAACATGTTTAAGTTTAAGTTAAATCATTATTTGATTTGATGTGTTTCATGTTCAGATGTTTGAACTGGGAGAACATGTTAAACCCATAGTGCTGTTGAGAACTGCCGCTGACAAAAATGACGTTTTGCAATGTGAGTGGAAAACATACACTTCTGATATAAAACATCAGTAATGTTATATTTAACAGGAGAGCTTAATTTTTTAATTATGTGATATATATATTACCCACAATTAAGTTTAAGCCCTCTGCTATGAGATGGAGATACATGTCTACAAGATCAATATGTTTGGATTCATGGAGCCAATGTACTGTAACAGCAATACTAATGGTAAAGCAATTAATCAGTTTGACTCTCTGAGCTGTGTAAACCACAAAATGCCTATTTTTTTCTAAAGCAAGAGACATCTTTTCCAGTTCTACAAAATAAGGTCTGTCTTATCCTTCACCGTAGTACAGTTCAGAGCAGAAGCTTTTCACTTTTGTACAGCCTTTCACACAGACAACGTGGTCAAATACAGTTTTTGTTTTTAAGACTGCTTGGCAATATGGCCTCTATTAAACCCGTAAGGTCTGTTCCATAGCCACCTACCTTCCATGCAAGCTTTGAAAACACTTAAGCGTCACTTCAAGGTCTCTACTAAAGTTGAGGGTAAACAGCTACACGCGCGCTCAGTTCACCGATTCTGTTTGCACTTTACCACAGAAGCTGTTAGGGTTACACTGCGATCTAATGCAGCATTTATACCCCAAATAGTTTTGTTGTAGCCTGGCTGTTGATCTCAGTTTTTTTTATCTGCCAGCTGTTCCGTCAGTGAAGTATTTTTGCAAGACAAATAATCATAATCAAGCAATTAACTATTAGCCAGTCTTCATTACAAATGTCGGAAATGTATTTACCCTGGATGTAAGAAAGAGTTTTATCTATTATCAGTATGTGAAATATGACGTATTTCTGGGTGTGATAAAGTCTTGTCATTTCCTTTTTCAGCTTATCAACTTCTTTTACTGCCTCCGTTTGTGATTTCTTATGTTCCCCAGAAAGACTTCCGACAACTCTCAGAGAAGGAAAGTGAACTTATGTCTTGCAGGCTTTATGTTCTGGTCTGTTGAGGCTATGGTTGGAAAAAAAATTGACCTTTTCTTTGATGGAGTTTTCGCTGTATGATTTTTGATCATAAACGCAAAATGGCAGCTACAAAGGACACCTTGCTCTTTGAATTGGAGGGGCTGCAAATCTGACGTTTTATAAAGAAATGTTTCTGTTGTTGCCACACAAGAAAAATCTCAATGTGAAGTCACATTGTCTACTTTTAATGAGTTATTTGCATGGACATATATAACACTAGACAATGAAAAGGGCACAGAAAGACAAGGTAGATTGCCAATAATAATGACATACCTTGGGGTGTGTTATTCTTTAATCAATTACCTTTGAAGACTGTGGTGTTTCATTGATGCACTATCAATTTTGACAATAGATTTAACCCTCATACAGCGCACATATGTAGACCTGCAAGTGCCTTACAACATAACCACTTTTCTCTGATCCCTAAAAATAACAACCTGCTCAAGAGTTAAGAGGATCTGCACAGATGGTGGTATACTATGCGAGCCACACGGGACAATTAGTATGTGAATTGATGATGATGCGGGCTCAGCACTAATTGGAGGCTGGTAAATGAATGTGATTTCTCCCTCTGTCTCAGTGGGCAGCAACATCAGGTAGCACTGTTATAAGTCTATTTCCATAACCAGCCCTGGCAGCATGTAATGGGTTGATCATATGCAACGTGCAGCCAGTCTGCACCTCGGCCACCAGCACTAATCACCACACACAGATTGCATTAACATTGCGTTATGATCTTGTTTTGAAATAATTGAAGTGCCTCAGTATCTCAATTCGCTGGCTATGAGGCTTAGGGTTTAGTACACGATTTAAAGCAAGTGTTTTTTAGAAGAGAACCTGATGTTTTGAGATAACACTGCATTTTGGTTTGCAGGCTTAATAAGATCCTCCAGTCCCCTTCCAAACCCTCGACTACTGTTTGAATAAACACTTGTCCACACTAGAGATGGAAAAGGTTAACAGGTTGGAAAAAATTTGAAAGGACACAACAAAAAAATCAATTCATTTTCATGCTTCTGTGTGTTCTTTGTAATGTAATGTGCACAGATGAAAAATGTTTGCATGTGTTTATGTTCATCTCCCATTGTTATATGCACAACGATTTGAATCAGGAGCTCCCACTCAGGAGCCTCCTGCAGAGCAATCTGGCTGCAGTTAAACTTGTCATTTCAATGTCATTTTTAGCATCTGATCATGCTAGGATCATGCTAGGTTTGATCTGGTATGGGTTGTATTTACTCCCATTTTGCTCAGTTTGCTCTTGGATCTTCAAATGCAGACAATGTCGGGGTCAGATTAGATCGCACCTCTGCAGTCTGAAGGGCTATGGCACACTGGCTTAGTTGTTAGCACAGTCTCTGAACACTGCATTGTGCACTGCGTTGCTCTTAAATAGTAATATTTCCCCTCAGGGACTAATAAAGAATCATTTAAACCAAAAAAGAATCTTCATTTTAAATCTCAATTGGTTGTGTACAATCATCTGTGAGAAAATTTGTCCTTATTTTGTATCTACCTTAGTTTGCTTTAATTACTGATGCAAAACACTTACTGTATGTTTTACATCAGTGGGAAGTCTTGTTGGATGCAGCTAATAATTATTTTCATTTATAATCAATCTGTTACTTTTGCAATTGATCAGTAAATCATGTAGTCTATAAAAATGTCAGGAAAAATTAAAAAAAGGCCCATCAGGAGTTCTGAGAGCCCATGGTGATGTGTCTGTATTGCAAACCCAAAGAAATCTCAGTTACATAAAAGCAGCCAATCTTTAAATCTGAGTAGCTGGGAATAGTGAATGTTAGACATTTTACTTGATAAATTACCTAAATAATTAATTGATTATCAAACTGAGGAAACAACAATGCTGGAAATATGAACATGAGGTCATATCATCTATATTTTACCAGTTAGTTTACTGTTAAACATTACAGTAGGCACCAACAGGCATTTTGTTTGACTGGTGTCTGAATTGTTTAATTGAAAATCTTGCTATAGTTTCTTAAATACTGCAGGGTCAGTGTTGCATTGATCATGAATGGTTATAAAGTACAAAAATGAATGCCTAAATCAGTGTTCCAGGAATAATAATGCACTTCATACTGTACAAAGTTATTACAGGAGAAATAACTGCTAATGTTCAATTAGTGTTATTATTCTTTTAATTGTGAATATTATGATGAGTAATGGCCACACTTGAAAATAGCACATCCACCCAATTAACCTAACGCCTTTTCACGTGATGACACATGTTCAATTAATGTCATCACTTGTGTATTAGCTGATCATTAAATCAACCCCTGATGGTGCCAAATGCTGGCAGTTGAGCCTCATGGGGGGTCTGGCCCGGGGAATCTTTCTTTTGATGGAGCATGCAGGCATTTTTTTAGAGCTTGCAGTCCCCTCCAGGAAACCAGCAGCAAGGAGCAGTAAATCAATAGCTACGCGGTGTGGGCAAATGACAACCCGTTTAGTTTGGCGGCCTACTTCGTTTCACAACATGTGGCCTGGCCTTCTAAACTGAAGGCAGGGTCTCAGGGAGAAAATATTTCCCTGCACTAAATCAGATTTGGCAGCAGGTGGTCCGTGGAGCTGTGAGTGAGCTGCCTCTACACCTGCCAAGGACTGTGGAGTCAGAAGATAACACTCTATTTTTCTCCACCCAGGTGACTCTTCGGCACCTCCCACTGGTTCAACATATCAATGATATCTAGCCGGTTGTGACGTGTCATCCATCAGCATTGCTACATCTTCAAAATAATCACTCGTCACCAGGAGTGTAAAGACGTTAAAGGGCAAAGCCAAAATACTGTTTAGCAACATTATGTTGGAATAACAAAGAAAGACAGAAATGAAACATGAAAATGATTGAGTTAATTTTGTATTACTCCCAGCGCTGTTTTGGAATTGGAAGCTCACAGAAGAATAATGCTGATTGTATTTTAATTCCAATATATTTCTTTACATTGCTCCTTAGAGTAATACGTTTATGACCTTGATCCTTTATGACCTGAGGAATAATCAATGTTGCCATGTGAAGTATTGATGCAATCTAGGTTCAAAGGGAGGATAAAAGAGTGATGTGTGCACAGAAATCCAACTCTATTTTCATGAGACTGCTGTAATATCCGTCTGGGCTGAAACCTGTAGCATAGTAGACAGAAGTAAAATGAATTCCCATCATGTTCTTAAATCCACAATAATTTGTCTTAAGCAGCAAAGTCCGTGAAGAAAAAAAAGATAGCCTATATAAAGCTAAATGTAAGATGAATTATGCATGTGAGTGGCAAAACTCGATTATACCATTTATTTATCTGATTGACTGGTGCTTTGGCACTGAGGTTCAATTTCCGCTCCTTCGCTCACACTTCATAGCCTCTTACTCTGAAGATCTCTAATCTTTACATTGAAAAAAAAAGTACAGCGTCTTTTTTTTCTCACTCTTCACTCCTCTGGGCAGGCACTTGTATACTCCAGTAGTCTAAAGAAGACAGTTATGAACCTATAAAGAGCCATGTTTGAAATCTTTCATTTCATTTCTTTCATCAATTTGTTTGTCCCATAAACTCTGGACAACAATTACAATTCCTGGTGATATTTTTCTTATTGTTAGCAAATCCCATGTATAGACCAAAACCAACAATGAATTAATCCTACTAACAAGTATAGCTTGAGTATCCAAAGCCTCAGAAAGCTTATTCCCCTGTGCCATAGACCAAAAACTATTGTTGTCCAAAAACTATGAAAACAACAATGAGCCACACAGTTACACCTGATGACATGTTATTTCATTATGATGGACACGGGCACTGTAGTTTACTTTGAGCCCGTCCTACAGTCGCTGTCCTGCTCCTGTAAATAGTCACTACTGCACCAAATACACAGCTGAAAATGTTGGCCAACCAATGCACTATTTACACCTGTTTGAGTAACATTTGCTAAAAACCACAGAGCCCAGCTGTTTTAGGAAATTATTTAGCTTTTTTTTTAAAAAATATTTGTAACCTGTTTTTAGATTGGCTTTTATTGGAACAAATGGGGTTGGGGCTCAGAGCAACCAACAGGCTGGAGAAGTCAAAGTATTGAGTCATGTACTACATTTAGTCATTTAGCGGACGCTTTTATCCAAAGCGACTTACATATGAGAACGTTTACAAACCGAAGGCGCAGCTTCGGGAGCATTTTTGGGGTTCAGTATCTTGCTCAAGGATGCTTCGGCGCATGGCTGGGGGATCGAACCACCGATTGGGAGGCAACCATTTTGCCACCAAGCCACGGCCGCCCACAAATAAAATGCTAACAATACTCGTGGACAATAATAAAATATAAAATATTGTGAGCCTTATTCTTTAAGGTTGCAGTTCTCAGTTACAGGTAAATACATTGTCATGCCCAAGTATAATCAGAATGCTTTTAGAGCTGAAACGTTGATTAATTAGTCAATCAACAGAAAATTAATCTGCAACGATTTTGAGAATTGTTTGATTCATTTATTTTAAGCAAAAATACCAAACATTCCCTTGTTCCAGCTATATCAAGGATGTGCAGCCGTTCTTTATCTTTTGTGAAAGTAGACTGAATAAATGGGACAAAACAAGCATCTAAAAATCACATTTTAAGATTTAAGGAATTGTAACAGGAATTGTTCTACAGCCATTTTATAGACCAACAATTTGTTAGTTGAGAAAGAATTAGCTGATTCATTAATAATGCAAATATTTGTTGGTTTTCAGCTCTATATTGCTTTGAGTTTTGTAAAATCCTAATTAATCTATAGTACACTTAGCACACTACACATGAAATACCAAAAAACAGGATTTGATTAAATTTTTTATAAAACAGTTTTTTTACTTTGCTATTTTTCCTCCAAACTCTCTTTATGAGTATGAGGACATCATGCAAGCAATGATGGGCTGTCAGCTCATAGTAGTTAATACCAGCATACAGGTTAAAGGGACAACAGGACCTCAGATGACTTTGACATTGACATTGCTGCACACAACAGACTGCACAGTTATTAATTGTTTTATATTCTTGTAAGTGAGGATGTCAAATAGGAACCTCCTCTCCACTGACAGTAAGGGGACTTGCCACACTTATTAGAGTGTGGAAGCATTGTCAAATTGCTTTTAAGAGCCTATGGATGCCTGAACTATTGCTCCCCAACCTTCCCCAGATTATTCAATCTCACAGTCCTATTGCCAGCTCAAGATAAGATGGAGAATCCATGCAGTGGAGGCTTATCTGAATTTAGCACACACTCTCAGGAGTATGGGATTTCACTACAAATTCCTTCACCGCACTTCAGGTATGACCCAATTAATGTGAGAAATTGCTGCCTTTCCCTTTCACCCCCTGCCACATCAATAAGTGATAAGGATTTTGAATGAAGGCAGTGTATAAGAACTTTTTTCACATAAAATAAGTCTGGCTGTCATTAAGCAAAAAAATTTTTTCGCAGTATTTTAAACCAGAGTTTTTCCAAGCCTTTCTATGTTTCATTAGTATAGTTCATTTAGTAACAGTTCAAGATTCCCTCTTTGGTTAATGCCATATCCATGACACAGAAATAGGGTTGGATTCCGAGCTGGTTTTGGATTCTGTACCAGGTTGATAAAATACCCAAATTCTCTAAACTCAAACGCTAACAAATGTCTTATCAAATCTTTTATCTATCGGCACTCTTTTTTATTAGCAAAGACCTCTGTATAAATAATTCAGATAGCCAGTTTCTCATTTTCTCATCATTCAAGCATCACATGTGGCAGATTATGTAAGGTGTAGTTAATAAACGTTAATGCTGTACATAACTATTCTTAAGGCCAAAATGAAACTTAACTATTGTCTGGTTAATGTGCTCTCAGCAAGCTGGTGCCAGTATTCAGCCAAAGATCGTTTGTTAGACAAAGGAGCAACACTTTTGATATCAACTTTGGGGAGCGATGGCTACACCTGCTACACCTGCAGATCAAAATAGGTAGGTGCATGTTACTGATTGCCTTTGGAGGAGTCTGTATCATTAATGGGAGTAGCATAACTACATTGTATTACTAGAAAATGCTGTTCTCCACATTGCATACAATTTACTGTATATCTACTTGCTCAGAAGATCCAAGTCAATTGTTTTCTCCAATTATGGATTTTCCCCATCCTCAGAGGCATGTTAAACAAAGTGGTACTAAAGCCTTGGCTGGACCATCTTGGATGTTTTTCTGCACAGTGTGATCATTATTGACATTAGTGCTAATCTGGGGGCAAATGCTGGAGCAGCTGTCTGGAAAAAAGGAAAAGGATTACTGGCACTAAAAGAGTCCCAGAGCATAGACAAAAAAGCCATGACTGATGGTCAGAGCCTGAACCAGACCCAACACAATCTAATTAGGTAAAATACATACTCTTCGGGTCCAAAATTGAAACAATGACAACAACTGTGTCCTGACGACACCATGTGCCTTGCCAAAATGTGCTCTGACAAACTCGAGATCAAAAAACTTGGACGCACAACAATGGGTGTGGTTTGTGGTGGCACACTCTAGCTGCTGCTCACCATAATTAAAAGCACTGTTAATGAGATGGAGGCCATTCACCATCATTCATTCATGTCTTCTTGCCTTACCTGCCTGTTCAGCCAATCCCATCACGCACTGGGCAGAATCCAACAAAACACGTTCAAGAGGTCGCCATGCCAGAACTAAATCAGTTGACTTTCGTGTGTTTGGAATTTGGAAAGAAGTCCACGAGAACATGTAGAGAAAATGTGTACTTCTCCACAGAACGAGTCAACGCTGAGAATCAAACTTGGATACCTCTTTACTTTTTTGGATACTCTCTGTAAGCGGTTGTACATTCCTGTGATGTTTTTCTGCAAGCACAGATGCATTTGTGTGTGTGGGTGGGTGTGTGTTTGCACCCATGGATGGAAGTTAGCCTAGATGCACCTAGTATCTTGAGTAACAATCAATGCCAAGTAGAGGAGAAGTGCACAAAAGAATTAGACAGCCAAAGGAAATGAACCAAATTCAATTTCAGCCTGGGTCGCTCAAGCTGTCTGCCACATAAAGCCAAGACTTATTATGAGATGGGCACCAATGTCATTATTATTCAGACCTGATGAGGCGCCCTCAATTTAATGGAACCTTTCAATTTAGTTCACCTAACAACAATCCTTGCATTATGAAGCTGGTTTGCCTCAGTATTTTGATCGCCCGCTATTTAAAATGAGTGTCGGTTGCATAAATTGAGAATTCAGTGATGTGTTGGGGTGTGTGCAGATGGTGGCTATTGAATTATTTTGATAAGAAATATATCTTATTTAAAAGGTCCCTATGTGTTACTTGTGTGCTAAGGAGCCTGAATAAGTAAAGTGATGAGTCACTTGGCTGCCATAGATTCAGGAAATTGGTTTGTCGTAGTGTAACAAAAGGCTTGTCTGTGGCACATAATTGCTTCAGACCTGCAACTTTCACTACACACTCACACACACAACCCACAGACACCAGAAGAAGTGTGTTGCTGAGGCTCTAGGCCTCTACAAGGATGTTTGGTGGCTTGAAAAGTGGTGTACCTCAGAGCTTTTCTGATAAAGGGATGAGAGTGTGTGAGGGGTGTTTTGATAGACCAAGAATCTTTTTGCAGTAGTCTGATAAGATTTCCAAAAAACCTCGTCAACAAAGCCTCACATGAACACGTCCCATCATAAGACCAGTGATTTTAATCAGGTCGCATCCAAATACGAACTTGGACTGACTCAACATCTGGAGAACAGTTGCCAGCACAGCAGTTGTGTGTGTGTGTGTGTGTGTGTGTGTGTGTATGTAGGGGGTGTGGGGGGGGGGTTGGATAATGCAGATTGCTTCTTATCATGGATCATATTCTCTCTACATATATGCTGACATAAAAGAAAACAGCAAAGGGCTAATCAACATGCAGAATTATGGCATATTCGCTGTTGTGCAGTCATATAAATCTTTCCCTGGTCATAAAATACTGAGTGAGGCTTCATCAAGTTCTAAGGAAATCCACAGTAAGTCAGTATCATAGACTTGACACTTACTGCTATACTTGTAATAGTTTCCTTTCAGGCAGCAGACTCAATTCCCATGCATCATTCTTTCTTTCTGTTCTGCTTCACAGCATTTCAATAAAGTCTCTAAAAGAATTCTGCTCCCAGGTCTTGTTATATGAACACCAATATTCCTTGGGGTAATATTGTTGTCATTAAGTTTTTTATTGGTTCAAGAGCATTTACCATTCCAGATCCAGGTTAAAAAGTTGCTGAAACAATGGCTGAAGAAGAACAGAAAATAAGGTCATGCTTTTTTGTTTTTTTGCAAAAAAAATGGAGTTTGTTTAGTTAATTTAAGTCTAATTTGATTGCAAAGCCATTTGAATGTACATCTTGACATAGTTTTAATGTTATACTATCAATTGTAACAAATATGTTAAGGGAGAAACGTAATGCCACCCAAATTACTTTAACAGAATGGAGAAACATTCTTAATGAAAATATCTGGCATGTCGCAAAATGTTACTGCTCAAAAAATAAAGGGAACACTTGGAGTTACATTGTGTTGTTTAAGTGTTCCCTTTATTTTTTTGAGCAGTGTATATATATATACATACACACAATATATATATATATACACACCCAACTTTCACTGGCTATTTATTTTTCTATTTCTATTTATTTATATATTTGTTTTCCCTACAATGTTCGCTCTTGCAATACAGCATCTTCTAGTAACAGCTAAAGCATGATTAATGTTATTTCTGGTTATGTTTAGGCACTAAGAGCCAAGTTAAGGTTAGTGAAAGATCATGCTCTTGTTTCTGTGTGGTATTAATCCAGTTCTTTAAAACGTCTTAAATTTAACTTGGTGAACCCTGCAGAAATCCTGAAATGAATTTGGCAAAACAAATGAGTAGTTCATTAACGTCATTTCTAGGAGACAGGATTGGTTTGGCAAGTGCAGTACTTGAATATATTGCAAAGTGAATTCACCAAATACTCATTTGAGCAATATTTGTAATCACACTGGCCCTGCAAGTATGAAATCAGAAGACCACTTCTGAAAAAGCTCATGCATTCACTTAGTCTAATCCTTTACATTAATGAGTTGTGAACAGAACTGTGAGGACTTAATTAAGTGTCCAAGCCTATGGCTATTCAGGGGTGGAGTGTCAAACCCCCTTATTCACTTATGCACTCTGGATCCTTAATGCACCATGTCATGCCAAGAACCCCCGAAAACAAACACTGACAGAGGAACTTCCCGAAGGGACAGGACACTCTAACTGAGCTCCATGCCTGTCTGCAGACCAGTCATGACAAGGCCTGTCCCCCCGTGCTGCAACAAAGAGACGAGCAAATTGGAAGTCACAGGACCAAGTTTAACATTTGACAGGCGCAAGAGGTCAGGAATCAGCTCAGGGCACTTGTTTACAGTAAGAGTGGAAACCAATTCAGGCTGTGTTGCACTTTGGCCTTATTGGTAAATAGCTTCTAGTTCTGCGGGTTGACCTTTCTTTAACTTAAGTAAATGCAATATGATTTATTTGTGGAGTAATTTATTCACCTTTTTTAGCCTTGCATTATTCTTGAAAATGAATTACTGTGTGATGTATCGCAGCAGTGACCACTGACCTCCAGTTGGTAATCCTAAGGAATCAAGTCATCACAATATCACCATTTGTGTTATTGTGTTATTTGTGTTATATCACATTCATTAAATGATGTGACACTATAATGAATGAATGAGCAACACACATCTATTGTAGCTAAAGAAAAAGGATTATCGGGAGAAACATATGAAAGCATTTATTGTTTTTCAGTACAGTAAATGCAGTGTTTATGACCTTGTGTTATTTGTGCATGTGTTATTGCATAAAATAGACATTTATATTTCCCAGCCTATATTGCACAGTTAATTATGTTAATTGCATTTGTAGTGCAACTGGCCTTGTTCTTTGGGATCAAGTAATCAATAAACTGAAAATAAAACACAAATAATTTTGGAGAGCCACGATTTAAGTAGAAACATTGGACCAAAAAAAAACTTCACTGCATGCAGTTGGACTCACTAGTTTAGTTGATAGAGTAGCCCTGGAGTACTACAAGCAGGGCTTTGGAGTAATTTTCTGTTCATTTTCATCCGTAATTTTGCCTCATAATGCAAACTATTTTTCTTCATTAGCCTAAATATTTTCTTTATCTAAGAACACCAGCCAGAACAGCTGCTTTCAAACAAACCTGCAGCCAGTAATTCACATTAATATTCATAGCACTTAAATCCTCAAAACCCTCACACCATCAAAATTAGAAGATGATTTAAATGAAAATAGAAATTACACCAGGTTTCCTGCAATATATATATATATATATATATATATATACAGTACTGTATTGTGGTATAATTGTTTAGAATATAACATGTATTGTACAGTGCTGAAACAGTGTATCAATTAATAAATGAACACAAACTATGAATAACAATTTTGTTATAATCACTTAATCATGTAGGTCATTTAAAAAGAGAAATACAAAACAAATCTCTTGCTGATTACAACTGTTCAAATGTAATGCTTTTTTCTGTTTCACATCACTGGAAATTTTGATACCTGTGGTTAATGTCAATTTGCTCATCAAACAAATAGTTAACCATTTAATTGATATTTCAGATAATATATATAGTTGCTGAAGACAAACTACGCACAAATGGTACATCTCATAAGTCAAGGGAAATCAGATAGCTGAGTAATAGTTTCATCGACTTGATTCAATTTAAGCTCCATGATGCTTTATAAAAATATATAAATATTTTAAAAAAATACATTGAGGAAAGAACATCAATGGATGTCAGCCAGAGTATCCAGTCTGGAGGCAGACTCGTTTTTCATTAAGATTAAGTGTGTAGCGGGGGCGGCCTATCTTTCTATGCCTCCAGCGGACACTTGTCCCCCTCCTACAGCAGTGGTGCATGTGTGTTTGTGACGGTGTGCACGTGTGCTGTGTGTTTGTGTGTGTTCCAGTGCTATCAAACAATGGGAGTGTTATCAGACATTGCCAAAGGCATATGAACAAATCAGAGGGGAATACAGACCCAAAATCAGCATGTTCCCAAGGGAACAAAGAGTTTCTACTGTGAGCCAAAACATAAGGAAGGAATCTGACCTGTTTTCACAAATGAAATGCCATTGTTTCTGATACAGTAAACCTTGTGTTATATCTTCAGATACACATTGTCATATAAAAGTTATAACTACTTAACCAATTTAAAAAAAACAACAATTCCCTGAACAGTGGTATAGCTGCTGAAACGGATATGCTGGCATTTTATGGAATTAATTATTTGTTCCATCTATTGTACAGTGACAGGATTGCTGCAAAATTCGTACAGTATCTGTTTCATCCATAAAAAGTTCTATTGCAAATTAAAGTTGCAATTTGTGACTACTATAAAAACTCTGAACCAAACACAAAGAAGCACAGCTCTGATAAACTGTTGTGTATCTAGATGTTCTGGCTACCAACCTGCCACAGACACGGAGCAATGTGAGCAACCCACTGGAGTCTAACTTTTTATTATTTTTTTTAATCCTCCATTACAGCTTAACTTCAGTTCTCTGTCCTTTCATGCCGTGCAGGCAGGGTACACTTGGCTTGTCTGAGCTTGTTTGTAAAGGAAAGCGTTTTACATTTGGGGGGTTTAGTGAGAGTGGTGAGAATCAACAACACAGTCAACATTGCAGTCTATCAAAGCAGCAAGCACTACGTTGATTTTCGCAAAATAGGGTGTGTGGCCAATCTTGAACTCAATTGAAATTTTTGAAATACACTCACCTCCATAAAATGCGTCAAATGTAATTCTGGCATAGACAAGAGGTGGAAATTATGACGGCAAGTTTACTGTACAGAAGATGGTGGAACATGTACATTTCTCACTTCCCAGAGTAATGTAAATCCGCTCTCTGATTCTACTGTGACTTGAGTAAAGATTATGATGCTTGGCAGAAAATATTATCCAGGACAAGGATATATATATGGCGACTATATACATTCAGATGTAGTCCATAGCATCCTCGTTGGCTGCTTTATAGGATTAGGTCCTGCTCTTCAGTTTGCTCTCTACCTTGGGCAAACAGTTTGCTGTGGTGCATTTGGTCTGAGGCCGCCGTATGTGTGGCCCTGAAAACATGAAAACAATGAGCTATAAGCTCTATGGCAGTAACCATATCTTTTTACGAGTAATTAAAATATATTTTAAAGTTAATTTAAAGTTAAAGTTAAGTTAAGCTTAAATAGTTTTAAAGCAAAAGTAATTCAAATCAGACACGCCTCCATATTTGTCCAATGATCAGTTTTGTTTGCCTGTCTGTCAATCTGTTTTGCTGCCGTTTGTGTAGCATTTCTCAAACTGTGTGTGCCATAAATTGAATATGGATAAAAATGTCAACAAGCCAAGCTGTTGCCACTGCATTGTCACTTCTTTGTTTCCTTTATCCTAACAGCAACAGCTGCTTTATAAGCCTGTAAATGTTTAGCAACTGTTACTCAACTTTAGATTAGGAGCGACAAACAGTTCTAATGATGACTTGCAAACAATCTATGAATACAAGTACAGCCCAATTACGCAATGCAAGCTTTAAAAAAATAAAAAAAACTTTTATCTGCATGTTTGTACCCAGTAAATAGCTGCAATTTTACATAAACGAACTTTAAAACCTACACAACAAATATGCTGATACCAAATTATTTATCACACCATTATTTATCACACCTGAGTGAAACATTAAATTCTTGTGCAAAATTATAATGCTAAGTAGGCCTTATTTATACTGTATATCCAAATAATGCAACATTTTCAAATGTAAATGGCATCGTTGGCTGCATTGAAGAAGCAGTTATTATATATTATATATAGTTAATTTACAGAGGAACAAGTAATTAAATTTATGGCCTATCATTTTAAAAATTGTAACGTCTTTTTTGCTAAAAGATTTAACATTTTGATCTGACCTTTCCCCTGAGGATGAAAGCAGGAGCAAGAAGCAGGAACCCAACACTCATTGTGGTTGCATTTAGGCAGGAGTCAGTAATAGCTGAGATATCACCCAGGGACATTACCAGATGTTGCCCTGTATAAAGAAAATGAAAATGGGATCATTGTGGATTAGGGTTGGGTACCAAACTGATTCTGTGGTACAACAGAGTACTGATTCACGTTAAATCCATCGGTGCCAAATTAAGGTACCTGAGAGCGCATCTGGGTGAGATGCTAATGTATAGAGAGAAAGAGAGAGCGCAAGACTTGGTCAACCCTGCAGCTTGTTCAAATCACAGGGACACGTGTGTGTTCAGTGAGACAAGAGACAGCGAGACAAGACAGACAACACTCACTGCATAAACTGGCCAGGGCAACACATCCACAGTACCGGAATCAGTTCAAATGTGAACAGTACCCAACCCCATGAATGCATGTCACATACAAATGTTAAATATAGCTCTTGTGTGCTAGGCACATGCAATAATAATGACTAAGCTACTATGTCACATTGTTTATCAGTGACAGTTTTGATCAATCTGAGCTTTTAAAAAATGTGAATACATTCGCTCTCTGTAAAAGGGAGACCTAATGTTTCTGTCAGATTTGATTCTGACTGGCACACCATAAAGAAGTGACCGTCAAACTAATACATTGTAATTTATATTTTATTACTTCTTTAATTGAGGCTACATAAAAATGATTTGGACTTATATTAGACCTATCTTGCCAAATGTTTTTTTCTGAATGTCAACAACTCTGCTACGCATTAAATTCAAAATAGAGAATGATTTACAGCGTGTTCAAGGCTAATGCACAGTGAAAAGTTAGGGTGTGAAAGTTGTGGATAAGCATATAAAACATTTTACACAGGTGGTCTGGGTTTGTATCCTGTCTCATTCTAGAAGTAATGATTCATGGTTATTTTTGTTTTGTTTTTCAACTGTGATCTTTAAACGTCACTGAGTGATTTTTGTCAGCTAAACTTGAAACTTGACATTACTTCAAATATACTGAAACCCCCTGTGTGTCAGAAATTGTACAAATCGTACATTCAGAGGCTTCAAGGTGCCACGTATAGATATTGAAGCAAGTTGGCAGTGAACATGGTTATCGAAATCTGATTAAACTGACCACAGACATTAGGCAACTGAACAAACTAAACAATAAATAAGTAACGAGGCAGAACTGAATGGAGTGAAGGGAGCTTGCTGTTAGCAGAGACTCAGTAACCACAATCTGGAACACCAAGGTAAACATAATGATCTTAACAGGTGAGGCAAATGATGAGGTTCAGCACTCAAGGCAAAAATTGGCCATCAGTTTACGCCAGTGGGAGTCTAGCCCGCCAGCGTAAATGTCATCCAGGACAGGTCCAGTATTGTGACAGTACTGTATTTCCTTAATAAAATGTATTGTGCTATTGGACAATAGTTAAATGTGAAGGTAATTTTTAGGATAAGGTTTATTGTACATTAGTTCCATGTCAGCATGGAACATGTCTTTTCACTATTTACAGTTTACAGAGGGTTTGTTGTTTCTCTCTCTTTTTTGTTTTCTTTTTCAGGATTTCCCCAAAGGGGAGTTTCAATGGATAGAGCAAATAAATTGCAGAAATTGTTAAAAGGAATGTTTTCCTCACAACCCGTCCTCCAAAGTCATTGTAGGTCTAAGAGTTGTTTGCACGCTCCCTGTCTAAGCAAGAAGCCACAGGCTGAGCACAAGCTCCAACTCTCAAACTACACAATCGGCACTTCTACTGGGAAGATATCCCAATTGTTTTAAAAGAACTTGTCTGACAAAAATAATCCTCCAAGATTTTTATTTCCTCAAACTTCACCCAACTTCTCTATTCCTCTATTGATATTTGCTCTCATTTTGAACATTTGATTAAAAACACGTATTTTTGACCGGAATAATATTAGTAAGATGAAGGTAGTTCCTGAAAATGAAACATTTTTTGTCTGATTTTACAGTAATTTTGCACAATATGTAAGCTGAAAGACTTGACCTACACTTCAATGTCAAAGAAAATAAATTAAACATCTACGTGGAGTCTTGAAATTTAGACAATTGCTGTTCTTTCTGTCCATTTAGAAAGGATTAATTTTCTTTGAAGTGATTTCAGGAAATATCCAAGCATATGGTTGCTTATGCAGTTGTTTAGAGAAGTTTGCACCTTTTGGTGATGATTGTCACACTTCTTTCTTGTGACCATATGCTCAACATTAGCACAAAACTTGACAGATTTGTGTTGCCAGCTTTACCAGACATCGCTTACATTTCTGAATAGCTGTATTTAAATAGTTTAAAGCAGTCACTTTATTATTTTTTTTGTGCCATTATCTGTCAGCATACTGTAGGTGTCATTGTCATCTATTCTCAACAACCGCCCTATAGCTGAGCAAAATTAAACTCATCATACCACATATCTTCCTTTACAGTAATAAAAGCACTCCAGCTTTACAAGTACTAATGTTCTCCTGTAGATAATTAAGACAAATGTTTACTCCCTGATGCTTTTATGCACTCAGAGTTCTTGCTACTGTCTGCCAATGCATAACTGTATACATTGTTCAAAGATGTGTCACAACAGACAAAGTGATGGGTGCTTTGGGTCCCAGCAAAAGCAATATGTGCTCTCTTCTCCCATAAGCCTTTGTTGTTTTAAAGTGATCACAAATCATTGTACAAACACCATTTAACAGAGAGGATGGTTACTGCTGTATTGATTCAGAGATGTTTTTTAGATGTCTGGCTTTGCTTTCAGCTCTTTTAAAAACTCATATTTGTTAGTTTGAATCTCACTTTAATTACAATCGTGGATTGCTGGAAAGAGCTGGCAAAAGAATGTCTGAGCGTGTTCTGAAATAGGACAAGAGAGCTCCGGTTTCATTTCCCGAAACGCGTCTTTTAATAAGCTGCAGTACCACTTCCTGGAGCAGAGAATAAATGTCTCCATTTGCAACATTTACATTTTAGAGGCTTAGGGGAAGGTGAAACTTGTGCCAGGAAAGCACAAAGACCACTCTTTGCAAAGCAAACAGAAGTTTGGAGGCACACCAATATGAGCAGACACCCTATTTTGCCACCTCACTGCTGTGAAAGACTTGTACAGTATTTAGTGAAGTGTTAACCACAGATTCTCAGCCTGAAAAAATCTAAACCGTAGCGAATGGAAACGGCACAAAAAAAAAAGTTTGTTTTTAACAATCCTCATAGCAGCATGTTAATGGTAGAATTGTCAGTTAAAAAAGCTGTCAACGGTGCGAACAGAATTTAAGCTCAGCAGGCTACTGTTTTCTTAGCTTGGAGAAATAAACAAATTAAACAGAGGTAGAGAAACAGAAACGGATACGTAAAGTATAGGTTAAATGTTATTTTGTAAACTATGAAAAAAAAAAAATCTTTATACTAGAGTGACGGGCTGTACAAACCAAGCCTTGTTTTCATTATTAACCATGACTTAATTTAACATGTATTAAAAGACACAGCACGTTTCCATCATGTGTGTTTGTTTAAAACTACAAGAAAGAAGGCTCTCTGGGGAGTTTGAAACCTTAAGAGTGCATACTGGGAAGTATGCTATTATGCTGTTCATGTTTCTGTAGAAACTTAATTTAATGGAGTTATGTGAACACTCAGCACTACCTCCATTCACACAGTCATTTCAACCCACAAGGCTTCATGTCAGATAAATCCCTAAAATGATAAGATAAAAAGATAAAAACTAGAAATCTGATTTAAATTGATTTAAAATAATATGTATGTATTTATAATAAGTTAAAGGTACCCTGTGGAGGTTTTGAGTAGTACTATGGAGTAACGTTTTGACAAGTGAGTCCCTGTTTAATCTGTAGCGTGCATGTGCAAAAGGACGCACATGCACGCTCACGAGCATTCGGGTTACCTTTCCAGCCAATGGCTTCACACTATTCCGCAAATCTACAAGTGGCGATAATGCGGCAAAAAATACAGCAATGCACGAGCAAGCAAGGGAAGAAGAAGACTGCTATAGCAAGTAAACATGGATGTAAACAGTGCAGGTTTCAAAGTTTTCAAAGAAGTCTGTTTTGCAAAGTTTTTACAAGTAAGGAAATGCATTAAAAAATGTTGTTTTAGACCTAAAGGTTTCACAAAATACAATTTGGTGCGTATCACTAGATGTAAACATAACTTTAGTTTGTTTACAAGAAAGCTCAGAAGAGCACCTTTAATGATAAAAGATTAGTTGATTCAACTGAATTCCTGTATGATGTTTTACAGTGTATGTATCACACATATCTCTTGTACTATAAGATTTTAAAAGCAGACTGACCAGCGCCTGAATTGTATGAAAAGGGTAATTACATTGAGAGTATATCAAGTTGTTGGGTGGCTCATAACTAAATGTCCTCTAACTTACCTTTCTGTTGACAGGGACACTGTTGAAATCTTTTTTTAGAAGGGTAATGTAGTGGAAAATAGGAATCAGGAATGGGAACGTCCTGATACACTGTGGTTTAGAATAAGAGGGACTCAATGAAAGGTTAATGGCTGCCATTTCTCGACAGTGTTTGTTCATTATTCAAATGCCAAACAGGCAAACTTTAATCAGCGCTCAGCACCGCACAGATGGGTGACGTGCCACTTTCTGAATATGTTCATTAGATTTCTCATGTATTATTAAAGTAATCAGACCGCCATGTCCTCGCATTCATGTCGCAAGTGGCTGCTTTGATCCACAAACAAGAGAGAGGAGTGAAGTTTGTTCTGCTTCTAAGGGCAATAGGATGTCTCTCCATTGAGATGGAGGTGTATACAAGAAGAGGTAGAGGGCAATCCATTTTGGGTTGAAATGTTCACTGGTTTGATTGGCAGGATGAGTTGGATGTTTTTAGAGTCCCAGCTCTTGCTAAGAGGTTTTTTTCACTTCCCTTCTCTGTGTGTTGTATTGTTTCTTTGGGTACACATCAAGGGGGAGAGAACCTCACATAAATACAACACAGTAACACTTTGATAGCAGTCTATAATAAGCTGCTCCTGATTCACTTTTGAATAATGCATTAACTCAGCCTATTAACAAATGTTTTGCCCATATTTATGAATAACGGTTTAAGTCTTTCACTGATGTTGAAAGGTTGGCAGTGGCTGAGGAAAGCATGTCCCATTATACAAGTGCAGACTCTTATCAGTCAAGATTATTGGCATCTGCTGCAATTAACAAATTATTGTTTATTTATTTTTCATTATATCATTATTTATCTGCAATTTATTTGGGGAAAATAGTCCATGCAGTTTAGTAATATCATTGCGCTGCTGGACCCATGGTACAGCAGCAAAGTTCCTTGACTATTACGCAGGAATGAGAGAATAGTTCCTAGCCATATTGGTGTAGAAAATCGCAACTTTTCATTTTCAGGTGGTCTTAGCACACGATGTAACTACAGAAGATTTAAGTTTTAAATAGGAAAAATATTGAAAGTGTCTTTGGTCATTTTTGAAACGAGAGGCTAATGGTCTAATCCGATTCAATGATGCTACCGCCAGATACAAAGATTGGCTGAATGGATTCAAAAACGTTAAATCTCAACAATTTAACACTAGGGGACATGGAAAATGGAAAATAGTTTCAAAAAAAGTGGAGTGTTCCTTTAAGGCTCATGATGCTGGTTGCTGGCTCATTGCTTTTGCCCTCTGTTAAAAAAAAAGTTTTACAAAATTTTACAAAAATGTAAAAAACTAAAACAAATGAAGGCTGGAAAGTGAGTTTTAACAGCCCAAAATCAGACAAAAGCACCTTTACAGTTTTCTGCTGTTATCCTGCATCTCAAGAAATAATATATAATGTAACGTAGGGGTGCACAATTAATTGAAATATTGTCGTAATCGCAATATGACCAAGTGAAACATCCGGAGAAGCAGCAATTGTTTCTTAAAGGTAAAATGTGTGACAAAACAGTAACATTATAATGAAGTACTGTAGTGTTGCAGAGATGCCCTATATATATATAGCCCAATATCACAAATCACAATTTGCCTCAAAGGGCCTTACAATATGTACAAAATACAACACCCTCTGTCCTTAGACCAGTTATTCAAATAAGGAACAACTACCCAAAAACTACCTCAGGAAGAACAACACAGGCGGGATCCCTCTCCCAGGACGGACAGACATGCAACAGATGTTTTGTGTGCAGAATAGATTCACAAGACAAGAGCAAGATCATGGTATCTACAATTTAGACAAAATGTAGGTTGTCAAACATAAGTTTAGAGGACGGATCCTGAAATCATAGTACATACAAATATGATGGAAATGATGAAATTGTAGTGTATATATAGTTATGATGAAAAGTGTAGATTAAATCTAGTTCCCTAGATGTCAGAAAAAAAATGTTGTTTGGTACAGACCCCAACAAATGTCACATCATCATGATTTTCATAGTTTTTTCAGTGAAAATGAAAATTGTGACGCAAAAAAGATCATTCTTACTAATTGTGAATCATATCCCAATGGTAATATTGATAAAAATAATTGCAGTATGATTTTTTTACCATATCATGCAGCCCTAATGTAACATGACGTTTCATGAAACACACCATATTTTACATTACACATTATACAACCAGTAAGTCTACAATATTTTCCAAAGCTAACTATAGAAGCCAATGTCCTGTACTTGTGGAACACCTTTGAGAAAAGGTACACAAAGTAAGCATCAAGTATTTGATAGTCAGGCTCACAAAGGTTGTCATCTTAGTTTTGGAAAAGATGACAGTGTTTTCAACTCACTGCAGCAAAATGTAATGTATTTTCAAGGAAAGTGTGAATAAGTGTCAAATGTAGCCATTTAGATAAGTGTGAAAAAAAGGGTGTGTAATGCCCAAGCCTTTGGCATATTCAGAGAATCTAATAAATTATCACTCACACTGCTTCTGTGTGTCAATAGGACTTTGACTATGACTGTAATGGCCTCGGAGATGGAAACATGAAACTGTCTGCTACTCTGTGATGACAAACAAGTGTGAAGGGCAAAGCAGGTGATAAGTGCTGCATGATTAGGCCTACATGATGACTGGAAAAAGGTGCACTTGAGGAGTGCTTGTTTCGTTCTCTGTCAGACTACCTGCCAGAAGTCAAGAACTCAGGAAGGGGGTTGGTTAAGTCTGGAGCCAGTAATAGGATGAGAGAATATTTGTCCCACCCAGTGAAGTCTCTATGGACACCTCTTTAGATGCACCAAAATTTAATCAACGTATTGAATGAGGTGTTATTGCATTCAGGCAGTCGCACATTCCACCAAACATGGTTTACACACCGGGGAGTTAATAAAGCACAAGGCATTAACATTAAAATGAAAGTTAAAGGCAAACTCCTGCTGAATATAAATCTTGAGCAGGAATGTATCTACTGATGGAATCCATCTTTTGTAATTAAGAAAGAATGTGCGGGAAATGTGTGAGGAGGATGGAGAGCTGGAAGTAAAAGACCTGCTCAGAAAGATGAATGCTATTATGGAGTGAGAGTTAGACGGCTGGTCTGGAATAATAACTTCCTCTGCCACATTATGTTAGTGCACTTCTGATAAGATCATTGGAAAATGGCAGCTGTTGGAAATAATGCAATTCATTCCGCGTTGCTGCGGGACACTACAGGGCCCTAAATGAAGCATGTCTTCTATTAGACCCCTAAAGAAACAAACTAATAGCCCTGCAAAGACGTGCCATTTATAATATGACTATAATTCCTATGATTCATTAAGCAGGAACAGAAAACGATAGTATACTCTGATTAGAATAGTCCTCAGGGGAAATTCTTATGTTAATTTATTCTGAACTCTCTCATTGACTAAGCAACTCGTGGTGATATTGTGTAGATTAACTCCCCAGGTCACATTGTATTGTAGCCTCATATTGTCTCTGCAGTATGTATAATAGATTAATGTTGTTTACATATGTTTAATAAGTCAGCCCATTTTTGTAACCAAAAAATTAACCCTTCTTCTACCCAAAACATATCCAAAGCTCTGATAATGCTCCTGCTAGACTTTTTAGCGTTTTTTCTTCTGTTCACAATCACTCCTCAAGAAGATAGATGGACGTAGTTACTCATGTATAAAAACAACAAAGTAAGTGGACGACTACACTTGTTATAAAGTAACTGAAATCAAACTCTGGGCAAGTAAAACATAATAAAAAGAAAATGACACCGCTTGTTCCTGTTAGGGGTCTCGGGTGACTGGAGCCTATCCCAGTGGCTTTGGGCCTTAGGTGGGGTACACCCTGGACAGTGGCCAACCTCGGAAAATGACAGGTAAGTACATAAATTTACAAATGTGTAAATAAGCACATCCTGGTAAATATGTAATACTTACTTAAAAGTAGCAATTATTATAGTAACAAGCTTAGCAACATTGGTTAACTCTTCGATATTTTGTATTGATATTTTGAATTTGACAGTGAAATTCTCTGCAGTGGTGAATTTAATGTAAGATCGCAATCAAGATAAAGTAGATTTGTACTGACCTTGTGGATATACGGAAGTGTAATTGTCAGGGCAATGCAAAGTAGGAGACACCAGTATCATGACACAGACATGTAAACTAATCAGTTTTTTTGTATTTAGTTTTTTTGTTGAAAATTGAGAGCTGCTGTTTGGAAATGGGGTTATAGCATCAGCCTAATGTAGTCTCTCACATCGCACAAGAACACATATGGGCCGACAACTTAACTCCCATCATTCAGACCGTGTTAATTTAAAGTGGACAGTACCATAAACAGAAGGCTGGAGAGGAGGAGACCAGTTGTCAAGAGCCGACAGCAGCAGGGTTTCAAATCTCGGCAGGAAAAATTATCAGGCCTCCCACATCCCGAGTCATCTGTCTGGAGGATAATTGGTCTCTTCTTTTCCATGTTTCACCTTGCAGCTGTACACACTCTCCTTTGAGGATGATGTGTATGTGCATCGGTCCGTGTGCATGTCCGCATTTGTGAGTGTGTGTCTGTGCGTTCACATGCATGTGTGATTTCGAGGCAGCAGGGGTCTAGGTGGGGGTAGTGCTGGGTCCACCTGCTTGGTCCAAGTCACAGTCCATTCATCTAACTCTATTAAGCGGCATCCTTGCGCGCGTCCTAGCTGTGGGGCTCCATGAAAGTAATGCAGCCCCATCAAGGCCGCGCTTTGTTAGCCAAAATATCATTTGTTAATTACCTTGCAAGTCTTGAGTAGCCGACTCATACATCACCACTTTCCTGCTGTAAACACCATAAGGCGTGCAACTGTGAAAGATCATAGTTGCCCTATGTCGTGCAAGGGCAAAAAACAAACAAGTATTTGTCTGTAGTTCTTTATTTCTCTATGCACTCACTTGAAAGGCAGTTTAGTAAATTTTACATTTTAACTGGTTAAACTAAAAAAAATAAACTTAACATTGAAGGTACACAGGGTATCTAGTCATTTATATAAACATGTAGAAGCTCCAAGGATATTTTGTAGGAATGATCTTTCAATGTATATATAAATTACCACAAGGTTGACCCTTTCAGTTCCAGGCCTGTTTATTATTAACCTCAACTATTGTATAAGACATTGTTTTTAGAATAACCTGGAGTACTTGAAAATTCTGTGAATTGCATTCAAGATTTACAATGTATAGGTTCACCTATTAAAGATTTCTTACACAATACATCTCGTTATAATTCTGAAGGTGTCAAATATGATAGCTCATTACAGAAGAGTAACACAACTAAGCAGTGTTGGGTCACGGTTTGGTACAGCGGGGAAAATACATTTTTGTGATTTATTTAGAAAAATGTAAACATTCAACAGTGGCTCATTGGACATGATTCTTACTGTAACAGTTATCGTATAGAGTCATTATAGAGTGTTGCAGGAAGGAGACATAAAACCCGGAAATGAGCACTTCTGGTTCCCTCGTCTTCAATTCGACGGGTGTTGTGAATGGGTTTGTGGTTAAATGTCTGAAATAAGATTTGTGGATAACACAAGCTTAAGAGATTTTCACGTTTTGTTCTACGACATAAAATACGTCAGTAAATTTTGAAGTGTCTTTAAAAAGGTGCTTGCTAACAAGTGGCTAAATGGGGAGTGCAGAGTTTGTCGGGGACATTAAACGTCATCACGCGGAACACAAAAACTAATCTACTCGTTAGTCTGCCTTTACACCCTCCAAGAGGAAAGGCTTTTGTAGAAGAAGTAAGCGCTCGAAAGCAAATTACAAGTTGGAAATGTAATGGTGCTGACTCTGAAGTCATGCGACCATGGTGTAGTATGTTTATAGCCTAATATTAGCTTTTTACTTCTGGCGATTGCATTTACACTCCAAAAATCATTAAAGTGGTGTTCATCTGACAGGGTTCATCTGTTGAAAATAGACTATTTTGATAGTAATAGTTTGACTCACAGAGCATACTGATCCAAGGAAGTCGCATGCTGATCCCAATACACTTTCTGGTTACAACCCCTAGTACTGAGAAGTAAATCAACATTAAAGGGCCCAGTATGTCAGTTACAGTATTTCTGTGACCCTTATCACCTATGTAAGAGCAAAGGGAAAGAAGTATAATACAAATACAATAACAGTTAAGGAGAGATTAAATGGACTTTCCTTGAGAGCAATTACAATGAACGGAGGTGATTTGTTTCCGTACAGTGTGTAGAAGGTGTTGTTCAGACTATGGTGGAAGATCGGACTGCAATTCTGACTGGTCTGAAGTGGGAAGGTCAATCAAGTGGGGAGAAGAGTGGAGGCCAGGTGGGGTGACAGCACAGTATAGCAGAGAAAGGAGTGCTAAGTAGACTAAGTAGTAGTATAGTGGCATGTGGAGCTGCAAAAAGGCCTGAAAGCTACAGTACAGGTGTGGATCGCTTGTACTGAATTGCCCGAGTCGTGACTTTGATAAGAGCAGCCGCCACATGAATTCTTCTTGCTCTCAAAAGCAAGGTGACCTTGTAAATTCACAAACCACTGAATAAAACACTCAGTTTTATCATCATTCAATTTATGAGTTATCTCACTGCTGCTCCTCATTTTCGTTTCTTTCACAAGGACTCGCCCTGAGCAAAAAAAAACAAAACACAGGCCTTTTTTGGTATCCACCCTTGATACTTTTTGGATTAATCATAGATGTGCGGTGCTGTTCCGGAGACTTTCTGTGACAGCGTCGTCTGAGAGTCAAGCACTCATAAAGTCAGGTCACTTTAACCTCTTGGTGCAGGAGTGAGTGCAGCAACATGACAATAACCGCACGTCATCTGAGAGGCTGCCTGCTGATATACAAGTGCAAAAATGCAAAGTGACAGCTATCATATTCACTCTTGCTGCAAGGATAATTTTGAATAGCCTCTTTGGGGCTCACCTCTGTATTTGCAGAGCTTTTTATACATTTCACACATAATATATATATATAATATATAGCTCTCACTGGAGGTAAAGCATTTTATTTTCAGAAATGGGAGAATTATGACCATGTTCAGTTTTTAATAAGCTGACTGCTTTTCCCTTTATTCTTATGACTTCCTTTTTCAGTGGGATCTCTGTACACTGCGCCATTTCACCGGTGGCAGAAGTAGCTGTACAACCCACGAAGCATTTCCCAAATGCACATAGCCCTACTGTAGAAGTAAACCACATTTCCCCTCGCAGTTACCTCCACTAACAGGGAATCAGATCACTTTAGAAGCCTTCCTGTCCCATCTCTCCTTGCGGCAAGAGATGTGGTGTGACAATGACCGGGGCTTTCACAAACAATGGAGTCCTCTTTCCGGGGCCCGGATAACTCCACCTGACACCTGACACTGAGCATGAGCTCCCACCGGGAGACTGAGAGCTCTGTGGCTGTGAAGTCTGACTGGGCGCTAGAGTGGCCTTGGGCACCGACAGAAGCCATGGCATGACTTGATCCAATCCCAGGTAGTAGAGTTGTTACACTGGAATCGGCCCTGACTAAGACACCGGACCTACAGAGCTTAGGGTTAAACATGGAACATTGTTTACCCCAGCTCTCATAATGTCTACCCACCTATTTTCTTTCGAGGTAAGTAGAAATGGCAGTGCAAGTATGCTGACAGTGCAGATCCTTTGCTCCTGCTAAGCTGCAGTGATAACTGTGTTGTGAGGGGTAACTGTTGAGGAAGCCTAAAGTAGTACAGACCCATAAGCATTAGTGGGCTGTGATTTCAAAGTTAATTTAACTTCAACTGCACTACGAACATCCGATAAATGTGCATTCTTGGCTCCAGGGGGCTCCAAACTTTGCAGTATCATTAACCACCAAGGCAGAAGTAATTTGATCAAGGCTAATTTTGTTATTAGCCTGATTGTGTCCTTTCCCTGACCCAGGCAAGGCGACAGAGATGAATAGTGGATCCTTCTCTTTGGTTGCATGGTGCATTCAAAAAACAACAAGTAACTTCAGAGAATTTTTCTACTGTATTATCTTTCTCATTCTTCATCAGCTCTGAAATCCCGTGAGGTTCATCATTTCACACTGTGCAGCAATTTCATTTTTAAATTGAGTGCAGTGAGGACACTTTAAGTAATACTTTATAACAGTAAAATTGTTTAAGCTAGGGATATGAATTGAAATGATGATAAATGGATGAAAGAAGGAACAAATGTGCTTAGGAACCTTTAAGACTGAATTACATGTAAGGAAAAAAGGTGCACCAGTTTTACTTTTCACTTGAAAATCTGAAGATTTCTGACCTGAGTTTTTGTTTTTTTTAGCTAATTTGTAAAACAAACAGAGTTCTTATGAAATGATGGCAATCACACACTTTGATTGCCCCTCAGTCGCACAGCTGCCTGTGGATCTGAAAGGCTCTAGTACTTCCTCCTGCACAAGTACCTTGATACTAATCAGCCGTTTTGTAATTGAGACTGACAATTCTGCTCCACTACATAGGATCTCTTGGTAGCCATGGAAACCAGAGAACATTCTTGATCATGAAGCCCACATTTCCTGATAACGTCTTGTTCTTTCTTGACTGAACCAATCATCCAAGACACACGCAAGACATGAAAGGCTTCAACAAAAGTAAAGGCCAAAAGAATTGCCCATTGCTTGTTAAAAATCATGCATTCATTGTCATTGTTGGATTGCTGTGGGAAAAAACAGCAATTGGATTTGTAAAAAATCTTAAAAGTGGAATTTGTTGAGATGAGTGACAGAAATCTCCTAAAATATGTCCCTTAGCCACTATGGTGATACATTTTAGAAACCATTCAGCCATGTAGTAAGCAGATCTAAATGATTGAAGTTAATTGGTGTTTTGTCTTAATAAAAATCCTCCTGCACTTTTTATGCCCAACACAGTCTATATTCAGTGTTGGGCAGTAACGCATTTCAGTAATGTGATTCCTTTTTTCAGTAGTGATGTTGAGGGATTATAATTTAAAATTCAGTAATTGTATTACATTTACTAATCACAGTAATGCTATGTTACTTTGACATTTTTGGGGGTCGGTTTGTTCACTGTCTTACTGAGACTTTGTTAAAGGTTTTATATCTGTGTTCAGTTGACACACTGGTCCTGTTCGTGTTAGCTTGTCACAGGGGCCGAAGGTGTGGGGCATTAGACAGTTAGCCTCCACCATAAGAGGATATATGCCACTACCGGTAACTCCCCAGATAGCTATCTATAGTTGTCTGTAGCACTACGTGCAGTCACCAGGGCTAACGTTAAAGGTACCCAGTGGAATTTTGTACCGCTAGACATACATACAAATATAACTTTTGTATGTTTACAAGAAAACTCCACAGGGTACTTTAAGCCAGATGCTGATGGTAAGTAAAAACCTCTAAAATGTTGGCTGGCTGCTTGTTAAACCATAATCTTTTGACTTCTACTTCCACATGTATTAAAAACAGAATTTGTGAAATGTTGGTGGGAAGGCATTTTGAATTGTTTAAAGGCACTTTTGGCAGAGCTGGGCTGAGTAACGGAAGTGATGTAAGGAGTATTTTAACTCATTCTTTGCTGTGCTGTAATTACTTTTCCAATGAGTAATATGTAATGAGTAATTGACACACTGTATTAATTCAAATTATTTCGTCACTTCACTCCAAACAGTGTGGAATGCTGACGCCTTGCAACGACTCGGCTGCATCTCAGGAATGCACACAAATCAAACTGGAGAGTTGACTGTTGTCAGAGAGTGAAAGTGACAGCCCGCTGGCCTCAGGGGCAGTCGGAAGGGCAGCATGCTCTCCTGAGTTCTACCCTACTGCTTCTGCCGCAGCCACACATACGAAGAATGCATGAAATGCTCGCGAAGCCTGAAAACCTCGAGCCATGCATTTCCATTGCCACCTAACCTAATATGACATGTATCCCTACAGCAATGCAGATTTAATGCTGCATAATCTGGCTTCGCTGACTTTAGCAATGTGGCATCCTATTTGGAATTTGGTACATTTACCTCCTGAAAGAATACTTTCCTTTTACGCCACAATGCTAAAATTGAATTCTGGATTCTTTTGTAGCTTGTCAGTGGCAGCCCAGCTGAGTGAAGAATCTGAGTCAAAACTGCAAGACAGGCACGTTTTATTTACCTTTAGTGAGGTGTAACTGCTCCTTTTCTATGTGGCAAGCAAAATGGGACTGACAGTTTTAAATGCTCAACGAAATAGGATGTCAATCTTCTGGTAGTTCTATTGCAAATACCATTTTCCAATGCTCTGTTCGTTTTAGATGCTGGTTTACATCTGCCCCTTTTCTCTAATAGTACAAATGACAAGCTGTATTTCACATTAAGGCCTATTGGTCAGCACATCCCTAATAAAATCACTGTGGTTCATCCTGCAGCATATACTGTCCTGATCTTATTCGCCCTTGCTGTACAGTGAATATGCAATGCCTCAGTGTCCATCAAAGTGGAAACATCTCTTGAGAATAAAGACTTATGTCATAAGGTAATCAAAAGCATGATAATCACTGCACTAAAATCAGATCCCCAGGAAGAAATACATGATCACAACATCATATGGCAACCTGTACTCCTATTTCAGTCACTTCATTACCCCTGATGTCGATTTCTCATATTTGCTGAGACATGTGCAATTCTCCAGGGCTTGTTGTCTCCAGAAAAGCTGCATCAGCAGTAGGATCTTCTGAAAAGAATTCAGCTGGGAGAGAGAAAAGCCATTGCAAACACATCCAGTTTTGATTTTGATTTATTGCACTTTGTCATTACAATAATCAACGGGCTTTGGTATGATTTGCAGATATACAAGTACAAGCTGATTTATTTTCTTGCCACACAGTTTGCTTATTGGGGTGTGTGCGTAGTATTTGTATGTGCATGCATGCAAACATTTCATTGTGCCAATGTGAACACGTTTGGAAAACGAGGGCTGATGTCTGCAGGGTGGCAGAACTGTAGGAAATGGATTTAAGCCAAATCTGTGGTTGTGAGACTGTTCAGGGTTCAGTGTGAAGAAGACTGAGGGAGACCTCATTTCCTTCTGTTTGAATTCAGAACCAACAATTAGACAAACAGAATAAAATAGGCAACTGAAAGGCCAGATTCACAGATCCCCTTTGGGGCATAAAGCCAATGGTCCATGTAAACACATTGCCTTTTCAAGCAGAACTGTCATGGCAAATTGGTCGCTGGACAGTTCACTGGTTCATCTCACAGCATCTTCAAAAACACACAGATATATAGACAGATTAATTAGGTGCAGCTGCATCTTGTTCTGCATGGATGCATCTCTCCCCCTCCACTCTTTCTCTCTAAAGTCTCCCCCTGTCATATTTATTGTTTTGTAAAGTTGTATATGCTAGCTTGCCTTTTTAAACCGAGAATCAGTTTTTGAATTAATTTCATCTCCGTGTGTCCTGAACAGAGAGCGGTTTGGAAGCAGGGAGACCCACCTGGCCTTCCTCTTTCAAAAGTGAAAATTCGGGCTTCTGACAAACTGTCTTATATATATGTTTGTGATTTGGATGAACTGGTCCTGTGATGTCGATATTTTATATATTTGCAGCATTTTTCCAGAGCTATAGGATGCATCTCACTGCATTTCAGTGAATAGGCTCAGATCTCATCACGTGACCTAAGGACGGTAGTTCTTTTACAGTGGTAACAGGTGGTCGTATATTGGGCCCCTGTTTAGGGATGCTCTTTGGAGTTGGATGTAAATGACCTTCTTCCTTCCTTCCTACTTCCTCCTGATCAACATTGATTTCTTGTTTTTTGTTGGTTTTGGTTAACTGATGACAACTTTGCAAACTCCATTCACTGATTAAGATGCTGTTTAAAGTTTCAGAAAATACCAGTAAGTGGACATTCAGTTAAGATTATTTTGCCAAATGTGCCATGATTTTTAGGATTTAACAGTTTCATTTAGGTAAATAGTCAAGGTATATCTAAAATAACCATACACTATCTCTTCAACACTATATATTACTGCAATTCTTCAACAGTAGCAATTACACTGATTATACTTCAAATTATTCATGAATTATATATAACAAATGCAATATAATACTTGATACAAATGGTAAACTAAAAAGGAAACATTGCACGTGTACACAAAAGCGTTTTGTCGAAATATGTGTTGACTGAATGACCAAGTTTTTAAATCCCGCTTCTACATTTTGGAGAGGAAATAGGTGAGAGAATCGGCTCCTGCGTTTCAGTTTGAGGTTTCAGTCGCACAGTCCTGCCACTAGTCTCTGAAGCACATCAAGCTTTATTTAAGCAATCTGAACATTCACTACTGCCACTCAAAGCATTTACGTTTTCTTAAAGCATTATGTCAGGGATTGCGGATGTTTGAAATTATTCACCAAATTTGTCATGATGCTGAGTGACAAGACGATTTCAGGTAAAAACTAAGCCTGAGGCATTTCAACTATCCCCTCTAATTAACATCACGCCGGATTGCCAATGTGCTCATAAAATAATATTTTTTTTGCAATAAAAACAAGTGACTTACAGTCTGGTTCCTCATAATAACAAACACGCCTGGTAATTATCCGATAGTGGAGCTCTGCACATGGCTCTGCCATTATGATGTTTGGAAACAAAATATACACAACTTTAAAGTATCCTAATTGTGCGGCAGAGTAAAAATCCAACTTAGCTCATATGTTTGTCCATATGGCATAAAAAGTTGGGAAGTAATGAAAGTTTTATTTCTGGCATTGGTCATGAGCAACATAAATCTACAACTCTGGTCTCAAGGTGGAAAAAAAATTTATGATATAAGAAATATATGGTAATATTTTGAATAATAAGTTGTAATAACGCTACTTCTGGAATCACACAAAAATCATATCCATTCTGGAAAAATATTTCTATGAATACTGCAGTATACTGAGAGGTGTATATATTAATATTAGTATGATACAATAACATTCAACAGCACCTCAAACTACAGCATCAAAAAGGACCATCAAGTTGAATCAGCAAGATTACGAGGCTGCTGCCTGTCTCATGGTCCTACAGATTTATGATTACACGTCGATGTCGTTTTTACTCACCGTCACCCACCACCAACATGCTCAAGCTATATTCATTTTTAAATGATTATTATTTGCTCTAATTCAAACCAATGTATTTGGTCTGAAATATTTATTTCAACATTATCAGACATTTTAAGCCCTTTCTTTGCAAAATAATGTTTTTTTTTTAAAAGAAAAGCAAGAAACAAAGTTTAACATTTAGGATTCAGTTAACTTTAAATCCATCATCTTTTTTTCACTTTTAAAAAGCCAGTAATCCTTAAACCTGGCTCGCCAGACTGCCAAGTGTCTCAGCCAGCAGCAGGTATGCTTCGGTTTCCAACCACTTGGCGTCTCTCACAGGACTCATTACAGGTTCCTCTTAGCATTCCAGCAGCACTCTGACAGGCTTTGCAGACCTCAAATCAACAGGTCAGTAATGTTAGACCTAAATCACACTTTAGCGTTAATCACTGCACAGAGACCTGTGTGTGGGGAGGCATGTCAGTGTCCTTTTCCATTACTGATCTCGTATTTAAATTCCTCTGACCAAGATCTTTACTGTCTCAACTGCCTTTACTGAATAATGTAAGTAGAGATATGGTGCAAGATATTCTGACGACATTAAAGATGTTCCGATGTTTGTTTTCCACATAGACCCCGTGAGACTCTCAACTCCAAATGCCAGTGCAATATCTTTTCCCCCATCAGCATTACTGCTTATATGTCAATGTTGTGTTCAAAGCTTGATCCAAGAACAATTAATGCTGCTTTAATATTCATGATTGTTTTTATTTCATAATGACTAGAAAAAAAAAAAAATCTAACTCAACAATTAAAACTGTTCCCTTTCTCCTTTCGAAATAGTGGATAATTCAATTTGAAATGTAGCTTATCATTTACAAAATTCACAAAAGAGTTTCACTGGCTTCCCCAGTCTTTAATCTCATCTCTGACTCAGTGCATCCACTCCACCAATCGGTCAATAAGACATCTCCAGAGTTATGCTCCTACAGAGGAATCTGGATAAAGCCAAGCTTGTTTTAGGCATTAGCTTGTGCTTGACGAATAAAGCACTAACGAGATAGCGATCAGAGAGGGCCCAACTCCAAAGGCAGCCTGCTTGCCTGGCAGCGCTTGATAATCTCTGCGTTGGTTTCACTCAGCTTCCTTTAATCTGACTTCACATAATCCTTTTTTTTACCCTCCTGATCAAGTAAACGCTTAATTATGGCTAATGAATTCCATCCAGAGCTTGGGTAAACACGTCTATCAAATAAGATCATGCTGATTTTTAACTGAAGAGAGAAGAGAAGGGGGAAAAAAACAAATATGGGAGAGCAATCAGTAACCGTGAACATGTTCTATGCCAAAATGACTGTGGTCCAACTAAGGACTTGGAAGAGAGATGATTGTATAATTCTAACAGCAGCGATTTACTGCTAAAAGGAGGAGTGTGTTGTAGTGCTATTATTTTGTAAAACTGAATACCCCTATGAATTAATTTATGTTGGCACATTATCTTTTCAATCCAGTTATGCGATACACTGTGCACTCCTTTCATTTACAAGTTATAATCATAGTTTCAACAAACAGCAGCACATGGATGCAGAAAGAGCAATACTCTCGAGTGCTGACCAATAAATCATATTTTCATTGTCATCACGATGTGACCATGCACAATAAACTGCCTGAAATGGGATGAATAAGAAAAATCATTTAATTTAGGGATGGGTACCGAAACCCTGTATTAAAGGGGCCCTGGGTTTAAAGACTGTAGTATTAAATATCATGCTGCAGCCTCTGCCCTGCTCTCTTTCATACACACAGATGCACAGTGAAGATAACTTGAAGATTTCTCGAGGACAGCTACTGTAAGTGCAATAAAACCTTTGTGAGTAAAAAACCAATACACCAGTTCAACAAGCATAAACATGTGGAAAGCGATATTATTAGCGATAGCAATAATCTGCTCCGTCTGCGTTCTCTCATATGTTTTACACAACCACAGCGCTCTAGCTCGGCTAATACTGAATTGTTACAAACAAGCTAAAACAAAGTATGTATGTAGTGTAACTGTTTAGCTTAGTGTGCCACGTCCATTAAAATGTGGCTAATTCTTGTAAACTTAGCTGCTGGCTGAGACAAACCAGCCCCGCCTCCCTCTCCCTCACTCACCTGCAGGTGAATCACAGCAGCAGCAGAGGGAGGAGGACAGAGGACAGGAGGAAGGACTGATACTGACTGATGTCTGCATTCTTCATTCTTTCTAAACTTCACTCAGTATTTTGATGTCGGGAATATGATATATTTTACTGATATTTGAGATTTGTTTCCTGTGAGATATTATTGAATGTATATAGTGACTTTACTGTTGTAAACGTCACTGTTTCTGCTCTAGAAACAATATTTTGTTATACTTATATTCAGTCCTAATCCTGTTCAGAATTTAAAGACAACCAGGCGGACATAGTAACTGTATTGCTAATATACACACTTCAGTATATTTGTTTATTTATCTCAAGTAGCCTAATAGCATCATCGCAATTTTGTACAAAGTTATCGCACATCGCAGATTTTCCTCATAAACGTGCTGGCATCATGCTCTCATAGTCACTTAACAGCATACCATCTTGACTGTGTCGCTCCTGTGTAAAGCATGCCCATAGGTTCACATACCAGTGTTCCAAAATGAAATATTAAGGGCACAATGAAGAGGTACAGCAATAAAGACAATCACGCAGTGTGGCTTTTCCAACCTAAACAAAAGCAAAAAGTCTTTCACCAGTTTGAATGGCTGTTAGAGAAAGCTTACTATAATCATGGGAGGATGATCGATCATAGTTTTTATTGATCAAACTTAACAAAAGTCTCAAATAAGCACAAGTAGCAACTTTGACTCCAGTCTGAGAAATGAATTTTCAGCATTTCACCAGTTATTTAATAGTAATATGCAGTAGTAGCAGTATATCGTTTTTGGTGCATTGCAGTAATAAATATGAAGGAGGGATATAAAGCATTTCCTAAGAAAATAAAAATATCAGTGAGCATGTTTGCTCATGTTGCCTTTATAATAATAGTTTGTATTTCTTAGCTTGAATGGAGGTTGTTTTCAGGAGAATTTGTGGCTTTTGTGAAACTTGCTTCTCATGCAGATGTTTGTTTGTGTGTATGTGTGAGTAAAGTCCATAAATTGTTGATGAGGGGTCTGGAGATGGCAGGAAAGCCGGAGAGAAAGGATGGCAAGGCACTGCTGTGTCTCTACAAATGTGGCAGTTGACACAGTTGGAGGACTTGCTGCTTTTTGTATCATTAATTGGAACCATGTTGTAAATGCATGTTGAAACTCAGTTATTCCATGGAGTTTTACACTAGCCTGCTCATTATTTATGTCGGAGAAAAACAACATACTTGAGCTCAAATAAAAGTAGCAAAATTTATGTTTGTGTGATTATGTTAAAGCATAGCTGATTATATAAGAATGCAAATCAAAAAGTGTTTGCGTGTGTGTTCATGTCTCACTAGCTGGTTGATCGGCCACCAAGCAGCCTGTCCCATGAGGTTATTTACTCCGAGGAGGCGACCACATTGAAGCGATTTACCATGGTGCTACACAGGTTATTATTATGACACACTCCATCAGTTTAAGAAGCTCATTGCTTATCTTGGCTCTGAATGTTGTTTACTGGAGGATTTGAGCAATCTACGAGACACGACTGTTTACTTTCGGTTGCCATTGTCATTCTCTACCCATGCTTGACAGTTGGGCCTGGGCAATTTGTGCTTGGCATCCTTGAATAGGTTTCCCCTAATGAGGCTGATAGAATGACCATTCATCCACAGGGGGCTCTTGATGCGCCACAGTTCAAATGTTAATCACCCAAGCTACTTTGGCAAATTGACAGAGCTCCATTCACTGCTTGCTCTGTGAATGTGTTCTCTCTAAAAGCCAGGCTTGTGTGTCTTCTCATCTCTTGATGTGGGACTCGACACAGGGAGTCCCCACTCACCCTGTTTTACAGTCCTCAGCTTACCTCTCCCTCATTTTTTCTACGTTAACGGACAGAGTGGTGGCACCCTCATCCGGTGTGGCGCTGCTCTGGAGGATGGCGCAGTGGCCCGTTGACAAGCTCCCATCCGGACTCCCTCCATCATCATGTCAGTGTTCACTGGGAGTTCAGTCTCCTGAACAAAAGGGTCTTGTTTTCACTTACAACTCAGCTAACCTCCCTGGCACGGGTGTTTACGACCCCCTTCAGTTAATTTGGATAACCAAACAATCTTATTCAAGCTGCAATGAAAGAAAACCAAGAGCTTAAGTTTGAGGTGTAGAGCAACATGAGAAATATAGTAGTAATAACTCCACTTACAAAATAACTGAACTTAAAATTTTAAAGTAGTAATATCACGATGTTCACTTTATTAATCTACATTATATTAGTCTATGGAAAACACATAAAAAAAGAACATATTAAAAAATCAAATTAGTTTTTATTTAAATCAGATAAAACATGTAAAACAAAAAAACATGAACTCATTTTCTTTTATAGTTTTTAATTAGAACCTTTCTACAATCATTCATTCAAGTTGAATTTTGAAAAATGTTAACTTAATAACAAGGATGAAGTCAAATAAGTATCAGCCAACTTCAGTCTGCTGTGTCGTACAGCCACAAACTCTCCTTCCTCCACTGAACCTTCTCAAAAGCACAAGTGTACTTGTTCAATCCATAGAGGTTACGTTTCTTTATAGATTGTCTTACCTTTTGTTTACCTTTGGCAAACAAAACTGGCTGCGGTCATATGTTAGCCCAAGATCAAAGCCTCCCAGGTCATGGTTATGGATTTTGCCCCAGTGAGAGCAGAACAATCTATATTTATATTGCATTTCAACAGCATGTCGTCCAAATGATCCAAAGCTGGCCACCTTAGAGGTTTAGTGAAGTCTGGGTACTCCATCACCAAGTGCACAACCCGCTCATACAGATCCACACGATTATACTCTAGTAGTTCATGACTACAACTCATTGCTGGGCTGTGGTTAAACCCTCACTGGTCCTAATGGCCGGCAGCAGTGCAACTCCCTTGAAACAGGTGATGAATTACAGCAAGTGTTACATTTCCAGCAGGGGATCTAGTAGTAAATGGGCCCGTTTCTTGTCGCAGGCATTTTTGTGACACCAAATTGATCCTGATATCAGGGGGAAATGAGTTGTTGAGGATGATACAGTATCTCCTGTATGAACAGATATAGCCGGATTGATATTCTTTACAGAATAATGCACACCACTGAATGTTTTCTCGTCTTGTCACGTTCGTGTGTTGTGACAAGGCTTCGGTGCAGCAGCTCAGTATGGCAGGAGGGGGATCGCGGCATCTGTCGATGACAGTGATGAAACAACTGCTTAACGCAAGGCGACAACCAACACGTGTAGAATCATCACTTTCTCAAGGTGTGGAAGTGGCACTGTCATATTCTTAATCATAATATTCATCCCAGTTCTGAGGCCAGATTAAACAGCCCATTACCCCGACTCTCAGTCCAGGCAGACACCTTCATAGGTAGGGCTCATTCTGTAGCGTGGTGGAATATTTTATACATGTAGATGGCAGAATTCTCTGTAGAATGGCTCTAAATGTGTAAAGAAATCCTGCATTTTCATAATATGTCAACCAAGTATATTTCTACTTTACGATACACAACCATTTCCTTTTAGTTTCAGAACTTTTATTTAAACTTTTTTTTTTGTTGGAGCAACTACTTCAAATTAAAATTGGGCTTAAACCAAACAATGTTTGACCAGCTGTGCAATCCTCATGAATCAGTAATCATCGCCTATGAGTTTTTTATGTACATGTTATGCCAAACATCATAGACATTTACTGTTGAAGTCATTTATCATTGTTTTCTGTGCAGTTGTGTGACTTGGATACTGCTTTACAATCCTTATCAATGATGACTGAATTTTTTCAGCATTAGCTGATCGTTGATAAGTTGCTACTGAATCTCTGGATTTAAAGAACACCCGTTTTGACAGAAAGGTTACTGACATATTCCCAAACACTTATGTGACTGGCTGAGATATTACTCTCCACACAACTGAAGGCAGCTTTCTAAGTGTAAACATGGTCAGACCTTGGGAAATAACTAAGATTTATTGCCTGACAGCATGTGTCCTCTTAACTGAGCCTCAGATATACAAGTGTCAAAAGGCAGGATAGATAACACACTTTAATCACTGCTGTTTACACTACATCCCACCTCATAGGGAATGTTATACTGCTGACATAACAGAGGAGGTTATCAACCAAATTATAAGAGTTCATTCAATACCTTACGTGGGTGGAATATCATTGGATATCCAAGCTCCACATGTTCAAGCCAAGTCAAGCTGGAAGGCAGCAACGGTGCAGAGGAAAATTCAAGATAATATAAAGAAATGGTTTGCATTTTAGTTATAACAAAATATGTTTTTCCAAGAGGAGTGAATGGGAAAAATCAATATCACAGCATGATATAGTAATACTCTTGCACAGTTTTTTACACCTTGACCTTAAATATCAAAATAAATTAATGTGAAGCTATTTTTGTAAACACTACTCTTTCAATTTACATACCATACTTAAACTATTG
This sequence comes from Coreoperca whiteheadi, assembly GCA_011952105.1. NCBI lineage: Eukaryota > Metazoa > Chordata > Actinopteri > Centrarchiformes > Sinipercidae > Coreoperca > Coreoperca whiteheadi. The sequence continues at coordinate 9,208,783 of CM022486.1, forward strand.
ACTCAGATTATGACAAGGATTTAGTCATGCTAAAATAGAGTAATACTATAGCTATCAGAATAAAAATTGCGTGTAATAGTTTAGATTTCTTATCCCAGGTATGAAAAGAGGAATTTTAATCCCAAATCAACCCTTCAGGCAGTTGCAATCATTAATTTATTGCATCATATATTTTTCGCTCACAATCCCCCACCCCCAAAAAAAAAACATAAATCGAGTCTGAAAACACAGCCTCTCTGATTTCCACACCGAAAATATTTTGTCTGCTACTGAAAATATGCTTTTATGTGTCCATCAGTAACACTGTTTCCGCTGTCTGCACCACATCTTACTGGGCTGTGTCCAGCATAGTATATGAAATATTTATTTAAGTACTGGTGGGGGGGAGGGTGGCATGCCATGCTGTATATAAAACATAGCAAAGCTCAACAATCAGAATGTGTTTTTGGTCAATGTCATTCCATTATATTTTGAATTTTGATCAATAGTCTTAAACAAGTTGATCATGGGTAAAGCAGGACTTAATCACTCTTTCAGTTTCCTCTAATTTGACTGCTAAATTGTATATATTTGACATAACGTAGGCGCTGTCTTCCGGCCCAGATTTAGGACTTATGTTAGATTCCAATTTAATGCAATCCTGTCAGCTGTTTTTGTCCATTTACAAGGTAAAATATGACCTTGTGGTTTGCTGTGCACCTTTAATTCTTGTCATTGAGTTTTTGTTTGATCAGATACATCCAGACCTAAGTTATTGGCAACTATTAAGCGTGTGTATCATAGTGTAAGCTTTCAAGAAATGTGTACATTTCATTTAGAAAAGGTAGTGGTGCATTTTTTTATGAAATATAACACAGCTGGAAAGTTTGGTGGGATACCCTACATAACACCGTCCATAGATAAGAAAGAAAAAATGAAAAATATATATTAGGAAAAAAATTAGTTTTCCTAGCTGACATTTGGACTGACAAGTGTCAGTGCCTCCCTCCAGATCCCAGAGCATTTCAGGAAATGGGAACACAAGAAATATCAGTGCAATATCCAGCACACACTCTTAGAGGCGAAAATAGGATTGAGAGGTTTCCACTTCACCAAAAAAGTAATGACAAAGTCAGTCAAACAGTTTTGCTTCTTTCCCTCCTACAGGCTGCCAGTGGTAGGCTATTTTGTAAGTGCCCCATCTTAATGTGATTACGGCTCATAAATTTGGCTTCTAACTGATTTCCATGAAAAATACCCAGATTGTTTGAAAAGGAGATCAGTTTAAATTAATTTTCATCTGCACACATCCAAAACTTTTCTGCTGCAAGAAAGTGCTGTTCACTGTAAATACTTTAGGGTAAACAAGGTCTACGTTTGAAGAAAAGAAGATCAGGAAAAGGCTTTCAGTAATATAAAGTGAAAGGGGCCCTGTGGAGTTTTCTTGTAAACAAACGGTTATGTTTACTCAAATGCCTTATGTGGATCTTTGTGCCGAATGCATTTCCTTCCTCATAAAACATTTGTAAAGCCTATTTTTTAAAGTATTTTAAATCCAGCATTGTTGAAATAGTGTGACACATTGGTAGCAGTGTGTATTGCGTCACCCATGTGTGTGCACATGTGTGCATGTCCGTCCTTGTTATAGACTGTATAAAATATGGACGTAGTCTCCATGACGTCACCCATATGTTTCCGAAGAGCGTTTGTGAAGCTCAGAGTGGTGGCTCCATCCAACGCCATTTTGGCAGTTCCAGACTCCGCCGGCTCCCGGCTAATCCAAAAATGGGCAAAAAAGTGGAGCATGGGTGGAATGAAGCCTGGTTGCTGAAACCAGCCACCTGTGACTGCACCCACCAGTCACTCAAAGCGACCACGTCATTAATTATGCATAACTTTAATCCTTAATATGATTTAAATGGGTGAGTTATATAAAAATTCACCCAGTACAATTGTCATGAAGGGGGAAATTAGCGATAGAGACCAAAACCTGGCTTTTTTGTACCTGGCTGTAAATATGTTTATTTCTGCTGTAAAGTTGGGCATTTTATCATGGAGGTTTATGGGCATTGACTCGCTTTTGGAGACAGCCTCAAATGGCCATTCGAGGAGCTGGAATTTTTGGCAATTCTTCAGCCCGGAGGTTGCCTCTTGGTTCTTGTGTCCTGCACAAGATAAACAAGTTGGGGATCCACTCGTGGAAAAACTGCTCCATTGTGCTATTAGAGGTACCTTTTAAGAGTAATATGTGGTGAAAACAAATGGGCTGCTGATTATGAACCAGAGTCTCCTCAAAGAAAAACACATACAGTTAAGTTGAGCTCCAAATGGTTTTTTAGAAAACTAAAAAAAATTGAAGATTTTCATGATTTTTTTGGGGACATTCTAAATAACAAATAATCAGCTTTAACTATGTTGGGACCATACCGTGTCTTGATTAATTATACTATATGACCCCCATATTCTCAAATTAAGTAATTATTGTTTTATTAATAAAGGACTCTTGTTTTTTTTGGAGAAAGTCAATTTCCCTAAACAGCAGGAACAGCATGAAGGCTGGTGAAGTGAAGGGGAAAATCAGGCTTTCCCAAAGTTTTTACCTTGCCCCTCGGGCACTGAAACTTTTAAGGCAAATCTGCCAGTGGGAGGAGAGGGAGTCTATGCTCTTCATGCTAGAGCTCACCTGGGAGACTGACAAGACCTTGCTTTATGGGTCTGCAATTCCCTTCATGTACAACATTTGAGTTAATAGAAGTCTTCATCCCTGACCAACCTCATCAGGAGCTTACTGCCAAGGAAATTATGGGGCTAAAAATGGCCGTACGGCAGCAGCAGGGTAACGGGGAGATGGGGGAGTTCTGCTGAGGCAGGACAAGGGAATATCATTACAAGGTCAGATGAGATACGGATATCACAAAATAATAATCAGAGCTCAGTTCACACACATAGAGCATAGCAGGGATGAGACTGTCTGGATTAGCTCATTGTAGTGTAGTACCATTGACAAATTGTTGCACAATGACATGACAACCTGGTGCCCTAGAAATTATGTTTATACCATGAATTTGAAAACGCAATATGTTCTGTGGTTTGTGCGCCCACTAGGGCTGTCACTTTTTATTTGAAATTTGAACTTTCAATTGAACATGGGAAAAATGTAATAATCAAACTGTAATGACCTATTCAAATTTACAGATTAGAAGTAGTTTGACTTGTGGTTCAGCAGAGGTTGTTTTTAAAATTCACTATCAGCTTTACCTATTGCATCCCCTTTAGACCTATCAGGAAACTAAGCTAATAAATAAAAATGGACACTATTCAATTCAATTTTCAATGCAGTTTTATTTTTAAAGGCCACATTTTCATAACAGAAGTTATCTCAGGGCACTATTCAGAGCACTATTATTCTAAACCATACTCTTTATAGCAAGTGAAGCCTTAGCTGTGCTAAGATAGTCCCAACACCGACTGTTCTCTGTGTGTGGAAATTCTTTGGGTTCTATACCGTAGACTGGGAAATTACCAACAGAGAAAAGGCCATTCGCACTTTATAAAACGCAGCTTCCCTACCTGGTGTGTAGCACTTCGTACAGTAGAAGAAAAATTGCCATAATTTTACATAATTCAGGCATCTATAAATTAATTATAAACGTAATTTCTAGGAGATAGGGTTGGACATACCTTCATACCGCTATTGATCATGCAAGTGAATTGTCTGATTGAAGCTTTTGCTTGTGCTATTCTGTACATAAACAGCACAAAACAGTAGAACCTCTGAGCAGATTAACTATGTAAGATATACAAAGTGGATGGATAGCAGTGATCTAATACCCAAATAAAAGCCCCAGTCCCTTTTTGTGTGTTTTGTCTGGGAAGTGACTGCCTAAATGAGCTTTTGGATTGATGCATTATGGGAAGGACAAGAATAGTGCCAAAACCATGCCGTCAGTGCCACTTACAAGGGGAAAAGCTCCAGATAAACATATGGTGTATTCAATCTTGCTAAGCCTTGGGGGGCTCCAGCAATGAGCGATACAGTGAGGAGTTCCATTAAGGACCGGCTGCTTGTATTTGCACTTTATTATTGCAAATAGATGCTCTCCCCTTCTATTCCATTGTTTCATGAGTGCTCAATTTCTCTACTGATGTCCCTTTGACAAAGAGTTGTTTGGACTATGCAATTTAGATTTTTGCTTATATTTGATTCCAATTTTTTGTTGAGTGGAAAGCCTGTGTAGCAATTGATCAAGTTGTCTGTGTAGTGTGGTCAAGTACACCACATTGTTTTCCATTTAAGACAACACTAACAAATAGATATGTTTGTCTAACATATGGTAATGGTAAGCCCTGAAATCAATCATTCCGGATGCAGAGTACTAGTATAACTAAAAGCTAGCGTTCCTTTGAGTGCCAGGGACAGATTCATTCTTTTTGTCAAAAGTGCTGTAGGCAGTAGGCAGGTGTCTTATCTTTGTTGTTTTTTCAGACAGTTTTGAACCCAGGACTCTTGCCAAGAGTTTTGATATATGACACAGTCATTCACCCAGATTACAGACCACACACTTTGCCAAATGAATGTCCCAACCCTCGCTAAAGATTGGTTAAAAGAGAAAGTAAACCTCGTCACATTCACTCTGACCTGCAAGGAGAGACATCTGTCATAAACATTGGGTAAATTGGGGTCATATGTTATATTTTCTGGCAGCTTATTCACCCCAGTACATGGCTGGAGAAAGTATTTAATTCTCCTCATGTTGAAGCAATTCCTCCATAGAGCCAGCTGCAATATGTCAGTGTATTATAAATGACACCTGCCATGTTTTCTAGAAAATAAGAAGTGATAACCTTCAACTATTCCAACAGCTGTTGTTCTCCAGCTGACATACTATCACAGTAATGTGTTAGGACATGGTGAAAGGTGTTTTCTGGAAACCTTGTCAGGTGATCGTTAGATTGACAATGAAAACATGGTTTGTCTGTGTCACAGCTCTCCATCGGCGGAGGAAAAAAAAAGAATGAATATAATCAGAGTGAGACAAAAACAAAACATCCTCTGCCCTCGATGTGTAAAATATTTGTAGTGACATCTAAAATACTCGGCACACGTACGGTGAAGACAGTGCTGGCGGTAAGCGGTGTCATTTCTTGCTACTTTGGGAATCAGTTTGGCAGGCCTGACATGTTGCCATTCCTCAATATGTATAGCACGCGCTCCAGCCAAATGAAATGTTCCCTCGAAATTGAGGTCATTTCTATTCAAATATTTGTTGTCCTGACAATATAACAGGAGGGGAAAGATATTACAAGAATAACTGTGATGACAAAGGAAATATTCAGCCTAATCAAATTCTGTCCATAATTACATTTACAGTTTAATTACATGAAACTAGATGTCTTTGGACAGGTCAGTTCTTACAGTACTAATCCAAAACTAGTGACAGATGAAGTCATTCTTGTTCTCAGCCTGCAGCTCAGAGAGTTTCTATATAATAATATGAATTTGAATGAAAAGCCCTGTGATTTGGAGGATTTGTAATGCAACATAATTTGGCTGAGCATCAGCTTTAATATTTTACTTGCTTAATCAAAATGCAAGAAAGGGTAATGCACAGTACTAATTGGATTGTGTCGTTTAATTTAATAATGAACAAGAGGGGGAACAAATAAACAAATGTGCTATCCTACTCATTTATGCAATTTATTCCAAATCATATTGTAAGTGTCAGTACACAGAGAGTTAGTAATATTAAAAGATTCCTCTTAAAATGTCTGTAATAGCACAGTACTCAGGGCAGTAAAGTAACATTAAAACGCATTCTGCCTGAACATTTCAGTTGTTCATACAGACTCATATAGTATGATCCCCAACTGTATAGGTCTTATTATTGTACTCCTTCAGTTTGCATCCAAATCAAGCCAGAGTGAAACGTTTTTCATCTCAAACATTGATCTATCAGGTTTTATTCTGGGGCAGATGAGATGATTAGCTAGAAATTCTGGGCCGATAACGATGTTTAAGACATTGGCTGATGACCAATTCCGATGTTTTTTTGTTGTTGTTTATTTTGTGTTTGTTGTTATTGAATCCCCCTTTTTTACCAGGGAAACAAAGAAATCTTCATTATAAAAAAATAACTAAAAAAATAACTGTCAATCAGCCCACTATGTTTGAATGAGCATAAATTAAATCATACCGATTTAGGAATCAACCTATAACCTTCTTTCACGTGAAAAAATATTCTATTTTGACATATAACTGCTTCAAAAGCCTTTGTAGCCTGCTATACAACAAATACAAATTACCAACACAAAATTTAGCCAGCGCAAAATTGATGCGACACAACAGATAAACATCGGCTACTGCCATCGGTGAATGTCATCCTATTTGGCGATAAGATGATAGCAGTCAACAAGGTAAATAAACGCTGGTATCCAGACCCCCTAAATAGTGTGTTTGATCAATTGAACGTTTTATCTGGGGAAACTTCTGCACAGCACAGTCCAAGATACTATAATTCAGACAGAAACTTTTCCCAAGATCACACATGAGATTAATCAGGAAAGACTTCACACTGTAATTGTGGATTTGTATTCAGATTTGGAAGCAAAGTACCTCATCCTGATCCATCTTGAAGGTACAACATATAGCTGTCAGGCTTCTTCAGTCTGAAAGTGACAGCAAGCACACAAGATCTGGGCAGCCGGAGGCATCTTCCCCAGGGAAACCCAGGACATATGGTTGTTGCAATGCCGGGACTTACTGCTTATTATTCTGCAGCAAAGGAGTCCCACTGGACCAGTTAAGTAGTAATGACAGTATCGAACGAATTGACGAGAGTCATATTACCACAGGTGCTGCATTGGAGTCCCACTCATGGTTTTTGTTGCCTTTTTAAATTGATATCCTGGTTCATCAAAGAGCGTTATTCCTTTAGAAAATAAAATAATTCTTGTTGTGGTAGTTTTTGCATGGTGAGGGTTTGCAACATTGGTATGGGTTGTTGTTATCATGCTAGAGGCTAGTGCTTACCTTCCCAAGACTCTGATCACATTTAGTACATCCTGATCTGGCAGGTCAACAAGCGTGTAAAAACCAGTGTTCTCATTAGAGCACGGAACATTGATTAAGATCAAAATTAAAATGTGAAATGGCACAGTGAAGTCCAAGGACCATGCATAAAGAGCATCAGCAATGTTTGATGCGCCACAGCCTGTGTTTACTCCATGAAACGTTACGTTTTGCTTTGCCAACTCACCAAGTGGTATTTCAGCTGGTTCGTACTAATCTATGCTTAAGTAGCATCACAGAAACAAAACATTTCCTACACTTGCACAGCACATCACACAACATATAATAGTGAACTACATTTTTATGTATTCTATTGTGCTCAATGTCAAACACGTGTTCAGCCAGTGCTAAAACCTTTTAACCAAATCAGCACTCTATTATTATAATAGTGGGAGATTGTAGAGAAGATAGGTGTGTTTCTTCAGACATAACCAGACCGGACATGTAGGGCGAGCTGAGTGCTGCAGAGAGGTGAGCGGCTTCTCGACTGTCTCGGGTCCACAGATTATGATCAGCCAGCGCCAAGCATCTCCCAGCAGATATCGGCACATTATCTCAGGTTTAGTACAGCCTCTTAATCACACCGGGCACGGAAATCCATTAGTCTATGTCACTTTCTCCCCATCTCTGTATGCTAGATCCCAATCTGCCATTTGAATGTTATAGTCCCTCTTTTTCCATTTTACCCCCAGATTTTCTTCCATCCCACAAGACCTTTCCGAACACTGCCTTGCCAATACCTTTTCTGCATTTGTTGCATACTCTGTATTACCATTTGTGTCTGGGCAGCAATTCGGCGTCTATATCATCTCACCATTCTATCAGCATCATCCCTCCAAAAATATATTTTCCCTTCATGCACTCGTCAAAAAGAAGTATAGCACACGAGGCAATTTTGCATTTGGAAAAGGGACATTAATTCCAGTGTCATGACTTAAGCATGTGAAGTTGTAATGCAACAACCAGATTGCATTAATTTTCCAGGTAATTTATAAAATCTGATGTATCAATAATAATATATTGATAGTGATTCACATTTAATTTTCTTTTTCGTTTTGCTTGTTTTAGAAAAAAATATATCAATATCTATACAGTGTATGCTACAGTATATAAAGTTACGATGTCCCACACAAACCAAACAAAAACATTTAAATATTGATCTTAAAAAAGCATGTGGACACATCCAATATTTTTTGTTTATGCCTCTGTGCAGACTATTTTTGCTTATAGAAAAATCAATAGAGCTTGAGTTATCAAATCCAACGTGTGTTGGAAGAGAGTGCCAAAGGGGTAGAGCGAGCGGCAGCAAAATCGATCCTGAGATATTGCCTTATTTAACAGGTGCCATAAATAGCAGCATTATGATGTTAACTATTGCTGAAGTTACAGGGAGGACAAGGGGAGGTCATACTGCATGTTACACTCACTTTTTGCAGACTCAAATGCGTCCAGTGTCTCATGAGTACAGTGTCCTTTCTTTCCCAACTTCACTCATGTAGGCAAGTGTATTTTCAAAATACTGCAGTGTTCCCTGCATCTAATGCCCTAATCATATAATGCACATTGTACTGCTACTAAATTGAACAGGCATCACTCGTCACTTTATGATAAGGTAATCTCCAGCAACCCACGCCTTGCTGGAGCGGCTTGCTGAATGTTAATTTACCAGGTCTGACACACGTGCATACACAAATGAATGTGCGGACTAAATAAAGGCGACATTTGTGAAAAGATAGTGAAAATTTATCAGTGAGGACAATTAGGGGTAACACAAGCAGTTTACATAAATCAGTCCATCAATAAGAGCAATACATCATTTTGAAGAGGACTGGCAGGGCTAAGTAGATTCCATTAGATAAATAAATGTATAATCAAGGTGATTAATTGACAGATATGGTACATTAATGCAAGAAAACCATCATAATAAATGGAGAGAATGGAGGGCGGGAGAGTCTAAATGCTCAGAAAAATGGTATTGTTAAGTGCACAGTAGTGCCAGTAGCAGATTTATTTGTTGCATGATTGTAGACTGCATGCATTTATTTTAGAATCCTGTTTCATTCATTAACTCCACTTTGGATTTATATTAGTATTGTGGCGAGGCTGCTGTCAGCTGTTGCTTTTCTTATAATTAGCTAGGGCCTCCATATCTAATCTGTGACTGTGCGGCCATGCTCCAGCAGCATCTGCTGAACCTGCATTGCCATCCTTAGTGTGCCCTACTGCGAGTGAGCCTCAGATATAACCTCTTCCTAATCCTTCCACCACCTCCCTACTTGCCTCTGCATGTGAGTCATTGGCAGAACTACAGAGAAAAAGGGGATTATCAGAAATGTTATTCATTTTGCCCAACGTCACAGCGAGGCCTACTCACCATTCAAGGATACATCTTGCTCCTAGAGTCTGAAAGTAAAAGGATTAAAATGGGCAACGAAATCCAAGTGTAGTAACAGCTGTTGTGCATTTTGAATTAATGCTAACTGAAGTAGCTGTGTATTAACTGGTAAATGGAAACTGAATCAATAATAATTACTACAAAATATATTCTTACCGTAATCATGCTATACTAAAATAATAACTACAACAACAGCTAACCACTACAACTATCTCTGTTTTGTGACCCAAGTAAACACTTCTACAGTACAATCCTATTTTTGTATATTGATGATTCAGCCCATAGTCTAATATGAACAGGGTTTTTATGACTATATTTGGTGTTTTTGTGGCCAGAGGTGTGTGGAACACCTGTGGCATGGTTAGAAACTTGGTGGGAGTTATCAGTGGGTGTGATAGGAACTTGCATTAGTCATGGTAAATCGAATCTCTCCTCTCTTTTTGTTTAAAAGCACTGCGCTTCCTGCCATGGTGCACTGACAGCTTCATAATGGATAGTGGATAGAAGTGGAGACCTGCTTCTGCACAGATTAAACTTATTATCCAAGGAGTTGCAAGGCACAAATATATATGGTGCCACAAAATGAATATAGGACACCGAACATAATGCCAATGGCAGGTGCTGTCCATATTTGACCTGAAATTGCCTTTCTAGAGGTAAGGCACATTTCTAAGCAACTTAAACAACAATATTACCATTAGGTTTTAAGCATTAAAGCTGCCATGTCCGTTTTGCACAGGTTATTTATCACTATTTAGGTATTTATCACTTTGCAGCCATTTGACCTATAAAGAAGATTCAGCTTTCTCATTGAACTAGACAAGCTGGGTTTTCTGTATACACAACTTCTTTCTCTGCAGTCTGTTTCCCTGTGAAATTGTGCACACTGCCAATAAAATATTTCAAATGTTGTTGCTTGGGATCAGCACCTTATTACCCATATTGTGGCATTAATGAGCCAACCATTACTAAGATTCTACGCGCAGGCCATCTTGATTGGAAAGCACTGGCAAAATTGCACATTTTTATTAACAATAAATTGAAGAATAGTTTTCAAGTAAACTAGAAAATCAACCATCAATGTGTTATTTGTGATGATAATGCACACCTGTAAATATATGTGCAGACTTACATAAGTATAAAATATATCCTACAGCGTCTCAGTACTAGCACTTCTGGTAAGTGTATGAATATCACTGGGTGTACTCAGTCTAAGTTCAACCTAGACCTTCATAAAACTTGAATAGTATTCCTTAGAAAGGCTTTCGAAGTAGGCTGGCAGAAATTTTGTTACTGGTAAGCAGAGTTGCACTGGTTTTGTGTCTTAGTGTTGCCACATCCAAGCAAGAATGAACCATTGGCTACATCCATAACACAGATTGCTCATGTTCCTCTGACAGCTACAGAGGCATAAGAAGAGTCCTCTAGGTTACAGGTGCCATGCCGCAAATGTCACACAAATAGATGAGCTTTTGGTGTCTCCAACAGTGAGGCAGAGAAAGGGTCAACCATGCAATGATGATGAAAACCAATACTATACGACTTGGTGAGACCGGCAAAAGCTTGACACTGACATGTTTCAGTGTAGGAAATAAATTGAGGATCAGAAGCCATTCATCCAAATTTTGCCTCCAATATCAAAATCAGAAGGTCACTTTGCCCTTTTCATACAGTTAGCAACAAGACACCACAAACCAAGCAGTTCTTCTAGTCTGGTACACTATTGTTCTTCCTCATGATGAATTATAGCAACGCTTGTGGTTTGGCCCTCGTTTATCCTTCCTCTGGACTGTCTGCGTCCATCCATCAATAGTGAATGTTTTCTCTGATGCTTCCAATCAGATTTTTAACATCTGGGAGTGTTGAATATCATTGCTTTAGGATCGCATTTTGAAAATTACACTTGGCAAGCAAGGCTGTTGGCGCATTTATTTGTTGCACATAATGCACAATAATGCATGTGCTGCTACTTGTATTTTCTTCAAATGTAAAATAATGGTGTGTCCCATAGCAGAGTTTGTGAATATGTGTATGTTTGATCTGTGGTTGAAAACAATGAGAAAAAAATGAATCACAAAAAAGGCTGACAGAGGGGCTACAAAATTTGTTTACTTGTTCCTGATTGGCCCAAAGTGGGATTACCTCCTTTGCAGGGGCTGGCACGTTTACAGTTGCCTTGTTTTGAGAAGCTCATGCTACAAGTATCACAGTGGACTAATTGACAGTTCCTGAGGGATTCACTTGCAATCGTCTCATTCACTGTAACTGCTGGCACTTTTTAAATGTACTGCAGTTCCACCAATTAAGGGTTCATAGTAAAGTATTGTTGTATGTTCCATAGAATACCTCTCATTATTTTGGAGCTGTTTGTTCAGTTACAGCAGAGTCACTGGTGGCTAGAGTTTAACAGATGAGGTCTCTCTCTCTGAGCAGCTGTTGCAGGTTATTGATGACCTCATTAGAATGCTGCCTGCGGCACGACGGCTGACTTTGAAGGACTTCCCACATGCAATGGCACAAACCGCCAACGAAGCCCGTGCCACTCGCTTCATGCCAAAGAAGCTTTCCTAACGGTCTTTTTTAGAGAAGTCAAAGGTAAGGAATTGCAATGCTGTGGAATCGTTGTGGGGGTCCCAAATCTACTCTCAGAACTGGAAGCTTTTTATTGCAAAGTATGACTTGAGCGCATGGAGGAGTTTCAGTAAGCAGCTTTCCAGGTCCCTTATGACACTTATTAATTCTGATCCCTGTCTTTTAACAAATCAACAATACCCACAACATTTAGTTTTCGATCTAATTAAATCAACAATATAGATTACGCATTACATCGTAATCTTCAAATTCACTGCAGTGAATGGACTCATGAACATGGACTCCGAAAAATGTGCGACACTGTCCCATTTATGCTCGGCTACAGGTGCCAACTCTTGATCTTTTATATCTGAGACACTAGCTTGCATTAACAAAGCCTCATTGAACAATAATGCTCTGTAATTAAATATGACTTTACATTTGGCCTTACTCATAAACACAGGCAACAAGGAGCCACAAAAATAAAACACAATGGGGGACACAAATTGCTATTTTCAGTGGCAACACATTTAACATTTTTGTAGCTTTGTGTGGATATTAAAACCAATCTAGCACAACGGAAGTCGTTTTCCATAAATACCGAAAGCAAGACATGTTTTAATCATGCGCTTTATGGCTACAGTGTGTTGCTTTGTTTGCGACAGCGTGTTTAGTTTGTGGCATAACGTGATATCAGTTAACTGTCTGAAACAAGGGAAACCCTGCCAAGATCTATCACAGAAGCCACATCCACAAGGCTTCTACTCTGAATGGATATGTATCATAATATCATTTAAAAGATTAATCATGAATAAATGAATAACAGTAAAGAAATTAAAGTCATTAGTATTTAGATGTCCAGAGTCTGTTGAATATTCAAAATAACACATTTTGCATTCGTCACCATTAAAATAGGACTCTGATTTATTTAAACAAATGGAGTTAGAGTTGTAATACAATGATTGACATAAAATTCAAATAGAACAGGTATAACCTTGCTGTAAAATTCATATGTGATATTAGGTTTTTGCAGCTTGATCACATTATCTCAACACTGCCAAGCAGCGGCTTGGTCGTAGAGGTCCAAAGCAGCTGTTCTTTCACTTAACCACCACATATTGGGTTAAACAAAGCACCCAGCCATCACTTGCAATCCCGCTTGAGGTGCCAGGAGCGTATGCCAAGTCCCTCCAACTGTCATTTCCTTATTTAATATTAATGAGCAGTTTACGGTACACAAATCCATGCCAAAATGTCAAATAGTTTTGAACAGTTTTGTTTCCTTGGTGATGGTGGCATTTTTCCCCCTTCAACGTTCAATCGGAGAGTGATAGAGGGAGGAAGGTGACATGGCGGTTTTAGACTCCATCTGCAGGCTGCTCAAATTGGCCTTCACAGCCCATAAACTTTTAGCCAGCCAGGCAGACACCCTCTAGCACCTTCCCTGTGGACATGCCATATAATGTCCTCTTATAGAAGAGAGACATGAGAAAGAAGATAGACTGGCTTCCATCACTAAGGATTTTTCATGTTTTATTAAGGAGGTAATGAGAGCAAAATACATCCTCGAATTTAGTTTCTGCTTTAATAATTACTTCCTCTCTGCAATAGTAAAGCAAAATTGGCCTCACCCTCTTGTAGTAAAATAACACCTCCATTATACCGATCATGATCAAGTCATTATAGTGAATATCTGCTGCTAGCCAATTCTGAAAATGTACTTTTAGGCTGTGCAGAGAAGCCAGCACAAACTCATTGACTCGTAATATTCAAGGCTAAGTCAAACCATTAATGGTAAACATTGCCTTAGTAAAATCTTTGTATGTTGTAAGGACATTTTAGGGAGGTTTACATGCTGGGTGCATTGGCAGCTTCCCAAACTGAAGGATGGAAATGTAGGGCTGCAGTTTGATAGAGAATAGCAAATCATCTGTTGGTGAACTTCATCCCCCTCTGGAACCCAATGAAGTCTGGTCCTGAGCCAACATCAAACAGCCTTGCTGTAGGCTGCAAGCAACCTTGGGATAACACACTGACAGTATCTCCTCAGGTAGAAGCGAGCAAAGAGGTTTGGAGTTCCTGTTTGATGATGAAAAAGACCTGCCTTACACAACAAATTCAAACCTTAAAAAAAAACATACTCAGTGGCCATTGTATTAGATAAACCTAGCCAGGACCACTTAGGCAGGTCCAAGTGTTTTGTTTTAGATGCAAAGCAACTCAAGATACTGGCTAGTAACACAGTCTCGCTCACAGACTGCAGATTCACCACAGGAGGGAGCTGTTAAGTAGATTAAGTAGATTCGTTCACATGTCAATCTGGGCCACCTACAGGAAATTAATGCAATAGCAGCTGCAGTTTAATCCTACAGATGTAGCTAACGTGATGGCACAGCCCACGAGCAAGGAAAGTAATAGCTGCTGCAATTTCAACTCTAATAACCCCTGCACCCCCTTTACACCTCTGCAACTGGATGACGCTAGCTTTTAGGAGCTTTGCACAGATGTAAAGCTGTCCCTGTTTCATCAAGAACAAACTCAATTCTTCCAGTATGGACTCAACGAGATGCTAGAAGACTGTTTCTTACGTTCCTGAAACCATCTTGGGACAGACCATACAGTACCTACTTTTTAAGATGGTAGACATGCTTTTGTTGTTTAACTATCTAGTTTGGATAATTGTTTTGGCATGCACTGTACCAGGTGAGCTACCCATGCCCCTTGACATGGATATTTAATTTAGTATAAGATTTAAATATGGATAATACGTATATCAAAATCCATTTGCAAAGGTAAATTAAAGCTACACATAGTAAGCAACAATGTTTAGGATGAGTCTGTCATTCAAATTATATTTTATTGGTATGATATGGTGGAATGAAAACAATCTAGTATAAATACACGACCACTGCCACTACTACCATGAGATGGAGTCATACTGTTCACATCACATTCTTGCTCATCAGCATTAGCAGTAGAAACGCATGCTGCATTTTTCCGTTCCTTCATCATACTGTTCCACTATAGCTTAAGCTACTTTTCTGGTTAAACCTAGCAACGTTAAAGTTCAGTGAGCTGTGTATTAATGAAATGCCCTTTACACATTACTGTTGTACCGTAATATTCTTTGTGTACTTGAGGCCCGTCTGTCAGCTTGAATGAGTCTTATCATTATGAATACGATGTCTTTGCCCTCAGTATTAGATCTGATTGCATGTGTTTCGTCTGCTGCACAATGCTTGGTAAGGTCTCAGATGCTGGCACAGACCATCGTTCAGTTTTCAAACAAAACAACATGTAATTATTGCATCCTGTGCATTCTAACATGTAGTTTAATAGAGTGTCTGTAAGCTTTACAGTATGCTAAGGCTTCATTTACATGTGACTCGCTCTCAAGAGGAGTGAGTGATTTACATATATGAAGAGGTGTACCTAATAGAGTGGCCACTGAGTGCACAACGCATTGTGTAAACTGCAAAAGCACAGTACCTTCTTGACAAACACTCCTCCGCATTATATTTTCAAGAGTGTTGTTTTATTGAGAAAATTGCCTTTCATCCAATTCTATATTTATATTCATGAAAACCCTCTATTCAAGTCATTATCAGGGTCAAAGACAGAGAACAGAAAGAGCAAGTCACTAAGGCATTTCATGGGCAATGTCTCTATCAGGCTATTTCACCTAAAGGCAAATGGATAATTCAATTCGATGGTGTGAAGATAAAGCTCTGATACCGGTGGTGTCAGTGATTTGCAATAAAAAAGATGGGGTCTGGAATAAACAATAGTTTTCTCTCATTCCGACATCCTGCCATATGGTGTCTCCCTGTACAAATACGATACATGTAATGCCAAGCTCATTATGGAAGGTAGAATATGCATGAGTTTTCCCACTGTGGTACCACTTCATTAGAGCATTATGGTGTGCTGTAATTAAACACTCATTAATTGTCCATCATTTTTAATGTTATTGGGATGGACAGTGCTATCAACCTTCTATTAGTCTTGTAATCCATCTTTGGCACACTGCCTACATGTGAAAGTGGAAATGTATCATTGTCAAATACAATTTTGACGTTTGATTTGTATCACTTAAATATACGTGAGACTCAGGGTTTCTTTTTATTGGTCTGTGGGTTGAATTGGGTTTTGGATTATATTCTAACATGTGTATGAAACAAAATGTTTAGTCTTCCTTGATTGATAATTGTAAAATACACTCGCTGAGGAGTTGGAGGTATGCAGCAGCTTGTCACCTGCAACTCTTCACCTAACAGCTCACTGTGGCTCCTTTTTGTTCCATTAGTCCCTTTCAAAAATAAAAAATGGTGCGCTGATGAAAACGTGCCGAAAAATGACTGTTGTCTTCTCGCCATTTTCGCTTTTATTGGGAAGCAGCAGCAGTAAGAAATGTTGGGTTTGCATTTTAGAAACTTAATACAGCTCTGATACAGCATTAAAAGAG
Organism: Coreoperca whiteheadi; assembly: GCA_011952105.1. NCBI lineage: Eukaryota > Metazoa > Chordata > Actinopteri > Centrarchiformes > Sinipercidae > Coreoperca > Coreoperca whiteheadi. The sequence continues at coordinate 9,225,262 of CM022486.1, forward strand.
TGACAAATAAACAGTGAGGCTGATATCACTGGAATAAAGTTACAGTAACGCTGGATTACATCCTGCATCTTTTCCTGGGAATTCCTTGAACATGTGAAGGCAATCTGAATCCAAGGCAGGATGGCATACTCCGCCGCTAACAATGACAACTACTATACTGTATGGAGAAGTAATTACAGAATGTAGATTCATTGAATGGCTATTGATGAAAAAACGCCGACCTAACATGGTATCAAAAACGTGTGATTTCATGAATATTATAACTTTAAAGTTAACTTTTCATGCCCTGGTTTGTAATACACTCCAATCTTTTTTTCGAAGGCGATATCTACCTTCATTCCTCCAGAACAATTTTTACTCAGCTGCATCTTTTACAGCTACATATCCTGCACTTCCTGGAGGGAATTCAGTTTTCTGGGATGATGACATTGCCTATAATAAGGTTCAGCGCACACTAGTCCTCCTATCAAGCCAATCCTCTGGTGCAGCCTCAGCTAAGATGGGTCTCTCACCCAGCAGGTCCACAGAGATGGGCATGGCATGGGTTGGGCATTCATTCACCGCCAAATGGGTCGATGATGCGCACAGCCAACGGGCTCCAGCACATCGCCCTAGAGTGTCAAGCGGAACATCACCCACTGACGGCCCTGTCAAGGTCATCAAAAAGAGCACTGGTCTGGACATGTGCCATCAGAGTGAAAAAACCACCACGAGCGTGCATGAGCAACAGACCGAGGCAGTCTCCATAATGGCAAAGACGCTGGAGGTCAGCTTTAGGTTGTACGTTCTCCATGCAGCCGCAGCTTCAAGTATAATACATTGTACAGTACAGTAAAATGGGTGAGAATAAATCAGAGGACATGAGATTGAGGACTGTAAAGGTACTAATGTTCTAATGTCAGTCATTGCCTCTGCTATTCACAACATTTGGAACACCACATAAAACCACTCTAGATAAATAGTTTATGGTTCTACATTAGGCTGCAGCCCATTAACATTAAATCAAACATAGACTTTCAATCATAAAAAAAAAGAAAAATGTCCCTTTTCTTAAAAGCCTCTCTAACATAATTGAGAACTGCCTCATACAACTGCCATCTTTGAATGGAGTAATTATTTTCATGAAAATCATTTTAGTAACTGTGTAGTTTATTTTCAACAAGGCTCATTTCTGAAAATAGTATATACGTGTTGACCTACTCTGATAACCAGAGATTATTGCAGCACCAGTTCATCTTAGAGTTTTCTAGCTAAACATAAAGATAGTCTTTAAAAGCAGGTGCACAAAGTAGCTCGTACCATTGTCTTCCAAATTCTGCTGTTTTATGTTCTCTGAGTCTCCCGTAGATATCTTGGGTTATCTTTATCTACTGTTGTTTCACTCACCCCCCCCCCCCCCACACACACACACACACACTCATCTCTTATTACCAACTATACCTCTCCCTTCACTTTATTATCAACAAATCATTCTCTCATTCTCCATGGCTTTTTCTTATTCTCACCCCATCTCTTTCCATTTCACCCCATTGCTCCTGCTGCCTCCACCTCTCATGTCCTTTCACATCTCTTTCTCTTCATCTGGCAGGTTCCCATACTCCCCCGGTCTCCCTCTCTCTCTTTTACATACTCCTGATGTGTTCCTGCTGGCCCCGGTCTGTCCGAAGGAATTAATTGATAGTGAGAGATAATAAATCTTCCCATTAGGCGTAAGCCCCCTGCCCATTGCTCATTATGCACCCGCTGCTCCTCAACGCCATGGCCTGGGGTTTCCCCTGCTTTTTTCACACGCGCGTCTGCCATCCCAACGCCAGCAAGGTCAATCTCTGCCTATGACAGTCGGTTGGCTATCTCACGTCAAGACACATTCATTAATGCACGGACACCTTTTGAAGCACAAGTGTTTATTCCTTTACCCATCTCTCTCGTCTCGTTTTGCGATAATCTGTGTTTTACATGATAGACCTGTGCAGCCGTACCATGCAGCAACTGGCCTAACAAAGTGAACGTTTGCTTTTTTCTTATCTGTTATGAGACAATAGATAAGAAAGAAACTGCCAATTCCTTGGGAAAGATTTAATGGTACTGAATAATTCCTACTGCCTTGAGACACATTTGAGACATTTTCAGATGTTCAGTCCATTGCTTGTTTTTGGCACACAGAGCTGCGTAATGCACTAACCAGCTACTGAATTATATCTTGCTCACTATCTAGGCAGCTGTTTTCACATCTATCGTCTCATATCGGTGAGCACAATAGTGTTATCTGTTTTGCTATGATTGACCTGAATAACAACTGTGACCATATGGTCAAAGCCAAGGACATTGCTTTATGTTGTGTTATTATGTTTATGTGTCCCTTTAGTTTGACTTTCAGTCACATAATGTTGCCTCAAACTACCTCCTAAAAGTCCTTAAATCATGGACCTTCAATTCAATACACTGCACACTGTCCAACACTCACTTTATGAAAAATAAAGTATATAAAGTGAGTACATGTGGTTTGTTACATTTGCCTGCTTTTATTATACACTGTACTTTTGATGTTCCTTGGTCAAATTTTCCTCTTATATAGTGCTGTGATCCTCCACTGGGTTCATTAAAAATCTAATCTCATGTAATCTTATCTAATCATTTTCCTGGTCATTTGGAAAAATTTGCATAGAAAAATACTAGGTTAATTTTAAAATGTAGTCCCTAACCCTAACCCTAAACTTTCTAAATGGTAATATTAAACTTCAACTTACTATTATTACCTTTAAGTACCAAGGAACCTTAACCACAGCATTGCTAATAATCTCATAATTTTCAGACTTAAATTAGAGCCCAAAAATAGTTAAATTAAATTTAACTAACATTGGATAAGTTGATACTGTCCTGATAAAAGGGACACATATTTCACTTTACTATGCTAAATCCATGTTTCACAACATGTTTTTAGCATGGTAACGGACCAATCAATCAGTAGCTCAACAGGAGGTATAAATAGTTTGTATTTTTTATTTAAAACTTCATATAACCCATACAGCAAACTGTACAATTGAATTATTCACAATATGTTAAAAAGAAAATAATTCAATAGCTTTTCTATAATATTTCATTGAATTTCCCCATGTTTTACTCAGTTGTCGGTTATTTTAATGTTCTCTTAACACATACAGTTACTAGGAAAACAAAATCTCTTTTTTTTCCTTTTTTTTTTACAAAACCTTACAAAAACTATATTCATAGAAATTCTGCATGTCCACAAAGAAAACCCTGGTTGGCACCAACGTATTTCTCGTATTGTTTGAGAGGTTTTCTGCCAAATGATAGAAGCTGTGCAACTCAAAAGAAAGGTATACACAAAAAGGCATACCGTTGTGACTGCTGAAAAATCAAAACTCATATCACACACTGCTAATGGAACACAAGTTATGTAGCTTACATTTTGCATTACTTACTCTCAAATTTCACACAGTTTTGTGTAAAATGACATTATTATTCACATTAATTTATAAAAAAAGATGTATATATTCAGTAACCAAACTGAATGAATCAGCCAAATCAGAAACCCTGTTGTGATTCCAACAAATTGATTATGGTGACATTTTCAATTAATTTTACATATTACAGCGGTGAAATACAAGCAAACTTGAGTCTTTGAATCACCTGTATGGAAAGCTACAGTACACATAAGGGTAACAGCAATATAGTATAACCATGTATCAGCCACAGCCATACTTTAGACCAGGTCCTAATCGGAATTTCAAGAGTAGTAAAGGTCCAGTTACATAAGATAAACCCTACTTTCCCTACTCTAAGGGAGTGTCCCCCTAATTCTTGGGGAAGCTCAACATTTCCATTTCATGTTCACCTTGTAGAAATATATTAGCCATCATAAAGAAAGATTTACATACATTTTCCCATCTGGATGATACTAATCCAATATACCACAATATAATGCATTTCCATTAAATAAATAAACAAGGTTTGGGGCTGTGGAACAGGGGTAAAGTGAGGAAGTAGGTTAAAGTGACCTCTCTAATGAAATAAATAGCATCTCTAACATATCTGACCGTGAACAGAATTCATTTATAACAGTATAAATTTAGCAAAATACATTTTCTCCTGCTGATCTTATCTACATACTCTACTTTGCAGAAGGGAATCGATAAACAATTATACAGTGAATCTCTACCAAACCAATGCTAAGTTTTACAGATTGGAGTTTTCTTGAATCATAGATAGTTACGATTTTTTTGTCTAGGCGTATTGACAACAGAAACCTCACAGAGGTTTGCTGCTCGTTCAGCTCCCAGGTGAGCTCACAGCAGCTCACACGCTCCTCGAATCTTCCAACGACATGACACGTGCTGAAGTTGTACACTTACTCAATAGGCATTAAAGTCAACATGAACACACAAAATCATCATCTGTCTTCTGTCTATTCACCACATTATCTTTCAGCATGTTCACACACTACATGTATGGATTTACTATGTCCACATCAGGTAATTAAACAGAAAAAGCTTGTGACTTTCAAGTCTAAGATAACCTTAAAAATCTTTTCACATTTAAAACCCAAACCCTTGCCCAGTTTTTGTAATGCTCATAATGCAAAACAATCAGTTTCCTGACAATAAGCCTCGAGATGACACCTAAAAAATGAAGTAACTGCTCAAAAATGTGTTTAAAAGTACTTGGGACATTCAGTGGTCCTGTAGCCAAACATGGACAAAGTCAAGCACATAGTTCGATGGATACGTCACACTTAAATTCACTGGAAAAATGCACTTTAGTTTTAGGGTCACAGTCTTTTACCTTTTGTCTCTGTGACTTACAATTCTTTATTAAACCAAGATATAGACAGATACACCTGATCCAATGCCTTCCAACCCAGTCTGTACATTTGTCTGTAAGGTTTTGAAAAGAACAGCCATGCTACCATTTCATCAAAGGTGAGCACAGACTTTTGAAATTGGTTCATATAATTGCTTAATATTTCTATGATTATCCTTGTGGAATGTACACAGGACCAAGGTTGTGTTTTAAGAGAGACATAATATCAGGACATTCATCAGTTTTTTCGGATGCTTCTTATGCACTGATGAGGTGAGGAGGTTCTCAAAACCAGCAAATGCAATGCCATGACTGTGCCAAATACAACTAACTTTGGATACATATTACCCTGCATGGTTGGAAACACTGTTAAAGCAAGATCCCTTAATAGTCCCATTTAAACCACTCCAATTTACTTTGCGTTGAACACAAAATAGGTGCTCTCTAAAAAGCTAAGAGAGGAGGAACTGGCCGATACTGTACTGTATATAGTTCTGTTGAATGGTCAGATCTTTGGCAATTTAACTGATTAAAATTCCCGTACAAAATAACTTTTACATAAAACTTACTTCTGCTCAAATAAATCTAATCCAATAAAAACATGATCCAATGGTCCTTAGTGGATTCTTTTAACAAAGACGTCTCCCCACTCCAGCTTTGCTTTGCTTCAATGATTAATTGCTTCTGTGTAACAATATAGTTAATTTCACATGACAACTTCAACAAACAAATTCTGTTGAACAGTTGTATCTCACTGTGGATTTCCACCAATAACAATACTGAAGATACTGAATGAGTATTCTTACAGGTTATCATTTGTGTCCCTGTGAACCATGCTTTCAAAAGATCTTGACTCAGAAATAACTTCAAGCCTGGACAACATGTTTGAGGTAACATTATTTTCCGCTGTCAAAGGCCAAGAGTTTGTGTAAATCAACACGATAAAGGTAAGAACTTGATATCATAATTTTAATGTGTGGCACTGGCAAAACTGATCTCCAAAGAAAACTGCTCTTCCTTGTCCTCCATGTATATCTGTCGTTTATTGCCATTCTTAACAAAGCCTTTCTTCTTGCTTCAGTCCATATTTTCGAATAGAATTCTGTCTGTTCACTGACTGATGATTCCTTGAATGACGTGTATTTTCTTGTGTTTTTGTGTTGCGCACGTAAACATCAGACTTGAAACTTAATATTTGGGTATACTGTTTCCCCAGAACCTCCCTTAACTATTTCTTTTACCTCTTGTGGCTTGGAATACGATGGTGAATGTTGTCATACCTGTGTAGCTGATGCTGCCATTTTGAGATGCCCATGTTTTGTTAGTGTTCCCATGTCACTGTGGTTAATGGTGAATCTGGTGATCCCGTCTATGCCATTGTCTCTAGTCTCTGGAACCACCCCTGACACGTTGCTCAGGAGGTTCTTGCCCTGGGGGGAACACATTGTCACGGGAACACGGGAGTCATCCCAGTGCTGCAGCTCATGTTGTCCTTTCCTGGGAGTCGTCGGTCGTTGTAGGCGTGCATGTTGATCACTGCATCCGTCTTCACCATGACTGGAGGCTGAGGCTTGTGTTTCACCCGCCTCTCGCAGGTGAACGACAGTCTGATCTCGTCCACCATGGCACTGCACAAAGACCTCTGGGCAAAAATGGGGATGCGGGGAGGGGAGCAAGAAGGAGAAGAGGGGAAAGGGACGGGGGGTAAATGCCTTAGCTTTAAATTGTTCTGACAGCAGAGTGTGTCGACAGTCTACAGAGCACAAAATGCATGAGAACATAACATTCATGCTGTGTTACTGGTGGTGTGTGTATTTGTGCACGTGTGTCCATGGCTGTCAGCAATGTCAAATCGCACCACCACATGTAGCCTGCACACGGATCACTATTGCTGCTGTGTCAGAAAGAGTGAACAAGTATGGTGTATGAGCATGCATGCAACTACTCACTTAGCATAACTCAAATTAGTGATCACAACAGTAAAGTGTTCATGCTATTCTGACATCTCCAATGACTAATAATGGATTAATTATCTATGCTCCAATTTGCAATTATGCCTATTAAAATAAGTAAATTTTGTGGTGTTGTGGCCAAGTACTCCTAGGGATTAGCCAAAGGCATGCAAATCCTTTTTTAACATGTTTGAACTATGAATAGAGCACAGCTTTGGTTTAGAGGCTATGTAGAATGAGTATCATGACAAAATAGGCATGGTTAGCAACTTCGTTGCTAAAATCAGGGGTGAAATGAAGTGAAATCCTAGTGGAGTGTAATTAAATAAATGTTAGATTAATTTTCCATCCATCGAAACCACAGAATCAAAATCGAATTAAGAAAATGTGATGGGGACATATACCTGCTCACGTTCTGCAGTCTTCCTTAGCTTGTAGATGAATTCAGCAATTGCCACGAAAACAGACAGCACTAGGCCAGATGCCAGCACAATGAATATCCCACCCAGGTTCTGGATACCCATGGGGCCTGTCTCGCGACGCTCTTCATCCAAGCAGCTGCTCCCACTCCACCACTTCTCCTTCAGCATGTGTAGGCGCCCATCCTCCAAGATGCTTAGGATTGCTATGGTGATTTTGTCCCTGTATGGGGAGCCTGGAAGCAACATAAGGCCTGTTTTACTTTGGAAGAAACACCAGCTGGATTCTGTGATAATAAGGTTCATAAACACGTTGTGGCATACTGTCTGACTAATAGCTAAAAAAACACATCTTATGCTGCTGTGTTGTCTGAAAAGCAATCCTTCACCCTCATCTTTTAAACTTAAAAATTATATTAAATTAATATATATTATATAGTAGCCTCAACTATAGTCTCTGGTCATTCGCAGGTCTTACCGAGGGGAGTGCCGATGCCATAGCCTTTGCTGTCGATGATCCCTCCCACCTGTGTCAGGTTACAGTTACTCCTAGTGATGTAATCGATAGTTGTGGACTCCATAATAAGGGCATAGTCAGACTTCAGCACCCTCTGAATCCCATCCTCAATAGACTTCACCAGTGATGTGCTTGGCTTGCTGCTCATAAAGGCCCACATTTTCTCAAAAGTAGAAACCTTAGATTTCTGTAAGGGATGGAAAGTGCCAGTTTAAAAAATGTGCCTTTGAACCTCATTTGAACAATCACTCTGGCTGCAGGTGAGAAAAAAGTATTTGAGGAACTATACAATGTTTTACCACAAAAAGAAAAAGGTTGCGCTTGAAGAAAATTAATTTCAAACATTATAGGCCACCCTCCCCTCCCAAGCGTGTATTAACTAACTACGGTGGCTGCGAAACTCACGACACATGCCCTATCTAGAGCCAGTGTTTGGTTTGTCCGTACTGTAGAAACAAGGCGGTGCTACATGGCGGAGTCTGTGAAAGGGGTCCCTTTCCCTCTGTAGATATAAACGGCTTATTCTAAGGTAATAACACGATTCCAGTTTTCATGTGATTACATACTTATGAAAACAGAATTTTAAATATTATATTCTATTTCTGCCAATAGCTCCTCCTAAATGTTACATACTGGACCTTTAAGAATACAGATTATTTAGCCAGTGACCAGATAGATTTATATGATTACTCCTACAGATCTCCATCGTCACAGGATTAAAGGACAGTAAATTAAAGCTTTGCGCACATCTATTCTCATAAGTGCTACTGAAGCAGCAATAATAGAATGCCTCTCCATTAGTCTTGCATCAGGCCATGTGGTATTTCATGCAATTTTATATGAGGTCACATTTATGCCATGTCTAATCCTAGATAATTACTGTCTAAAGACTATAAGCCATTTCAAATTGTGAAAGATGCTATTATAAGAAGCCCTCTATTATGTGTAACTACAGTAAAAGCTCATTCCAGGTTGCCTAAAACGGAGATATGATAGTCTGGTATTAAAACTTAAAAGTACCAATTAGGATGTATAGCAAGTGTTGCCAAGTTGGCATCTTTGTCACTAGACTTAGTGATTTTATTTTTACCTCCCAGATGAGTAGGCGAGGTCAGAAAGCAAAATGGACCATATGGCAACTTAGTACAGCTGAGCAATGTGTAATTCAAAAAGGTCTCATGATAAAGAATGCTACCCTATAGATTCCTTGTCCCTGCTAAGAGTGCAAAATGGCCTACAACCGCATCCAGTAATTTCCTTCAACCTTTTAACAGTAGGTGAAAGCTACTTTCCTTGGAAGCAGTTGACTTGCTTATGTGTGCCCTTAAATGCTCTCGATACAGTGTGCAATTTAACAAAACAACAGCCCTTCATAAGAGGGCTTTTAGGTGACGTGACAACCCCCTCACCAAAAGTGCCTACAAACCTCACCACCATGTTTCTAATGCGATGTGTTTGTTTCAACAGTGCAGTAATGCCACTAACATATCGCCTTGTACATTATTTAGATAAAGTCTTCTTTTTAGTTATCAGAGTGCCTGGTTGAACTGGGAGAAGTGACAAACCGAGGAGAAATTTCTATGCCAAAAAATAAAAAATAAAAAAAGATGTGCCGCTAGTGGATTTTGCCACCATAACCATCTGCTATCTGGTGGCTAGTTATTTGAGTGGACTCGTCTCAAGCTACATCTCACATCACATTTGAGTAGATTTGAGAGCAGAAAACACAGACAGTTTAGTGTGTCACCGTAACATACGTTTCTGACTAAATCCATCCAATTACATACATCTGCAAAGCCTTTGTCTACTCCCTGGTCTCCTCAGTATTTATCATGCTTCTCTGCCTCATTGAGTCGACATCATTAGGCCTTTCTGTAAGAGCAAGAGGGAGCACTTGAGCCATGCAACTCTGATGAGGTAATTAAACACCTGTGTCTCCTTCTATTTATGACGCAACAATCACTACAACTACGATCGAAGTACACGGAATGATCTAAAATAACTTTCTTTTACATAGCTGTTTAGAGAAACTGAAGGTTGATTTCTTTTCAAAATGTCAACGAGTTGAGTTGGATCCAGGCGCACTAATTATCATTACAGGACATTTCATATTCATGGGATGCATTGCAAAAAGTAAGCAATCTTACAGTATTGTGATTAGTAACTAAACACTTTTTTTTTTTAATGAAAACGATTAAACGTACATGATATCAGCAAAAACTCTGAACCATAGTATAACCATACATAATCAAAGCTGGGGGATCAGTATACACACCGTTTGGCAGATTCAACAATGAGGCACACAGTGTTTATGAGCTCAACTACAAATTTTTAGGGGCATAAAAACTGGGGCAGACAGATGCCCTGGAAGGATGCGTTTTTTTGCTTTCTTGCTATTGAATGTCATAAACTTATGGACTGTCTTCAATAGAAATGTGCAGTGTTTTCATTTTCTTACTCGGAGAAACTGTAACTCTGTTACATGTGTTATTCAGCACCACAGCAGCAGCAGCATCTAAAGCAAAGCTCAAAATAATAAAATAAAGTCAAAGACCCTGCAGGCAAACGCTGAAACTTCGGAATAAAAAAATCATTATGGAGGAACACATCAAACACTGTAGAGAAGTGAAGAAGCTGGAGTATTTGCCTTTGCTGTGGGAATTAAGATCTAACTGAAAAAAATATATATATATATATCTATATTAAATATATGTAGTGTGTGTGTATGTACATATACATACACACACACACACACACACACACACACACACACACACACACACACACACACAATGACACGCACACTATAAACATTTTTTGAAAATTCAAAATAAAAACTCAACATCTTGCCTTATTTCTTAACTAACAAATTATTATTACTGTACATGTTTGTACGCGACATCCTTCAGCTACACTATGACTCTATTCACAGTGTAAAATCCACGATGAAATCAATTTCAGTAACTATATTGTGGTTTACATATTTTATTCTATATCTGGTTAGTCCTTTCATTATTTGATCCAACTTGTATTATTATTTAAATATGAAACTTCCTAATCTTGACCTAATCATACCTACTCTTTATTGTATTTACTATACCTTGAAGAAAGACATGGTTGCGCCATCTTTGACCACACCATACTCAATCTTGGTCTGCTTAGCGATGTCATCGGCGGAGTCTACAGGCGAGTCCATTCTCTCCACAGTTAGAAAAGCTGCTAAATTAGCTGTATAGGATGATATGATGATGAGTGTGAAGAACCACCAGATCCCACCGATGATCCTGGTCGACAGGGCTTTGGGCATCAGTTCTGAGCCTGTACGCGACACAAAGTGAGAGAGTATTAAGCAATTAACTAGATACAATTGTACCTGCCAACACTGTAACTGAATTAAACAAATGCAGAAACATGATGGCTTGCGTTTTTGTTAATTAGCCTTCAAATGTTTTTGGCAGTGCAACTGGTGTTGATCAAGGTACTGTCAGTGAGGAAGCAGAAAGTGAAGCCAGTTTGGCAGTTAAGCCAAACTCTAAGCTATGAATTCAGAATAGGCATCAGAGTAAGCTGTATATTCCTCAGGTTGCTACATTAAGCCTTTTTCAGTTCATGTAAGCCTCTACAGTTGACATCAATAACTTTCACTGTGTAGTCTATCAAACGCCACCGTTTCATCTTGGTTTGAGGTGTAACTTGCATCGATAACGAAATGTGTTTGAATTGAAACTACAAGCTTGTAATGAGGGAATATAAAAACTATCCACACACCTAATGTCATTATTTCTAGAATGGTGTAGTTTAAGTCCAGTAATTTTTGCATTTATTTTTATCAGTATAACATTCCTGAGCAATTCAAACAAGACGCTGATTCATACTCTGCAATTAGGCAACTGTTCACCACTGTAATCACACTTAACAGCTTTCCACTGCTAAAGCACTGCCGGCATTACGTTAGCAATTTAGATTTATCTAGTGAGGATTAATAGCAATTGCAGTTCATCCTAGTCTATTACTGAATCTTTTGTCTGAAATGGGTTTTGGTGAACCAGTTGGCATACAAGTTGATGTGTGAAAACAGCATCAATGTAGGATGTGAGATAAAATATAAATGAGCGAAATCAATCCATTACAATGCGGTAGCTCTGTTAATCAAGTAATGCTAAGGTGTTTTTTTTTGACATATCACATGTAACTCACACATCTGTAATTCCTACCATGTTCCTATTATGTCATTTCATAGCTCATGAGGTTTACTGGATGTACACACTAATGCATTTTGCAAACACATGATCACTGTTGGTATAAAAAGCAGAAAAAGACAAATCAAGATATAGTACCTAGCCAGACAAACAGTACACCTCTGCATCCGCCTTGACTTTGAGTGGTCCTCTGCTGAGTAATACTATGTTTACAATGGCTCACTGACTGGTGTTAAAGTTACTTTATATCTCATCTCTGACAACCTTTAAAATACCCTTGTGCTTTGAGCACTCTGTTACTTTACTGTGAAGATTTATGAGGGCAATTGTAAAGAGTAACAAGCCCACAGAAGGGGGGCAGAGTGGTCAGCTCTTTAACCTCGTCTACCAAATTTGATTGGCTTCGTCCTTTGTGGTTTGACAAAGACTCTACATGGTTACAAACAAGGGAAGACAGTAGCATCCCTTAATTCACTAGGACTTCAGAGAGGGAAGATCCAGATGCATTTTCTGGTTGCACTAAAAACGAAGTGAGGCAACGGGTAACTCAATTGAATCCCACACTATAAAGTGCTGTTGTCAGCAGGGAACAGTATATGGCGCTGCATCTGAACACTCTAATAAATACAAAAAGCAGATCAGTCATATGGTGCCAGGGAAATAAATCGGTGTCAATATGCCATACATTTCCTTGAGGAAGCACTCATGTCTTGTAAACCAAGAAAATATAAATGTTCTTTCAGCGAAGACGATACTGATTCTATTTCAGTAACAAAAACATCATATCTATCTAAATGACTGCTGCACTGCTCATCCTCGTGAATGCTGTAAATAGCACCTCGCATTAACTGACACTAATGAACGTGGTTGATTTTCTCATCTAACTCTCCGAAAAAGAATGTGAACAAGCGCATTTCTTGAAATGCAGAGCTGTTTTGTTTAAGGGAGTCATATAGCTTACAACGTTATATTTGTTGGACACGGAAAACAAACTATGAAGTCGTTAATGTTGGCAACATAACATTAAGCTAATGCAGCCTAGCAAACATTAGCTCACCACAACTCTTTATAAACATCCAGCAGTAACAACTTATTGTGCCTTGTCTAATTGTCCATTTAATTCCTAAGGAGATGGTTCAAAAGGGCTTAGTTTGGTATATTTGTAATATTAATACGTAGACTTTTTGAAATTTTGAAGACTCTTTTAGTTGAGGGCTGAGAAAAACTGTGCTGTTACATTTTTAACTCTGTTGAGGTTTGTTTTATCATCCAGTCTCATGATTTATATATCAAGGTGGACATGGAGTTTTGGGGCTTTCCGTTTCTCTTCTGTGTTCCAGCAGTTCCTCTGTAATATGTCGACTGAGGATGAAACAATTTGAGCAGTCCATTCATTTTTTTTGTGTGTGAGCTCTTTCTTGCGACATCTGTGAATACTATAAACAAAAGGGGAGTTAATATATAACTTTAATAGATGCACTATGCCTGTAGTCGCTCTGACACTACAGCAAACATTTCTTAAGAGGAGATCACGAAGAAGTCACTCTAACACTGCTCTTGTCCTTTGAATAAGTGAATGCTTTGTATCTAATGATGCTTTTTGAGATTTGAGTCTGGGGGGGGGGGAAGAAGCTGTTCTTTGTGGATTCAGTAGTGCATCGTACTAAACAAGATGCTCTGGTTTTCTGGAGGTTTTTTTCCCCCACTAGCAACGCCTGACCTTAACATGCGAGAACTAGGTTTTCCCATGAGAATGATTACCTGCACTTAGCATTCTCTCTGTGGAGTCATCGCACAAAAACTCCCTTTCAGAGCTTGAGGCTTTTACTAGTCATTAATTGCTTTTAAATAATGACACTTGTGTATTCCACTGCAAGTAAATCTTGAGCTGAATCTCAAGAAGGGGCATAGTCACAACTCCAGTTTCTACACCACGGACAGATTGCTACTACAGATTAGTTCTTGCATAAAAAATAATAAATAAATACAGTATTTTAGGCTTTAAACCATGCATCTTGGTGATATTTAGAGTAGAAATATATTTTAGAAAATCAAGGAATAATGTCAGTAAGAATGAGAGAATTGGAAATATGTCATAAATCAAACATACTGTCAAAAATTATTTTATATGGGGAAACCAATTTACGGGAAATGATCAAACATATGTTTGTTGTGCACAAAAGCCTACTGAGACCCCCAGGAACGCATTTGAAGTACACAAAGTGTTTGCTTTTGCACCTCCTCATATTTTGTGTGTTTTGTGTTGTCTATGACACCTCCCTCCCACAGACAAGCTGGTAGATTTTTTTTTTTTTGATCTCCTCAAACACGTCCATTTGCATTTTAAACATGTGAAGGAAATGGCTTCCGTCTCAGCTGCTGTCACTGTGTTTGGCAGACAAGCAGGGGATGTCTGTTTATGTGACACAGACAAAATACACCTCGCTGCAGATACCACCGTGCAGCATGTGTTAAAAGGTACTGTGGCACAAATGAGTGTCAAGGAAAGCCAGGATCAGGCTGTCAATTTTAAACTCAGACACATTTTATGTTCAAGATCATTGTCAAGATATTTGTGATGATACTCATTTTTTAAAAATCCTGTAAAAGTTATAAAACGTTAAAAAAAAAAGATGCATAGTATGTTGTTCATATTCATAAGGCATATAAACCTGCTAGAGCACACAACTTTGATACCCCAATGTGAAAAATTCTATTCAGGGAACTGTGAATAAAAACAGAATTAGCAACAGCACCTTCAGTTAACTACTGTAAATATGGGAAACACTGGAGCTCAGGCATTGACATTGACTACACTGTGAAGCATGATATGAATTATAATGGGGAATTCTCCCCTGTTTAGTTTAATACTATGGGCTACTAACTAGCTCATTTTGTTTTGATTCTCTCTCTCCTCTCCTTCCTGGCATGCTGGTGCTTCACTCGTAACCCTCTGACTGCACCGGCAAATTGGCAGAACCGCTATGCAGTTTCACAAGAGCGCTGCCGAGCTTCTGTGCTTAATAAATTGCTGAATGTGTTTGCTGTCCTTACGGGCAAAGATCCACTGCCGAGTCTCACTAAGCCTCCTTGATTTGTCTTGTTACATTGAGGTTAAACATTTTATTACTTGGGTCTTTTTCCTCCACAGTCGACTTCATTATGCTATTTCTGGGCCTTCATTTGCTTACCTATCCCTTGAAGAGTGAAAAGACCTAGCAAGTGAAAACCTCTTTGTACCCCTTTGGTTTTTCAGTCAAAGGGTAGAATTAAATCTGCAGTGGGAGGTTTAATAATACATGTTGGGTTGTTGTGCTGGAAGAAGAAAGTGCTTCTTTAGTTCTGACTGTTTTCAAAATTAAGATCGCAGTGACAATTAAGTGGTAGGCTACTTGTTGGATAGATGTGAGACATATGGATTCTCTACAGTGGGTCACTCTCAGTGTAAGTCGTACAGTGCTGAAAACATCACACCAGCCTGTTCTAGCATGGCTGACAGCTGGCATTTGTCAGACATGTTCCTGAACTTACCCTTTTCGACACTCAGGAAGCTCTTCAGCAGGGCCAGCGATTTTGTTATGGGGAAATAAATGCAGCAATGTTTTCCATCCTTAGCTGACAATCTCTGACAAGTGCCTGGCACGTACTCTTCCCTTTTTAAAAAGCAGGTAGGTGACAACAGCCTTCCTTTGTCATGTTAGACTGAGCTCTGAGGTTGTTCTTGACAGGTAAATGTCTTATGAAACAGTCACGGAATGGAAATCATGGAGCTTGTCAGTTAAAGAGGCAGAAAGTGGGAGCTAGCAGTGCGCAGGAAAAGGCGAGTGGAATGATAGTATTGTTTTTGACAGGGAAGAGGATGTGTGCGCCGCCATACCTTGTTGCATTAAGGAACCAACTCCAAACCAGAAGCTGTTAAGGAGAGTGAAGTTGTTTTCCACCACATCTGATCCGGGGTTACAAGGATGGGCATCGTACCATTCATATGGGCTGAACCTGGGAACGAGACGGGAAATCTGTTTTTAAATCTTTATCGGTTCTGAGATCTGAGAAAATGCAAGAATGAGGTCTTCTTTATCCTTCTTGATAACCACTCCCTCTTCAAAAACGGAATCATATTAGCTTGAAAGCTATTCTGAGAGTTGCAGCTATTTTCGAGTTCTGCCTTTGGTTTGGAGTTCACAAAACTGTTAATGACTGCACTAGAGCAGCAACTCTACAAAGCAACATTAAATGATTTTTTTGGCCACTTGGGGGCAGCAGAATAATCTGTAAACACAACCATGGCAAGCCGTATGAAGTTGTTGTGGCAAACATGTTAGCTAACAGTTTCCTATTTACATATCCATGATCCATGTTCACCAGTTAGTTGTTAACTTTGTTTGTCTGCCGTTTGGTGCTGGGCAGTCAATGTCAGAGCTATTTCACTGAAAACAGTTTCTTGAGTCAAAGTCGAGGATAGCAGTAACAGGGAACCAAAACCTTAAAGGTGCGGGACATAAAACCAAAACAATGAGCTGAAAGACAAGCTTGGTAAAGCTGAGGGGAAGTGCAAATGTGGGTGATAGTTCCGTGTTCATCACTAAGAGGAACAGCTTCAAATTAAACATAGTCCTTTGAGCTATTGTTCACATAAAAACATTAAGTAGTGCAGCTTTAATAATGTGACGTTTTGTGCGGTCATAACATGTAGGGAACAATGTGACTACCCAACCATACATTTTGAGTTGTTCATATGCAGTAGTTTCACTGGTTTCATGAGTATCTATTATAAATTTCACATGAAAACATTTACAAATAAACTGGCCTTACCGTCAGATGTCCCCTCAACTATTTCTCATATGCTTTGTACTTAAAGGTGACCAATGAGGGACAAAAATACATGGTAAAAATTGTCATGTTTGAGAATGTGAGGTATGAAGATGTCTCTTAAAGCCACATGAAACCGTAAAGCATGCATGCATCTTTCCATATCTCTGCCATTTGAAAATGCTGAAAATGCTGCGCACCTTTATTGCAAAAGTCATTTTCAGAGGCAGATGCTGGGATAAAACATGCTAAATGTCACTACTTTCCCCTTTTTATAATGTGAAAACTCTTTTTCTGGCTCTTTATTCTGGTTGTTCTGCTAAGTGGCATTGGATCCCTTAGACTCCAGATAGTATCTTCTCGGAATGTGGCATATCTGTTACTTTAATGAGATATAGTAGCAAGTGCTAATGACAGAAAAGAAAAAAACCTTTTTCTTCAAAAACCAGATAAGTCACTAAAATGGTCCACAACACTGGAACCCACAATGGTGAATTCTTAGTTCTGAAGGACCATAGTGAGAATAATCTAGAGAGATTTAATTGAGTGAAATTTATATTGTTCAAGATATGATACACTTTAATCTAATTACATGCTGCAGAAATGTTTTCAAATATGTCAGCAGTCTATTTTAATCAGACACTGAACGGGACTGATGGTTAATCATGAAACAGCTCTATAATGGAGTATTTCTCATCTTAGTTAAGCAATCAGACATCTGAAGTGAAAATGGCTACTGTCAAATATACTCCGTTTTCATCTCTAAAGTGTGTCTCTTAACATTCCTGACTCATGTGCCCTTAATAACATTTGCAGATATTAGAGAGGCCTTGGGCAGCTGTTGTACAAATGTGGTGCTCCCTACCATATCAATTACTTACTTCAGTCTAATTTTGTTTTACTTTCATTTCAAATTGAAAGCCATGGTCAAATAATATGTGATAGAGAAGAGGTATGGGAAATAGGACAAATTCAAACTACACATGAACTGGACTTAAACAGGCCACAAATGAAGAAGAAAGCAACGTCTTTCTCCATTATCTTGGCCTGAAATTTCTACACAGTGTAACAGTGCTGATTCAATTCCCCTGGTTTAATGCTAATTTCTAAAAAGGTTGTGCTGGCAAGCAGAGCCATAAGCTTGCTTCAGACTGCATGCTGATTGACCCTATACAAAACTGCCTGCTAAACAACACTATTAGCTGTCGGCCAAGAGTACAGCCTACACATAGAGGAGGTGGTCTGGAAACAGCTTGACGTCCACACCTAACATAAAGCAAAATATTATGTTGAATTTGCACCTACTTCAGCCCTATGATGCAACATGTTCTGTCATCTAATGTTTATGTACTTTTAATGCAGCTATTCTGAATCAGTGGTGTATACAAGATTTTAATACCACAGAAAAGAGAAGTTTACGCAAAGAAAATCACATGTCACACCTTTGGCTACAAATAAATGTAATCACAAATACATTATAGAAACACAAAGTGTTGCCATTGCATCTAAAATATAGAACAAGGGCTTTAACTAGCTATAGATAGACATATTAGCAATAGTTTTGGATCCAAAAACTGATTTAATGTGTTGCCTTTTTGCTTTTTCAATTCACTGTACTAGCTTTTAAATCTCTCTGCATTATTACAGTTTCTGTTAGCACTTTGAAAGTGTTGGTAAAAGTAGAATTCCAAAAAAAAAATAAAGGCGAAAAACAAATCTAAACATATTGTGCTAAGCCACATACTCCAAATTGCAAACTGTATTGAGAATATTGCAAGATATTTTCTCAGTTGCGCCTATACAGGCCTGGACAGAAATCTCAACTCCATAAAAACTAAAACTAGGTCTCTGTGACACTATGTGAGATGATAAGTATACACATGGAGAAACCTCCATCATTATAGGAATCTTCTAATAATCTGTACTCAGCAGCTTATTTTTATCTCTATTTTTTCAGACGTATTTCTCTGGGTTTTGAGTTATGGATTGAATGAGAGAGCCAAAATATCTTCTCTCCTTACATTCGCTTAAATCCATAGTTTTAAGATGTAGGCTGATATATGAAAACAAAGGGCAGCAGTTTTTCTCACAGGCACATAAACATTACTGTATAATATAGTACACGTCATTTGTCTACAACTAAAATGTGCCTTTGGACAAATTAATATAAGGTACCTTGCAACATAATTATTATGGTGCAGCAGAGCTGTTGAAAGCAAAAGTGTTTTCTGCCTAATGCTGTTGGTAATGCCTTGACACCTCTGTCCAGCATTTAAAATTGCCTACTTGTGCTGAAGTAGCCCTCTTATTGTTCACCGTTGTTTGTTTTATGCTCACACGATGATGCATTTTTAGGGATGCAGCATTTCAACCATCTAGGCCGGCCTCCAAAAAACTGATGCAACAATTGATGATTGATGATCTTGTACTTATGTGAAGCCACTCCAGAATCTGTTTGGTCTCACAACAACCAATGAGGATAGGGGAGTGCAGCTGTTTGCTCTCAAGCCCCAGAACTGCTTTCAATGCCTGCCTTTCTAGAACTTCCTCAAGCACGACTTTGCATGAGAAGCAGCAGGAAATACTGACAATGATACTAACAGGGTATTCATCATATTCATGACCAAAAAATAATTTACTTTTTAGCCAATCAAACAGATAATCTCCATCCATAATAATTTTATGACTTATGACTTTGCCAGGAAATTCATTTTTTCTATGTAAATGCTGATGATCAACTATAAATACCCTCTTCTGATGAAATTTCACATCAGGTGTGTATATTTCTCTTTGTACTACAAAATATGATAATTAGAGATGTTATCATTTTTGTGCTTCAGCAAGTATTTCATTTTTTTTTTAAATGATCGTTTTAAGGTGCATCGTTTAAAGCTGCATTGCCATTCCAAAGATATCAGACAGGAAAAAAGAAATTGCACACTGAATGGGACTTTGCAATTTAACTCAAGGGTTTTTTTTCTGTTCCTCCTCCCACTGCTGCTGTAGAGAACCCATGCAGACATAACTGCCTTGATCACTACCGAGCAGCTAACACAGTATGAGAAACTGGCTGGTATACTCGAATCTCCGCCTGCAATGATAGCAGAGTAAATTACTATGTCTATTGAAAGACCTCATGGAAAATGAATGAAGGACTAATAGTATGTAACTTGTGGACTTACCTGGCAATGACAAAGAGGACACAGCTAACACCCAGGTAGGCTAAGAGGATGTAGACCCAGATGTCAGGAGTCATAGGGTTGAGGAAGGAGAAGAAGCCGTTGTTGGTGGCATTGGGTTTGCGATAGAGGATGCTGATTCCCATGCTCATAAAGGGCTTGGAGAAGTCAATGACCTTTTCACGCATGTAAGTGATGGTGAGAGGGGCAACTGCCAAGTCTGCTCTCTGTAGTGGAAAACAAAAACCAAATTGACAATTGTTCTTATTCCTATTTTCATATTGGCAGTGTTTTATATTTAGCTAAGCTAGCGTGGCTCCAGAGGTGGCAATGTCCGTCTGTTGGTCCATCACTTTGGTCCAGACTGAAATATCTCAGATTGGAAATGGATTGCTATGAAATTTGATTTGGCAGACAGTCATGGTGTCCTCAGGATTAATTCTATTAACTTTGGTGATTCCTTAACTTTTCATCTAGCGCCACCATAAGATAAAAATTTGAATTAGTCTTTTGGTTTATGACCAAATACCAAGCGTCAACATCCAGGGCTGACAATGAAGCTGAAGCCAACGCTAAAGTGCCAAACACTGCAGTTCCTCAAATGGCCACTTGAGGCTTGCACCAAAAGCAAGTCAATAGCAATACATTTACATTACATTTACATTTAGCAGACGCTTTTATCCAAAGCGACTTACATGGAACATTCAGAAACCGAAGGCGCAGCTTCAGGAGCATTATGGGGTTCAGTATCTTGCTCAAGGATACTTCGACGCATGGCTGGGGGATCGAACCGCCGACCTTCCGATTGGCAGGCGACCGTTCTGCCACCAAGCCACAGCCGCCCCCAATAGATCCCCGATGTTAAAATGCCTGATTTTCAAGCTCAAATAAACATGTTTACAGCCTCCACAACAACTGTGAGGGGGCGACTGACATATTGACATTAGCATTTAGCTCAAAACACGGCTGTGCCTAAGTACAGTCAGACGCTAGTGTGGCTGTAGTGTTTTAGTCATGTTATATCATTGATATGGGGAATTTTGTATTAGCAGGTTACAACAGGGCTGTATAACATTTGTCTTTTATTTAAAGTTTGGAGACACAATAATATATGGCTGTGACATTCTCTTTAAAATGTATAATGTGAATATGAAATATGTTTCTCTCTCAGTTTTTTCCTTTTGGAAAAAGTAGAGACATCATTCCCATGTATGAGATGCAGATCCGTCTATAGAGCCATTATCTAGTGTCACTAGAATGACATATGACACTATATAACATTTTGCAATGGACATGCCTGAGCATGACAGATAAGTTGCAGTCACCTATTATATGCGTACGACTGCATATTCAGAAGGCTACCATTAAAATTGGTGGCCCCCACAACTCCCTTGCACAATGTCTGGACAGGAGGTTAATGAAACCAGCTGCTTGGTTCACGCTCGGATACCTCTTTCCTCCAAAAAAACGACACAACTCAAGAAGGGAGGCTTTCTTTTCTTCCTACATACTGAGCGGCGAGAGAGGAACAGGGCTTGTCCATACAACAGTTCACCGTACAGGATTTTGGCCAAGTAAAATGAGATCTCATGTTTGTGTTGGAACTTTTGTGCCAAGCCATTAGACCTAACCCTAGAGGAATTGAATCTACTGGCTCCAGAAACACACACAACCTTAATCAAAAGAAAACTATCTGAATGAGGCAGCCATGTCCTTCCTTCTTCTTGTGAACTGATATATTGTATGGCAGCTTATTTGTTTTTGAACACCTTTAAACATTTCTTTTTCTTACTATAAATACTCAGTTTCTAAACCCTAAGGCTATTCTTAACTGGAATTTAACTTTCCCTGTGGCTTAGACAGCTCTCCCCTCAGATTCATGTGGTAACTATCACATAGCAGTAAACAAAGGTCAGAAAGAAAACATTTCCACTTTGAGTGTGGCACTGCGGATTACGTACTCCCGTGGTCAGCACCATGGCGGCTAAATACACGGTGGCCTCTGAAGAGATGGAAAGATGGGCAAACCAGTGCATCCTGCAGTGCATCTGCTGTCTCTCTTAAACTATTCAAATTTGTACGTCACATACTGCTCCCTCTGTTCTCTTCCCCCTGCTGCCAACTGCCGCTTTGGACCAACCTGCCACTCAGCCGGAAGATCAACCAGCATGCAATTCCAGGCATCCCTACGGTGGGCTAATATACATGCTGCATGTCCTTGTTCTGCTTACTGCTTGGGCACACAAACTGGGCACAAGCAAGATAACCTGATAGTGCCCTGCTGCGTGCCACATGGCTCAGTGTTATCTGGATTTGCAGATGGTGGGCTTAGTGGTGTTCTCCCTCTGGACCTCCTCACCTGATGACAGCCTGGAGGATTCATGAAGTTACAGCTAACATTATCCATGCATTTCCAGTCTACTGACTGTACACTAAACATACTCCAGCTTGCTCCAGCTCTAAACTTATAGTAATTACATGCTGCTTACAACCAAGTCTGTTTATCCCTCAAAAAACATTTACTATGCTATTCAGTCTGTATTTGCATTTTGCAGCTTGCAAGCACAATGCTGATATAAGGATTGCATAGCACTTACATATAGTGCTGTTGTGCTTTTCCTTTTGTTCTTTTTATAAATATTTAGAGCAGATACAGGGAGAAAATGTTGCTTTAGTGGAATGTGTTGCAATTGCAGAAACACACTTTGCTGAACTATACAATGGTTACAGCAGATAACAGGCAGCCATCTAAAAATGTCTCATTGGCCAGTTGCAGTACATGCATTTACAAAACCTGTGGTAAGGAATGAATGCACAGCGTGACACTTCAGTGCACAGCAGTATAGCTATGCCTGAACCATCTTATATAATGCACGCTCTTATCAAAATATACAAAGGGCTAATGATGAAGCATATGCAATGTAATCAAGAAATTGTTGTTTTGCATAAGCAGCGCGTTCAGAGCGTAGTGGCCTGGAACTGTGATTTACTCAAGGGTGCTTTGGCTGGCAGGTCAGACATTTTTGCTGTTGAGACAGTTGAACTTTTGCCCTTGCAGCTATGGGTCAGCCACTCTCACCACCAGGTCATCCTGCTGTCTCAGATAACAGTCAAAATCACCCTTGTCCATGCACTTGCAGCCACATGCCCCAATTGCCAAAAAATCCTTAAAGGAGAATAAAAATACAAATAACTGTAGCTTTTCATTCAGACCTAAATCAAATCAACTAAAGTATCTATATCTTTGTAGACAAAGAGGATGTGGGCTGCCATGATGCAACAAATGATGTGCTAAGCACGCTATTAACATTTGCATCCCAGCATGATTAAAGTGATCATCTATTGTGACTAAATCAAGTTTAACAAGGCCTGTTGCATCATTTAGCACCTTCCAAACAATGCCCTTTGGCACTGCAGTGAGCTTTGTGACTACACAGAGGAAAATAAAGGGCTGTATGTTACACAATGCTAAATCGTTGTACTTGGCAACATTGCAGTTTCTCATTCAGAAGCATCAGTTACATGGGGAGTAAATTGCATAATAGTATCATATTCATCCAATGATATATTTAAATAGGCAAACACACACATACACACTTTACTCTGGTTCTGTCACATCGCCATCTCTGTGGGACACAACTTGATGAACTACAGAAATGAATGAAGGCTTACAACTGATTCTTGTTCACTTACAAATATGTCAGTCAAATTCTTTTGTGTAATTCTGTAATGCAACTATGATTTATGAGGGGACCCTTTGTGAGTTGATAGCATTAATGCATGTGTTTCAGCACCATTTTATCAGCTAAAACCAACTGTTTTCCCCTGTTTTCTACCTCAGACCTTATCTCTAACTCTGAGACCATTTTTTAAGTAAAGGCACTGATCCCCTGTAAGCTGTTACAAGTCTTATCTATCTGTATTACAATAAGGGGGCAATGGGTTTTTAAAAGGTTAATAGAAAGTAGTTATGAATACAAATGGAACAGATAACAACTATGACAGCAATTTACTTTTCCCTTTCTTTATCTCTTTGTATATGGTGTACACAATGAATGCAATTCATGCATACAATATGTTTCATAAATAGTATTTTGTACAGAATAGATAAATAAGAAAATTGCATTTTACAGTACATGGTAACAGTTCTTGTTAGAGTTGGAAAGAAATACAGCGCAACTTATTACCTCAGTCAAGGAGATGTGGTAGTTTGAGGTTTACTCTCAAGAAATCTGTAGCCAAACTGGCCTCTCATATCATTCCAGGATCAGATCTCTTGAGCTTGCCTTAAAGTTGATGTTTAAGGTCTGCTGGATCACGATCAGCTTATCCATACCGACAGGGGTAGGGAAAGCACTAGACCACAAAATAGAACCGACTAAAAATCCACAAAGAAGATGTCATGCGTCCTTGGTCACGCGATAAGGAGCAGTAAAAGCAATAAATAGTAGTATAGATTCTAATCCTCACTTCTGGTGCTTTTTACAAAGGCAATAGACCTTAAAAAAGCTAAAATATATACGTACATTCTAAAAATTCATGCTTAAATGCATCTCTTTAACTATGTTTATATGCTAATTTATAATTTCTCTTTAATGAAACATGTACCCGGTGCTACTCATTGGTGTGGATGTGTGTGTGTGTTCAACAGCTTACATTCATATTTATAGTAAGCTCCGTCCAGAGGTCTCTTCACAAAACACATGTAAACCTTATGTCACAAATAACACAATAACAACACAAATGTTTTCTATTAGTTTCACATGCATCCACCCAACCCACCCCCACCCCTCACTCCAGCAGTGGCCCCCAGTTTGAGAACCACTGCTTTAAATGAAATAATAAACTAATAGAAAGAGCTTATGTGCTGTTTAATGATGGAGTCATGCATCTCCATTTCGTGTCAGCATTCTCTGCCTTTAGTAATCCATTTGTTCCCCTCAAGGTTATTGTTATTAACATGGATCTGGAGTGAAATAAAGATGGAGAAATAAAGTGCTGCAGTGGGAGCCCACCTTTCCCAACCCTTTCAGCACCAAGCCATTGACTCCTGCCATACGATTCCCTGCACTAAATGCCACTTAAGCTATTACAAGTTTTCAGCTGAGTACAGCGCTGACCTGATGGGGCCGAGGACAAAGGGAGAGCACTGACAGGGACACTTATGAAATGCCAGCAAAGAATTGCCACCATCACTTCGATGTGAGGCTGTTTCATGGCCGCTGAAGCTTTGAGTTTGACAAAGACAGCTGCGATTTCCCACTACGCCTCAGCAAGATGATTGCCGGTGTGTTCTCCGGGATCCTTAAAATATATGCAGTATCATATGCTCATCCTAGCTCTCTGGTTTATCCAGCTGAAGGAAGTGGTTTTTCTCACTGAATGGCATCAACACACTTGTAACTTTTAGGCAACCTTGACATAATTGTGCCATAAATGTAACTGACAGCTTTGCAAGCTCTTGCTGACTTGTACTCAGTCATAACTATATCACTGGCCACATAGAGGACATACACTGCAATTCAGTTCAATGGCATGCTTTTGTAAGTTTGCGTGATGATGTATAGCACTTTTTCACTGTGTGGCGCTGCATAATTGTGGATATGCAGCAGATAATAAAGAAATAGTTTGACATTTTCAGAAATACACTAATTTGCTTTGTTCCTGAGAGTTAGATAAGAAGAATAATAACACTCTCATGTCTGTACAATTAATATGTAGCAGGAGCCAGCAGTTGATTAGCTTAGCTTAGCATAAAGACTGAAAACAGGGGGAAATGGCTAGGCTGGCTCTATTCAAAGGTAATCTACCAGCACCTCGAAGGCTCACTAATTTAAATGCAATACCTCATTTTTTTTATTACTACAAAAAAGAAAATTTGCCTTCATAAGGGTTATATCTTCAACTATTCCTTGGCTGGGCGCAGCAACTTCTTGGAGTCTCCACCTTTTTGTCTGGCAATTGCTAAGCTAAACTAACCATCTGCTGGCTCCAGCTACATATTTACCATACAGACATCGAAGTGGTATCAATCTTCTCATCTAATGCCTGACAAGGGAGCAAATAAGTATCTTCCAAAATTTCAAAATATTCCTTTAAGGAAAAATGTGAAGCAGACAACATGAAGTACAACTTACATGTTCTATAAGTTCCCTGATCATGCCGTTCCACTGGCCCTTCTCGTCCTGAGAGCCGTATTTCCCGTCAGGCACCAGACGGATCTCATAGGTGAAGCCCAGGATGTTGGCCAGCTCTTTGAGCAAGTCGATGCAGAATCCTTCGAAACGGTCGTTTCCAACCAGTGCCTTGTCAGACTTCTTAAGCATGACATATGGCTCCTCCTGCACAGACCCAAAAGATTAAATGAAAAACAATGGTGAAGTCAGCTTTTTCAATTTGTTTCTGCACATGCATCTAATTGAAGCAAAATGATCCGAGCTGATAAGTGGCTGTTGAATTTAACAGGCAGTGACAGCAGACTAAGTTCAGCGTGCGGATACAGGGAGTGTTAAAATATGAAATAAGGCTGAGGTTTTTCCTGCATTGATGTACTAATGAAAGGTGACCTGAGGTCATTTATGACTGTAATGTAAGTAAATGTCTTTTTAATTGCAAAGCTGTGACCACTGTTTGCTATAGTGATGGTAATAATAAATAAACTTTATTTAATGCACACAGAAGGAATGTTTATACTATCAATGTGTCTGCATGAGCTAACTAAACCTACTGTCTCCCCCCACACTGCTGTGTGTTGACCTATATAGCTGGTGCACAGGTCACTTCATTTTATGGTCAGGTAGCTGACACTCTTTACTGGCTTGTAATATCCTGCCTGGCTGCTCATAATTTGGGCTGTATAAAAGCTTGATTAGGAACAGAATGCCGCAGTAAAATGGAACATGACCATGACGTTGCCTTCATCAATTGACACCAACCTCCAAGGGGGAGCAACTGAGCTGATGCCTGCAGTGACAATGACTAACACAGAATTGCTCATAAATGATTTCCTTTATTTAGTGCCTGCTACCATTTCCCTGCCAGATAGACTTCGCTATCCCGCTGTGCATTTCAAAACATGTTGGTCCATTTATGCAGGGGCTGTAATACAATTTATTGCCTCCAATAGCCAGATGTATAATTTACAAACTGAGTTCAGAGGCATAGTAATTGATTCTCTAGTGAAGGTGACCCCTTCCTTTGTGTTTTTTTTTCAACTGTAGCTTTGTGGCACTAAGTAAGCAGATACAGCCAAAGAGTAGAAAATAGGCAGTTACTGCACTCTTTATTCCCTCAGGAAATAGTTTCTCATGAGGGAAAGTGGAGGTGACGAGGGCTGAGGTGGCGGCAAAATAAATACAACATCATGTGCTGGTGGCATGTTGACACTGTTTGTTGAGGTTAGTTGCCTGTAAAGAATAGTGTAAACTTAAATAACATCAAGCAGGGCATACTTTATTTAATACTGTAAATTCTAACAAAATAAAAACGCCTAGAAAAAACCTACAGTTTTATAATAAACATCTTTAATTGTTTGCGATCAAAATGTGAAGCCACTTGGACATTACAATTAGGATGGCCTCTTAAATAAATAATAAGTTATGAATACTTGATGACAATGCATTTAGAGAGCAAGTGCTTAGCCACAAACTTTGCTCAAGTTGTCCAATTAACTTGATCAAAAAGTTTGCATGTTAGGGGAAAAAAGTCATTACCATCTGTTTCTAGCCTTCCAATTCTTGTTATTCCCCAAGGTTTGGACTCAAATCAAAGTGTTTATACCAGTTCTACCCTCACAGTCGCAGCATGGGCGTGCATAACAGAAAGAGGAGGGAGGGGGGCTTGCGCAGAGACATCATAGGCAATGGAGTGCAAACAATTAATGTAAGTGGGAAAACACATTAAGTGCCTTAATCTCTTCGACAAAGTTATCACTATAAAGCTGTCAGACGTCTTGTTCATGCATCACTGGAATCAGTTTGATGCAATGTCATTACACTAAGAGGGGGGATTGATATTAAAGTTACAACTCTACAGCAATTTAAAAAGTAGGCAGTTTTATCATCTTAAACTAATGATTCTTAACGAAATAGCAAATCAAGAAACATGTCAGAAAAATTCAAATGCACTTTAAGGTAAAAATGATCCCAATAAACTTAAAATGCAAGTGAAACACTTGAACTACTTGGTGAGAAACACATCTACATGAACACCACCCTAACCACAACATAATATCAGCACATACTGGCACTTCCCAGTCCAGTAGTTCAATATTAAACCACTTAAATCCTTGTTCCATTTCTCCTCTTTGAGACAGAATTAACATAGATGGCACCTGATAGGCATTAATTATATCCCGCCTTGACCTCACTTCTCACAATTACAGCCTAGTGGTCCAATATAGGCATAATGATAGCGTTTATCGCTGTAGCTTGTATATCTGTCCTGAAAAGGTGCACAGGGGGACATCTGTGTCAGCACCTCCCTGATAGCTAAACAAAGACCCCAACATCCAGTGACAGTGTTAAGTACGTACAACTGGGGATCTACAAACGAATGCAATGTGGAGCTGGGGGAGGGATCGCCTAGTTCTTAATATTGGCACATGTAATTAATGCATTCTCAGGAACAGTTCATTGTGTCTCGCTGTCTCCTTTTTGTTTCGCTCCAGGCTTTCTCACTTAACATGATGATGATATGACTTTAAAATGTCATCGGAATCACTGATAATTGACTGTTCGATAACCCCCCTGCGCCCTTAGTTACTGTTGCTAAACCCGTTAAGCTTCCTGTTCTCGCACGGCACACGTGCAGTTTGTGATAATGGCAGCGGACTTAACATTTTAAATTCTCAGTCATTTTTTGAAACAATGGCTCCTTGATTTCATACAGTAGTAGACAAAAGCAGGCTTATATTTCTTGCCAGTGTTTAGCTACAATGACAAATGTCTCTGGCCTTTATCAGCTGCAGCTAGATAGCTAATTAAGCTAACGTTAGCAATGGTTGACAATGCTGTCTGCGTCTGTGACTTCTTAATGTTTCCAGCTGACTTGTTTTAAAACCAGAACCCCCTAAATATGCATAAGATGGCTACATATATGATCGTGCCAAATGGCCGAGGCTAAAGCTGAATGTCCCAGAGGGTTTTTGTATTGCTTGGACAAACATGTTCACAAACTGTATGTTTCACCTGTAGCCTAACATTACAAGAAAAAAAAAGACTTTGAGGATGATGTCTAAGCAATAAGTTGGAAAAACTTAAAGCAATTTTGGGTAATAATTTTGATGTTGCTGGAGTGCAAACTATCAATCCAATAAAGAGCAGGACAGAGCCACTAACTTCAGCCTAAACTCTGATATAGTAGCTTCGCCACAGTCGGGGGAAATGTACGTTGCAGGCTAGGCATCTTACGTTAGAGCAGATAAACACACTGTTTAATCCATTGCTTAATACTTTTGCTCTTGTATTTTGGTTTGGAAAGACTAAAAAACAGGAAGCCTTGAATGCTGAGTATCCCTCTTACTACAGCCCCATGCACACCGCTTCAATATGTGGGGAAATCCACAGCTTGACAAGGCCTGCTGTGCCTAATTATGGTTGCTAAGCTGTATTTGGTTTAGTCAACAGTCAATTATAATACAGTATCTGATGTGAAATCTGTGATTTTTGTGCTAAGATTAGATTTAGCAAAAATCTCATGTGTCAGTCACAGAGAAAATAAATGTAAACTGAGCACACTTTTTTCAAATGTTGAAATACATTAAGAATAAAGCGTAGCTGATGCTTTCTAGATTGCAATGAACATCACTGGTGGAAAGACCTTAATGTAAAGCTTGAATTTGTATTATCTGGAAGGAAAACTAAGGAGACATGAAGGGTAGGACATCTTTTATGCCAGGCTACACAGGTGACCTACCAGAATGGTGCTTATGACGAGGGAGCGGTTAGCCAGGGAATCAGTAATGTTCATTCCTTTTCGCTTCGGCACTTCTGTGATGTTAAGACCTCCAGACACACTCCACTTCCCGACCTGTGGAAGATGAAAAGTGTGTAGCTAAGTGTTCTGTGTCTGTTGGTGGGCTGTGACCCCGGCAGACTCCTCCACCAACTAGTCACCCGCATTAGTGCCAGGTTGAACACACCTGCGGCAGCATTCGATGATCGAATGGCTCAGTCACCTTTATATCAGCAGGCCAGGCCATGTTTTGGAAAGCAGGGGGCAGTTTGGTGTGTCATGAAAGAAATCAAGCATGATGGGCAAATCAAAGAAACTGAATTCAATGTTAAAGAAAAGCAGAAAATAATGTAGAGTGCAATGATATACCCCGAAATACAGATAAACCTACTGTATCACCTGCCCTCATCTTTAAACTAAAATAATGAAAACTGATGCAAGTATAAGAGCCTCTGTTATACTTTCCAGTGCAGCAAATCACAAAATATAATTGAAATGAGCTCTTTCTACATAAATCAATTAAAGTATAGGCTAAAAATAATCACACATCGATAATTAATGATTCATTATATTATATTGGTATATTGATGTTGGTAATTTCTGATGTGTGCAAAAGAAAATGGAAAAGAAATATAAGGCTAAACTATGGGGCTAAAACGAACAGAACATTATTAAAAATAGCAAATATTGTAGAAAGGTTCTAGTTCCATTGAATGGAGGTACAGCATGGGGTTGCTGGTTGGATTACATTGTGCAAGTAATTTTGCTCAGAAGTCTCAGTGAGATAAACCAAGAGATTTGAACAAATAAAGGAGTTATACATGCGAGAAGCCCTCAGGCAAAAAGCTCTGCATATTGTAGAGACACACTCTGGAACATATCATTAGCACAAATAGTCCTGTGGCTGTCGGTAACAATCTCTGTTTGCAAGTCGAGCCTTCCACCAAACCCCCCTCCCATCCCATCCCTCCTGCTTTCTCTATTACCACAGACACAGCTTTTAATATTCACTTGGGTTTGTGCTTGAGGTGGATCCATTTAAAGACATACAGCCCCCCACAAAAAAGCATGAAAAACTTCTGCTAATGTCCTCCCTGCCTAATCCAGAGAGAGGCATATGCTCTAATTTGAAAAGCACATTAGTTACAGCTTGTCACACAACCAAAGAGGACTCCAGGAGAGAGATTTAAAAATATCTGTGAATGCTTTCCGCTTTGCAAAATTCTTTTTAATTGTACCCAATTACAATTAGCTCAATTCATTAAACATGATTAGCAAAAGTCTTGTTTCAACAGTTATTTACTCATGCAACCACATGGAGAGCATTACATTTGGTTCCCACTCCTGAGCATGCCGGCGTTGAGTGAAAGTGGCACTCAACGTGTTCATAATTCCAGCATGAGCTCAAACTTGGGCTAATATTCAATTACAATGGATTAGTTGAGAAAAGTCCACATCTTAACTGGCTCAAACAGTTAAAGCCTATTCCACGGGTATACTAGGAAAGAAAAGAAAAATCCCGCAATCCGCGGCGCACTGCTGGATCAACGTTAACATGCTTGAGCGTAGGATTTGTCAGAGGCACAATGAGAAGATGCTAATATGGCATCAAATACTTTTGCAAGATGACTGTGCTTCAATTTACAGTAATTGACCACACACAGGATACCAGTAAGAGGGAGAAGATGAAGAATTTAAAAGCAGCAGTGTTACAAGCTCCATTTTTGAACAGAAGGGTTACACGCTGAAAAGCCCCTGCTATTGTATAGTGTTGAGCCTTTAGGGAGTACTTGAGGAAGTCATAATGGGACTTATCCCTATTTGATGTATTCATAATGTATGAAAGCCCTCTAGTAGAGAAAGGCTGTTATAGTCCAGAGGGTACTTTGCCTTCCAGTATAATAAAATAACTTCTACATTACCAACCTTTTAGTTCGTTTTTTTCCCTTTTTTGTAAAACATGTTTATACAGCTCATTAACACCAAACAGCATTTTGGGCATCACCTCAAATTATCATTAAGAGAGGCTGCAATTAACACCCTAATGTGTACCCTAATCCAATTTGCTTTATGATCCACTAACTTATGTTGAAACAGCCAATTTGCTTCCTTGTTAGGAGGTAAATGATACTGTCAAATTTGCATTATCTGTTCCACATCAAGAGGAAATTCTGAAACGCATTTCTTAAATCAATAATCCTTACCTTTTGTTTTTTAATGGTAAAGTCATCACAGAAGTTCTCCTTTTTTATACACTGCTTGTGATGACACATTACTGTCGTGCTTTAATTCCATCTCAGCAAAGAAACTGAAATGAGAGACAACTTTAGGTTACCTTGTCAAGTCCGTCCTCCTTTAGACTGATGATGTCGAGGTCGAAGTCTGTGCGTAGACCAGTTGTCTTGTTGAATGACAGTCTCCCCGTCAAACCATCCCAGTGGGACTGAAAGATAATATATCTACATATTTATGCTCGTATACAAACACATTCATGTTGTACATTTTGCATTACAAACCTTATTTTGGTAATGCAATCAATACAAAAATCATGTAATGAATCTTTTGGGGGGGCTTGTAATGCAAAATTGTTGCACAATCAAATTGTATAAGTGTTTCGGCTATAGTTTACATTTCATTGCATAATATCATGTACCCAATATTTTGTCACACCTTGTCTTGTACAATAATAATGAATAAAAATGAACAAATAACCTCAGAGAAATGTACAGCGGCTGTCAACAGAATGCAAATTCACCTACCGCACACTACAACACCCTCTATCTTTCACTGAGAGTAAATTCACACCCACACACACACCCACAGACCAAAAGTACAAACACAAACCGTGCAGGCTGCATTTCCTTTTTTAAATTACATTTTACATCTCAACGCCTCCAACGCATCCAGACTACGGAGTTAATTAACAATCACTGCCTTTCACTTGATTCCCCACGAGGGGGAAAAACACATAACTGCCCCCAATAACGATTCCCTGATAACCCGCCACCTCCACGGACGTGTTGTCAAGCAAAAACACGACGGTCTCTGGTACATACCTGTTCTTCTCAGACTTATGCTAATGGAGGTAGCCATCTTTTAGCACTAATGACTCTTAACTGTTCTTACCTGTATCTGACTGTCATTGTCCTTGTCCGTTTTAGTTAAGTCTTGGCATTTGTAAACATGCTCAGCCATTGTGGGGGGAATCCTTTTTCTAAAATAGCATGACACAATTTATTTGATCTTATTTACTCTTTTGTCTGCTGTGATCTGTCTGCAAAATACAGATTTTTAATTGTCTATCGCTGTGTCACTTTCATTAAGTCACAGTCACACATGCAGGAACTAGATCTGTCTAATATGTCTTTGTACAAGAGAGTAATCAATCCTTGTGTGTCGAGTTGCAGCACTTTCATGATATCTAAACTCCAAACTGTGACAGCCCTACAGGCTATAGCTCTCACCTGTCTTCCCTGTAGCTTGCCAGAACTTGTTGTGAGAAGATCGAAGCTTCAAGGAGAAATTTGTGACACTCTCCTTTTCCAAACCCCCTCATACCTCATTCCATCTGGCCTATTGCCACCGAGGTGGGTGGCATGTTCAAACAGCTCTAATTCAGAGAGTGACATAAATGCCTCAGCCACATCACATCCAAAGGGCCAATTCGACCTTCAGAACATGTCAGACGCCTGTCTTAAAGAGAGTATAAATCAAGCCTGAGTGAGTGTTTATATAACAGAACACTGCAATATGTTTGGATAAGGACAATGTAATAATATTTAATTTGCTTTAGTCATGATCACTACAAGTCACTAACACAGCTGCTAATGGTACCGCTTGTTATGATAGCTAACAATGCTCACTGTTTCAACTGACCCCATGTACCACACACACACGCACTAGTAATTGTTTGTTGTGCGTTGTAATGGTATAGGCCTTTGCAATATTATGTTTGCACATTTGGCAGACGAGCAGAAATTGTTGCTACAACTCAGACACAAACAATAGTATTCATGGATGTTGTGCCAGTTGGGGATGTGTAGCGTCAGATTTCAGAGCACACTTTACACAATACATTCTTGGTATGGTAGGAATGGCTGAAAACAGTCACATCATGAGTGGAAGGAGAACAATTGCATTTTATCTGCCAAGGCGAAACCTTTTGCCTCCAACATAGCTCTCACAATAACGAATCATTAATAACGTTATTATTGTTGATACGTCATTACAAATGGATGGTTGCATATTATTACTCTAGTTCTAGAAATACAGAGTACTCTAACAGGGCTCTGTCCTGCAGACTTGACCCCTTATTTTTGCCAAGCCACATACTGCACTGCCCCCACCTCCTCCTTCAGTTCACCACTGACCCTCTGCCTCATTTACTAAATCTTCACAACGTAAAGAAGCAGCAGGGATGGTTTGTTAGAGATCCCCACTGGTATTAATAGAGCCAGGGTTACAATAATAAGCCGTTGATTTCACACAAGTTTCTTTATCCAACAGGCCTCTGTAGACGGAAGCGCCGCGAAGCCCCACGCTAAGTCATTTCTCCTGCGAGCAGTAGCCTGGCTGTTCACACCAGAAGCGCATTTCTCCACGCCGGTCAGCAAGCGATTCTACTCCTCTGCTCTTTTCTAATAACAATAAAGAGCTGGTCTTTATAATAACCTCATGAATTTATAACTTAAAGCTTTTTATGTGTTTCTGCAGGGCATCGATTATTCGCCAACAATGACGTTAAAAGGATCGCCTTGTGTAATGATCTGCGGGGAGGGGCACACAGGACTGTGTGTGTGTCTGCTCGTCTCTCTCGCTCTCTGTTTAGACACAACTGAAAAAATATGTGGAATAAGTACGTAATTTAAAATATACAATCAGAAACAGCACTAATATTATTTCTAATACATATGGATGGGCAGATCTTGGTATTTCATTGTGGGTGGGGGGAAGAGAACAGCGAGTAGAGTGCCATAGAAATCAAAAGTGTTGGCAAGCATGGGATATTTTTTATCAGAATCAGATCATTTATATCATATATAATATCAATTTATATAGTTTATAACCGTTTATCAGTGTTTTTTCTTGCCAGATTCGCTTGTGGCAAAAACAGACCAGATACCAAAACTATCACTGCGGAGTGCAGGCCGACAGCGGAGCACTGCGTCGCAACATTCGCTGTCTAAACAGCCCAACTGGTTAACACCAAAAGGAAGCAGGCAGCGCTTTGGGGCATATGCGGCGCTTCCGCGTCCTGTGTGTCCCCGGCGTTATGGGGCAATGCATGATAACTCTTTTTGGATGATGACAAAACTTCTCACTGGAATGGCCAAGTGAGACTACTTTAGCAGAAGGTGAGAAGACACAAGACACACAGCTAATACAACTGTAGATAGCAGTGGGCAAACTTGCCAACACCTCTCTCGTCTTAATGCACTGCACTGAAAACACAAGCACCAGCCTTTAATCTCGACAGGTCCCAGTAGTACGATGCACAAACCTCAACAAAGTTGTGAATAAACATGGACTGTCATCCTTGCTCCTAAAGGGGAAACACAATTTATACTTTTTCTCCTTGTGACCCTGCCCCCTGCTTACTTTTGAACTAGGCTGAAAGCCAGGTCATCAGTTACCCTATACTTAGTTCAACACATCCTGGTACCAAAGTTCAGGATCACCCTGGATTCTAATAAAGGTACAGGTCCATGGACATACAGTATGTGAGAGAGACCCACTGCAAAGTTCAGACCAGGCAATGGCACAGTATGACAAAGGGATTATGTTTTTTGTGACATAAATTGGCCAGCCACAATGGCAGCCTACTCTGACTTTGGCCCTGGGGCCTCCACGTTGTAGCAATTTTACTCTTTAGCATCATGATGGAGAAAGATGCTGCATATGGGTGAATAGGGCTCACGAGATCTACAGCCACACTCTCCCTCACGATCATTACAGTAAAGCTAGCAAAATAGGCCTACACTAGCCAAAATGCATGCTTGTAGTAGTAGTAGTTACAAAGGTCATCAGGATGCTTAGCACTGAGTTGCACAAAGCAACTGCAGTTTTGGTCGACCATGGAGACCTAGCCTGTGCACGTGAAAATCTATGTAAGAAGACATGGGTATTGAACAGAAGTTGCCATCCATTTAGCTAATGAAAAGTGGATGAGGAAATAGGTTTAGCTCTACCCTTTTATATGAACAGCCCCCGGTAGCCATCATTCTGATTGCTCTATGGGTATATGCAAATTTACTGGGCAGTTACCATGCATGAGGGTTCTTGGTTAGTAGGTAAAGCCTGTGTAAAACACAGTAGATCCAGGAGGTTAATGCCTTTGATCTGTTCACCCAAAATTCAAACAAATATTTTTCCTCTTACCTGTAGTGCTATTTACATACCTAAATTGATTTGGTGTGATTTGCTGAGTTTTGGCGATGTCGGCCGTAGAGATGTCTGCATTTTTTTAATATAATGGGACTATATGGCACTCGGCTTGTGGTGCTTAAAGTGCCAAAAAAAAAAAAAAGCGCCGGTTACTCAAGATAATCCACAGATTTGTTGTGAGCACTTTCTTGTGGGAACTATTTTCTTTCTACCAATTCCTAGATGAAACTGCTCACAACAAGGTCTGTGGATTATCTCGAGCAACTGGGTCATTATTTTCTGGAAAGAGACATTGCTGTTGAATCTTTCAAAAGTATTTTTTTGGCGCTTTGAGCACCACAAGCTGAATGCCATTATATTAAAAAAAAGGTAGACATATCTACGGCCAATATCTCCAAAACTCGGCAACTCACACCTGAACAATCTAAATGGATAAATAGCACTACAGGTAAGAGGAAAAATATGTATTTTTTTATTTTGAGGTGAACTGTCCCTTTAGTATTGCAATAATGGGGGTGATTATAAGAAGGAAAAACAAATGGAATTCCGGCCATTTTTAACATTTCCAAACCACACCCAGGACAAATACAAATGATTTTGTTGTTCGAGAAAAATAAAGAGACAAACAGTAGCATCTCTGCACACCCTTAATCTGCCATTTTCCACAGGCTTGTTTGTGTATACTGACGCACTGTCAGACTCTCATGTTAGATTAAATAAGAGTCGATTACACTAGTTGTGTTTTCAAAAGGTCACAGTATGTGCTTTCTGGAAAATAGGTTATGAATACAGGGAATTTATAAAGCTGACAACAACGCTGCTTTGATGTGTCTATCAAGGCTTGGTTTGCTTTGTATGTGGATATGATTGATTTGCTGGGTAAATATCTAAGTCCCAAATGACTACACGGTCCTCACTCCACTCCTATTGTCATGTTCACCACTCAATCAGTATGCTCTAATATCAATAACACTATCAAATAGTAGCACACATCAAATAGCAATAGGCCAAAGGAGTACCATCACCTCTTTGATGAAACTCATGAAGCGCCCTCCAAATCTCCAGGGTTTGTGGCGGTGGCACTGCAGTGAGTTTACGGTCATCTGTGGAGCGTGCTGGTACGAGACGGACACAATGTGGACTGCATCATAGGTCAGAGCTGCATCTGTCTGGAATAAGGGGTGAATATTATTTCAGCTGATGCCTGTGGAAAGACATAAATAGTTTGGTCACCACTGATCTAATCTTCACACTGATATGGAACGATCTAAAGGAATTCTGACAGAGGCTTTTTTTCCCCTCATATTATCCCTTTGACACTTTAACCTTAGTACTTGACGTGATTTCCTCAAGTTTGTGATTTTTGAGGCACTGCAGACATTACATTTTCAGATCAATTAAATACTATATAGTATAACCTGGCTAATGACATTTTATTACATCAAGGTTTCAGACTCAATTTAAAGGCCAACTATATTGAAGTATATACATTTTATATAAATTCACATACATAATTGAGGAACTTAAATTGTGTTTACATAACTGACATATGCCTTCAGCAGCTTTAGACATCAGTAACCTGGATTTAGTTGCTGTATGCTGTTAGACAGCGTAAGTTAGGTTCCTTTGTGTTTGAACTTTGTGGTCAGCCTATACAAACAGACCATTAAAACGTTTATTTCAAAACAATGAAACTGATAATGAAACAAAAGTTGAAAGCGTATTTGCTACATATTTGATTTTAAATTTGGAATATCAAATCAACGGTAATTGCATAATAACATGTGTTAGACCTACATCAACAATCAGCAATTCATTTATGGCAGTATGACTCAAATGGGACCAATTTCTGGCACTGGTTCATCATCAACACCTGCGCTATAATCAGCGTTTATTTCAGACTATACATCTGTTTACTAATGAAACTACTGTAGCTACACATTTTGTAGAAGATTGAATTCTCCTGCAGAACAGCCTGGAGGTATGGATTCAACAAAGACCGAAAGCCTTCATTTTCCTAGAAACATACTGAGACAATGGTGCATTATCCATTTGAAACTATCCATTTGAAAAAGAATGGCTGTAAAGGGACACACCTGGTCA
Source organism: Coreoperca whiteheadi (assembly GCA_011952105.1). Taxonomy (NCBI): domain Eukaryota; kingdom Metazoa; phylum Chordata; class Actinopteri; order Centrarchiformes; family Sinipercidae; genus Coreoperca; species Coreoperca whiteheadi. The sequence continues at coordinate 9,263,599 of CM022486.1, forward strand.
GAAATAATGTTTAGGGAGACTGGCACGTTCAAAGGATAATTGGTGCAAAAGGGCTTAACGAATGCTCTACAAGCCTTTATATCACCCCCATCTGTACTGTTGAAAGCATAAAAGATAACCCTGTGGATTTGTGTTATTCTTGCCAATATCTGACCCTGCCATCAAAATGCCAGAACAGAACCAGGAATTTGTCTGACGAGGTGGAATTTTTCACCCTTAGCTTATTGTAGCTTCAGCTTTTTGCTTGGATAATGGGAGTGAAATCTGTATGGGTTCAAGGCTAGCCAGGTTGTTCTTTCTGAGACCGCTTCTATACCTAATGGTTTACTGAGTTTTTGTTTTCATACTTTCCATACCTATGTGTAAGTTTGACCAATTTTTGTCTTCTAATCTTTCTAACCAACAGGAAATTTTGCCAAAAACCATGAGTAAATAGGTGAACTGAGGTGAACACAATCCCAAGACAATAGTTTACTTAACTGTTTATAAGTAGCTGGGACCACTCAGTATGGTACCCATGGTCTTACCACTTTTAAAATCACCTAAAATATGCATCTTTCCCATTCAACATTTAGTCGAGCTGTAGCAGAACACTCAAATCTGTTGACATACTTCATACAGTATTTACGTTTTAATCATACATGAGCCACAGCCTGAAAGAGTCCGCTGTTTGTATAAATCACAGGGTGTACTGTAGTGATAATAATTGCTGAGGGAGAAGATTTTGTTATGGGTTACTGTTGGGGTTAAAACCATTTCTTACCATGGGCAAAAGCCTTGATAGATAGATAAGACCGACAGATAGATAAAGGTGGTCCTTTTATATTGACATTTTGATGACTGGCTTTAAATGGAACAACACAGAAGTAATAAAACATACCGTCATGATTCCCTCCAGCAGGCCTGAGTCAGGTTTAGGCGGTAGCTGCCGTTCCATCGACCATTTCTCCACAATGGACGCGACCTGGGGATTATCCACGTTGAGGATGCGGAAGCCGGTCATGTTGACACCACAGAAGCGATACGGCTCCAGGTCAATGGCCATCAGGTCCTTTTGAGTAACAGTAATGAAGGATGGATTCTCATTTAGTCTGCCAGCATCGAGCAGCTTTGTTTCAACTATTTATCCTGGCTCCTTTCTCTTCACATGAAAAGATGATGCAGCAGCTGATTAAAAAGAAACTATATTAAGACCAAATAGAGTGAAAGGATGAAGAAATACAGTAGTTTTCCAGGTCAAATCAGGAGATTTAAGCATAGTGTGAAGCAGTGTCGGTGTAATAAATGTAATCTAAAAAGGCTCTGGTGGCAGTGTTGCTCTTCTACTGGCAAATCCTTTTAGAATTGACAAATTGGTACTGCTTTTGCACGTACATAATAATAAATTATACCGCACAAACTAAAAGCTTGTGATATATTTTCGTCTTTCTTAATCATGTTCATGTGAAAGAATCTTTATAGGTGCAAAATACATTTTCTTATTTGGGAACATTCTAATTATTGTTTGTAGCTCAGAATAATTAAAGAACAAGACAAAAAAAACCCCTACCAATTCTGTTAGATTATAATAATAATTCAACACTTGCATTCCCTTAGCAACTTCTAAGCAAAAAGCAATTCAATTTGAGCTGCTGGAATTTCTGGGGCAGCCATTGTAGCTGAAGTGTGAAGTCACATGTTGACACATGTCATGTCGGAATTGGCCAGGGGGCTTGGAGAAGACATTTGGATGAACATAGATATTTCATTAGCACCCTGTGGGGTTAGTACTGGATGAACGAGAGCGTGTAAGACACTTACTGAAGAACAGTCCCTGCCAGTCCTCTTTTTTTTTCCCCTTTCCCACTGGAATGCAGTACAGTACTCACTTTTATGAACAGAGATCAAAGTAAATCACTGTTGTTCTATACGACATTCAAAATTGCTGAGAAAAGTAGATCAGGTTACAAGTTGCTTAGCTTTGAAGCTAAGAATACAAACTAACTGGGACAGAATTGTTTGTAAAAAATATAATTCATCTTTTGTGACATCCTCATTTCTATTGGTGCATTTTGGGATGTCAGAAAAGCAACTTGTTCCAATTATAAGTTCACTTTTTGCAGTGCTCCCTTGTATACACATCTATAACACAAAATCAACATAATCCAACATAACAGCATTACACACAAATCGTGTGTACATGCAGCATATGTCTGAGTGCATATAGTGTTATGTGTTATGAACGTGGCAAACAAAGTTCTCAGCTTTAGGTTCTCAGATATACTGTAGCTATGGCAAGGCAGGAGCTATGACAGACTCATTTCAAAGGACAAGTAAGTTATTACCCCATACCACTCTGCTGCTGCCTTTTCACGCTCTAAAAAGTCGCCATTTCCCTCACCTTAGAAGATAAAACACAGACATCAGTGGATTCCATTGAGAGGAAATTGTATTGCCATATATACCATGCAAGTATTCATCATTTTGGATCATATCAACCTGCAAGGTATAATCTACTTAATGGTGTGTCTATCAATATGGCAGCATATTGCAGCTTTAGATAGATACCATACTCTGATTCTATAAAGATATCCTGCCTTCATGTGAAAAATATTGTTGTTGCAGAAAATCATGTCAAATAGAAGTTTTTAAGTTAATCCCCCAGTAAATATTTTCTTTCTGTTCCATCTGCTAGGAAACTGTTACACATAAACACACAAACCAGCACACTGGCAATAAAAAGGAGTTTTGGATTTCCTTATTAAAGCAATAGACATGCTACACAAGCAGGACGCATGGCAGACCAATGTCATTGCCACGCTGTCAAGTGTGAAAGATGACACACATCATGCCTTGGACCTTTGTGTCATATCACATTATCACAACAGACTGGCCGAGTCTGGAGAGACAGGGAGTATGTGTGCACAAGAGAGGCAACAACAGAGACAATAACAGAGAGTGAAAGGAACAGCACATATCATGCTGGTATTCATTCCCATTCAGTCTGTTTGTCACCAGATAGCCAGCTTCTCAGTGAAGAGCAGCAAACGGCTCCCTGCTGGGTCTGCTTGAATTAGTCAGACGAGACCATTTCATCAGAGTGGGTACTTAAAATGCTCAAGATGCGAATGAAACAGTAACATACCCAGGTTACAATAAACATATGTGATACTGGAAAATATCATGTTCAAGCCTAAATCATTTTAAATTTTTAAACGACAAGGCTGGGGAAGTTAAGACCAACCTAGCTACTCGATATGACTTGATATTTTATTATCAACAAATCTCATTAAAAGACCAAAAACCAACAAAAAGTTTTAGACTCTCAATACTTTCTGACTTCTCTACCCTGTCTGTGCCATTTACAGGCATACGGTATACACATTTTCGTTGAAATGTAAGCTATTGACTTCATAAATGAAAAGTAACTTTTGTTTTTCCACTTCATTATTGAAATCGTTATTGAAAATACAGGCCTATATTGACTCATTGACACAAGCAAACCTTTAATATCTACTTGCTTTGGCAATGTAAACGTCTGTTTCCCATGCCAATTAAGCCTGATTGTATTTAATTCATAGTCTGAAATCAACAACTTAGAATTAGCTGTTTGTCTACATTAGTCTGTTCATTAAAAGCCTTGTAAATGAATGTAGAAATGGTATAAGGTTAAACTAATGTGTTTTAATTTTGCTGGTAAAGTGCCTCCATTTTGTTCACATTTTGATAATTTTCACTTTAAAAATATATGGCCTATATTATACAGTATGTAAAAGCTCAAAGAGGAATCTTAGTCATTTGCAGACTTGGAATTCACATTCAGTTCAGAATCTCAAGCTGTTATTTTTGCATGCTGCCACCTCAAAGACTTCTGTTGACTTTACTATAAAGAGGAGTGTTTACTACAGCCCACTGAAGACTCCATTATGCCTCCAGCTTGTCAAACAAAATTGATATTATGGACTGGATCCAAACCCCATTGGCAATTAGCCACTATTCATCAAAAACTCAAGCGGATAGGGCGATGAGAACAAACAAGACTCTATTTGCATTAACAAGCATGGTACATTACCAGAGTGGTGAAGATATAGTGGTAATACTCTGTCATCATCCCCATGGTCTGGGCCTGGAAGGATACGGAGATGGAGGATGGGGGGGAAAAAAAGGTGCGAATGAACAGAGACAGGATAGAGAAATTGGTCATTTTGTCACATCAGGGCATTGTAGAATCAACAGCATAGTCAGATCAAAGAATGCTCCAAAGAAATAGTACCATTTGTGGGCAAGTTTCTACTATCACTTCCTGGGATTTCTGCAACATATGTGGTCTGCGGAATTACATACTAGCAACAGTACTTGATGCTTTTCTATGCATTGAAATGTTTTGCAATGGATTGGGGCCTGCGACGTTGTCCCAGCAAAGAAGAGAGCCTTCAGTCAAAAGAGCTCGGTAATCTTTGCCTCATATCCGAACACCCCATCACCACCACTTGTTTCACTCAATCTACATTCAAAGGCACCATATTCCCACGGCGGCTGTGCTTCCCATTTAATTGTACCATCTGTTGTGAAAAAATGCCATGGTTATGTAAATAAGCTGCTATGCTTATGTGGAGGCAAATTCACTTCTGCATCTATAGACATCAAGCCATATACATGGCATTGCAACTTTGTGTCATGTTTTGTATTGTGAGCATGAGTTGGCATTAATAAAAAGTAATGTTTCCTCTGCTGCAAGGTGAATTGTCAGTATGATATGACAACACAATTCTGTCTGTATTTCTATTCGTCATCAACCTCTTATTTTAGTAAACCTCCATATGCCCCATTTCCCAATATTTACAGTAGCGGGGTCATGGCAAAAAATAAAAAGTAAAAACATAGGACAGCAAAAGGCACACAGAATTCTTTTAAAAGACACCAGGGACGCGCTTCCCATTTTCTCCCATCCAGTCTGAGAGGGAATATAACCTGACATGTTATATTCAGGCATGATGAATGCAGGTGATAATGCAGTACTTCAGAGGTGATATTTAAACCCTTTTAAAATAGTCGTGTCAAATCCTCCTTCATACGCATGCACTTGCAGTACCAGTCAAGTCACATTACACATAAAATCAGTGCTTCTGACTTCTACTTATTGTCTTGGGTGAGACCAACCTTTTTGCAAAGCTGTAAACGTAGCAGTCTGCAAGTCTTAAGATACCTCTTAAATGTCAATATTTGCTGTTTTATGTCAACAAACCGACTATTTGGGGGTTTTAGACGAAGAAGTAAATTGCATATGTCAACTGTGACTTTTGGAACTTCCGATGGGCATTTATCACTATTTTCTGACATTTTACAGAACAAACTATGAATCGCTTGATTGAGAAAATAATCAGCAGATTAAATAGTAGTGAAAATGTACCTTAGTTGGAGCCCCACAGTATATTGAATGACTATGATAGACAGGTAATATCTGGAGGGTATCACAGCAAAGCACAATGTTTGTCACAAAAAAAAACAACCTTTCAATTACAAGCTTATATAGATAGCAGAGATGCACATTTGGGCTCTATGGTAACTAATCAATGATGCACAAAAGGCAATCAAAGATGCACGATGCTGTTGCACAAGATTTTTGGTAGTTCTGTAACCAAACACAGTGGGTGTGGTATTCTTGGCATCGCTCATAGCCAATCACCCGTTTTCCCTTTTTCCAAAAGCTCTGGTGTGTGCTGTAGCGCTCTGACAATTTGGTCATGGAAAGGAACTATCTGGAGCATTTTTGTCTCAGAACCTTCTCTCATGTCTTCTGTACAGCGGACACTGATTCCTTGGTGCAATGTGAAAACTCGCCACAAGCGGATATATGTCACTTTAGATGACAAGATAACTTGGGAGGACTGAGTTATTTAAATAACTTGGGAGGAGATGATGCATTTGGTGAACATGTTAACAGAAGCTGACAGCAAACTGAATGGCGGGGATCCACCAGCCTGTTCCTGACATCTACAGAGCATTAGACCACCCACACAGTCTCTACTCGGTGCATCATACTGACAGTTCTTTGTTGACTGACAATCACTTATATCAAAACACATGTATGTATAGTTTTGATAATGAAACATTTTGGATCGTATTCCTGTTTGTGGGATGTATATTAAAATTGGCCAACAATTCATCCATGAAAAGTGTTTCTAATCTTGTGAACAAGATCAGAATGCAGACATACTGTAACTTATTAAGGTTGCACACTAACAACAGAAAAAGCTCTTCTGGCATTGTTTTCTGTCCTCTATATTTTATTTTATTTTCAAACATTTAACAGGCAAACCAAAGATACATCCGTATCACAGTCTACAATACAAAGCCAGTTGCAGCAGGTACCAAAAAGAACAGCTGGGCATCACGACTGATCACAGCTCGACATCAAACTGTGACACGTTTCTCAGCTTAAGATCATGAGAAGATTGGTCACTCCATGAATTATATTCTCCACTTTTCACAAGTATGAATTGGTCACTTTTAGATTTGAAATCTACCGCTGGACACTAGTTGTCTCGTTTTTAAGGTGTTTTTAGCAGGCAGGCGGATGGCACAAGGGGAAACCCCACATTCTGAGACACCAAAATGTCACTGCTGCTTAATTTATTCTGACACACCTTCTGCTGCTACTCTCCCCTCACCTAGCCACTGCAAAGTTCTTGGAAAGTCAAAGCCTCCATATTTTTATTCAAGACAAATCTGATAAGAATCAACTGTTGCCAGTGATAGCTGTGGGGAAGAGGACCACATATGCATAGATTTGTCCGGCCATGCTAAGATCTGACATTAGGAGGGTCTAGGCCACACTCTGTAGCACTCTCACGAACCTGTTTGAGAATCTGTGCAGCCATTTGGTGACTGCAGTCAAAGATGATGCGGAACTCCCGGCTTCTCTTCATTTCTTTGAGAAGGGGTCTCGTGTCCTGCGTGTCAAGAGGAAGCTGCCGGATCTTTAGCCTGATGTTGTACCTGGACGGGGCCATTATCAGCTCCTGTAGTCTTATAAGACCTTAAGAAAGGAAACAGCACAAATGAAAACGCAGTGGGAATGAGGTAGATGGTTAAGACTCCCATTTTTCGGTCCTTATTGTCTTTCCTTGTTTTTAGCAGAACAGAGTACTTGCACATGCGCACTGTGTTTGTGGGAATACAGTAACATTATATCATAGTATAATAGTCTGTTCACCTGTGCTGTCATCGTATACGACTGTGGCTGTTTTCCATTTCAGAAACTGCACCAGGTCCAGAATAGCATAGCTTAGTGATGAATAATCCGGGTATAAATTGGCATAAAAGCTGTCCCTGTTGTCCATGGGGTGATGTTTCCACCGCACCTGGATGTGTGGCACTTCCAATGCATTGCAGATGGACTGCACAGCATTTGACGATGAACTATGCGAGGGCCCAAATATTGCAACCACACCTAAAGACAGCTGGTCACAAGCTGGAGAAGAGCAGGAGAAGAAAGCTTGAGAAGAAAGTGTGCAGCCTCTTCAGTCACAGTCCATTTCGTAAGAATTCCCAAATACTTAAAGTCAAGAATACGAGATTTTGATTTGTGATCTAAAAACATTTGTCGTTATTAGCATACTAATACAGATGTTTTGTTGTTTTTTTCGACTGACCAGATTCTTGTCTCTCACCACACTGTAATCACAATCCTTGAAAAAACACAGAACAAGCCACTCACCTTTTCTTGACGCCTCAAAACTGTCGTAGATATTAATCCTCTGTATGTCATATGTTAATGTTGTGTTTGGCAACAAAGTCCTGTTTCTGTTAATGTTATTGACAGCAAATTTAAAGGCAAGCTCCTCAGCGCTAACAAGTGAAACAGGTCCATCTGTTTGTTCGAAAATCCCACCTGAAAAACAAAAGAGAAAGAGACGTAAACCCCATGACAATTGGTCTCAAATATAATCACAAGCAAAAGGAGATACACAGACACAATTCCAGGTAGGGCTAAATGGAGAAAAATATTGAGAGGCGTTTGCACTTAGGACTAGCAGTGAGGGGAGCAGTGCACATTACATGAGATATTAAATTTGCTCAGCAAACATGGAGCAACCCTCTCCATTTTCAGGGAATGCTGAAAAAAACATTATCAGCTTTGAAGTCTAAAGCCATAATGGATTTAAAGTGTGTGTGTGTGTGTCTGTCTGTCTGTCTGTCTATCTGTTCCATCAGGGCAGCAGGCTCTTGTCTCTCCATTAAGATGTCCTTTTATTTCACTATAGTACCACATTGGTGAAGCAGATAACTGGACTCGGACACTCTTACATAAAATTCAAAGGAACGTATTTTTCCATTTTTTAGATAGGCTGGACTACTGCTCAAAACTTATAAAACATGTCTATATGCACATCAAAGTAGTATATCGCTTCAGATGGTGGTGTGTATCAGACCAGCAGTGCTGCACTACATCCTGCTGAGTAGAGAAAAAAATATATTTTTCAATAGTTTGTAAGATGAATGGGGGTTTTCATGATATACTGGGCCTACAGGACAGACCATAAAGCGTAATCAACCAAAACAGTATTTTAATTTAAATGTATGTCACTCAAAGGGGAACTCCACAGGTTTTATACATATAGACCAGTTTATTTGTAATGATGCTATTGGTTGCATTATGGGAAATTATGGGAAATGTAGGATCTAGTGTTTTTGGAGGTCATAGCTTTAGTACCCCTTCAAATTGAAAACCTATAATGAATCGGAAGCCCAGCCAAAAAAGCTGCATTGTGCAAATAGGTGTGTGTGATGAACACTATCCCATTTGTGCAGGTTTATATTCAAACCCACCAAGCCAGTGCCCATCATATACTCGTAGCCTTTATTTAAAATGTGATTATCCTTAATTATGTCACATTGCAACAGTGTGTGTTGTGTAAGCAATCTAACACTTAATCCATTTTATTTTCATTTTCCTTTTAACAGAGAATATTCAATAGTATTTTCTATTTCACTGTCGTGTCCTCTGTATCTAACATTAAAATAGTCTAAGTTCCACTATTAGTGTGTAATTGGTAAAGTAACAAACATTAAATGTACTGTCAAATGTAAGACAACAAAGTCCCTCTGTGGCTCAGCTGCAGAAGACAGTTTAGACAGCTTCTTAAAAGATGCCTTTAGGAACATCAGCTTATGGAGAGACTGGCTCCTCCACCTCCACTCTCATCATATTATCCATTTCAATAACAAAGCAAAATGTCTCTGCCATCTTCCATCAATTCGGAAAAAAAAAAAAACTTCACTGTCATCAAAAGTTACAAATGTCTTTACTTAGGCTGAACTTTTATGGCCCTTTGAAACCTGCTTTTTCTGCATTGAGATGGCAACATCTCTAAACACTAAATCACATAGTAGATATCTTTAAAGTTATTTATGCTGCCTGTTAAAAATTAACAAAGCTGCTCTATTTAGTTCCAGTCTCTATCTAGACTCCAATTCCGTCAGGAAAACCTAAAGATATCCAACTTACAATGACATAGCAAAGAGAAAAACAGCAAATATTCAAAATTAAGAAGCTAGAACCATGATGTCTGCCATTTCTCCTTGATAATCGAAAAAATGTATCAATGATCAGAATTACCAGTTAACTTTCTGACGATTGACTAATTGATTAATTGACTAATAGTTGCAGCAGCTGCTTTATTTTGTTGTAGGATATGAGTTTTTAGTACATTTCGTTGGAATATTGACATGTCTTGCCTTCTGTTGGAGGATTTAAATACTTCTTGGAATAATCTTAAAGAAAATGTTGAATAAAGTGCACTTCACTACCCAGGACACTATCCAAATAGTAACTACATTCATATAATACCATTACCTTATTATATTATAAAAAGGCACAGAAGAAAAATCAATCAAAAAGGTTTTCATTTAATTTGGTTTTTGTTGTGTTATTTGGGTTTTGCATTCCGATGGCCGTACACAAATACTGCCTGCCAGCCCAGTATTATTTCACTAATCCTAGAGAATACCTGGAGAGCTGAGCTTTGAAATAGCACCTGTGACCTGCTGATGCCCCTGAACAGAACCCCAGTGCCTGGATCACAGAACCACATATCTCTGTTGCTGTGGGAAGAGTGGCAATTCTGGAAGCCAAGCTCATCTTACTATTTATGACTCAATGCCTCCCTGGATTGGAGGGGACGAGATGCAAAAACCGCTCGGTAGAATGCGTCACATTAAAATAAATGAATCCTTCCATTTGATGGGGAAATCTCATTAGAGTACATTAAGTAATTGCTGGAGTATATAGTAATTTGACTGTTAAGAGGATAAAATGTGCATTGCTCAGAAGCACTTTAACAAATTTAATAAACAGGGGAAACCTGCTCCTTGGGAGGAAAATCCTGCGGATAATTTGCTTTGCCGTTTTCAGAATTCTGCCATGAGCACAGCAGCAAGGCCTAATGCACAATAGCTCCCGCAACTCCACCAAATAAGGGATAGGCAGTTCTTTTTAGCATCGCACAAATTTGACTCTAATGATGTAGAGATCGGAATATTATGGAACATGTTTACAAGTTCCCATTTAAAGAACTACACAGAATGTTCGTTATTGCAGTGGGCGCATGCAAATTGAGATGCATGAATTTCCGACTTGTTCTTGTGAATCTCAGTCAAAAGGCTTCAAATTAGCATGTCTCCAATAGACAAGAACACAAAGGCCTTTAATTAGTCTCTAAGGTCCTACCACAATATATAAATCAGCCACTAATTGCAGCTGTTTCCATAATTTGTCCTTTGAGGACTTTGTGGATCAGCTGCACTCAAAAGCCACAGCCTGATGTATGTGAAGAGAGAACGATTCAAATTCAAATCTAAAACTACAGAAAGTGACACACGAGCATCCGAACTTTACAGAAATATTGACAGAGACAGTATGGACTACTAGTGGTAGTGTAAAATATGATGCAATGTAAATTTTTATGCTACAGTATTGTGTAGAATTCTGAAAATCAGGCTAGTCAGACTTTGGTTTCTCCAATTAGTAATCAGAGTCACTGTATCCAAGTCATTTCCTAATTTGTCACTTTGTGCACTGCTGGTTTAACCGCAAGGCTCCAGTAGTGTTAAAATAACAAGCCTGAGAACAACTTCTGTAGCTGATTAACCTTATCCCAGTGGTGTTAAACAGTAATTGTGCAAACATGTACTATAACATAGGTCAAGCTTCCTGTATTTGCAGATCTAGTTACACAAAGAAACCATGCCTGGCAACTACAAGGTAAGAGCTTATAGAATACTATGCACATTATACATTATAGTGTTAAATATTGATATTGGAACAAAAACACACATTCGGAAAGATTTAAAAACAGTTCAAATAACAAATGTGACCAACGTGGTGCAAAAATTGTATTATTTAAGCTAATACATTATATATTAATAAAACATTAGGCCTTCATGTAAATGAAAGCCTTTGGTAATTTGTGGTGTGAATGAAAATCAAGCAGAATTGTATTCTTAAACAGAAGCTGTGAGAGTGCAGAGTGGTCTGCGATGCCTAAAGGAACCGACATGCTGTGCCGAGTCAAAATCAGAGGTTTCACATTTCAGCTGTACATGCCCTTGCAAAAATCCACGCCGTAGCATGAAAGCCCCACATGCTATGTATCCGCAAACAACGTGGGCAAGTGCACAAGCATGAACCCACCCTCTGCTGTTATGTAGTGGCAGACTGCCTGCGAGCCAGCTTAGTTGGTTAGGTTGGAATCATCTGGGTACTACTGAAAACACATATTTTTAACATCTACTGCATTTACAGACTTCAGACTTCAAAGAGTGTGATCTGAGTGACAGAATGACAGTCTGCCAAAACAAAGCAACATTAAAATAGAATGATGCCGGGGTTGTTTTTGCTATTTTTGTTTTTTGGTTTGATGCTTTTCACAACATTATGTTAAAGTTATACATTGCCCAGTTTGGAAGAAAATGTGTTTATTTAAATGTAATGGTGCTGAATGCTTAATGTTCTGCGTTACTACACAAATACTGATTTTTGGATTTCTGATTAAATAAGACAACTGTGACGAGATTCATTCCGAGTTGTATGGACTTAATTCAGTTGTTGGAGAAACACATGGTATTTCATTATGGGAATTAATTCTTTATCTACACTGAATGTAGGCAGTGTTTAATTTAACTTGAGATTAAGATCTGGTAGGCTGTCTTTCCAACTACGATTGTCCTCCAATTGTTTGGGTTTGCATCAAAGATCGAAGAAGTCGTATATGTTTGTAATGTAATGTAAACATGGGTGTTTATGAAAAAGCATTTGTCCCTCTCCTTACAACAATCATGCAACAGCACAAGCCAAAGATTGTCAGATAAGCCTCCATTGTCTAAAGGAATCAGAACATTTTGACTTTAAACTAAGAAGTGAGCAGGGTTTTTACAGTAAAAAAAATACTGCTCGCTAGCTGTATTTTGGTAAATGGTAAATTACAAAACACATTCACACACTGGTGGCAGGTGCTAACTGTCCATCGAGGACCACTGACAAACTCACACACCGGGAGCAATTTGGGGTTCAGTATCTAGCCCAAGGACACATGGGCTGGGGGAAGCCAGGATCAAACCTTCCAACTGGTGGCCGACCCGCTCTTCCACCAAGGCGCAGCCGAAATGTGGTCATGTGGACACTCATGGCCACTTTCATTCCTTCTTTCCAACAATGTTTGAATACATAAAAGCAGTGCCCCCAATTTAAAAGCAAGGCAAGGTCAAACACTGTGACACCGTTGCCCTTATGGAACATGTAATTTGTGCAGAAGATCAATGACCTTTCTGTTATTTTTGGCAAAGCGAGAATCTGACCTTACATGCAGTTACAACCAGCTTCACAACATCATTGAATATACTTTCATTACCTTACTTGTCCTTGTTTTAGGTGAAATCAGCAAAAAATGGTTAAGAAATGTTCCGTTATATAAAGTTAACATACATACATGGATAACAATTATCTGTATATAAACACAACAAAGATCCATAACCCCTCAGATAGATAGATAAGTGCAAGGAGTACATACATATTTTATTTTTATTGCCCTCCATTGTATGATACATTGTTCTTGTTAAAACAAATTCTTTGGGCTTCTGCAATGGTTTGTCTGGCAGCAAACAATGAAACGAGCTCATTATGCTCTGGGATACATGTGTGCTCGCCCACTGCATTTCTGAGTGTTGCTCTTTTGTACTTTCTTTTCACTGGTGGGGTTCCCAATCTCCCTGTGAATAGCTTCCTGTCTCCCTGGATGTGCAACAGCACTCAGTTTCACAATGATGGCAGCAAACAATGACCGGCACAAAGCGCACACACAAACCGGAAAGGCAGCCAATTTCAGGAAGAATATGTTCCTCCATAATTACGGGTAACAACACAACACTTGGGACTAACTGTTACACAATACGGAGACCAGTGGTTAAGTTTGCCAATACTGCATTTTGTACCACACATAGCAAAAAAAGCAGGCCAGGAATCAATTACATTTAATCAATGATAACTATCATGAGAGGAAATGAACGGTGCTGGTTAATTAATGGTGTATGGCAGCACGTTGGCTCATTAGTTAGCAAAGTCACCTCACAGCAAGAAGGTTCTGAGTTTGATCTTAGCTGTGGTTCTTCTCCCCATGTTCACTTAGGCCCCCCCCCCCCCCCGCTTGTTTTCTCAGTTTACATGCATGCAGGTCAGGCGATTCGAAGACTCTGACAGACACATCCACACGTGTTCACGCTAACACCTACAGGCAATTTCAATGTGTTAGTCCTGCAGGGGATCAGTGTAAAGGACTCGTGAGTTTTATGAATGAATGTTATATTAAGTGTTATGTTAAACATTTGTATGTGTGTGTGCTCATCTCTCATTGCAGCCATACAGAAGTCAGACTGTAACGGCAGCATGGAGGCTTATTTAATAGCATACAATATTGTTGGACTATTTAGTTTAAGCCAAACGACACAAAAACATGTCACATTAAAAAACAAAACAAAACACTGCTATCACTTCATATGGTTTTAGCCATAGTCTTATGAGTAAACTATGAATATGTTTACAGACAAGATGTTAGGACCAAAAGGAAAATATTCTTGTAAATTAATCAGATATGTTTTTCTTACGAGGTCATGTTTATTTAAAAAACCTTCTCAGAGGGTTTTGGTAATGTAGATGTTTACGTTACGCTAAAGAGTGTTATAGCTTAAATGATAACATGGGCCATGTTATGGTTGGCATCCGCTGTTATATAAGTATGTGCGTTTACTGAAAATGCAGGAAAATGTATCTAAATAGAAGAATAAAGCCTGCAGTGAAGCTTAATGGCAGCTAATGTGGAACATTCAATGTAGCCACAGCAATTGTAGGTAACAATGACCTTGTACTAAACTCTTATTAATGCCTGTTTAATCCCTTTAAAAATAATTTAAATCCCTAAACATTTAGCAAGACAACACTTGTTATCATATAGGAATTCGTGTCCTCTATTATAGTAATAATACTTTAATCGTGGCACATTCAAAAGTCACTGGGCTGTGGGAACATTCTGTATTTCAGTATTTGAGTTCCCTTTGTAAAGATTATAAAGAGTATAAAGACATTAATAGCTTGACAGTGGCACAAACATCAAATGAATACCGCCATTTTACCGTACCTCACTTCACACTCGTGTACATGCACGTATTTGGTTTTTGCAGTATTCTTTGTACCGTGTGGTTCACTCATGTACTGCTGCTGTGACATGCGAATTTCCCCCCAAGCATAAATACATTTCTATCTGTCTGTCTATCTCCCATCTCAAATTCTAAAGAAATAAACTTTCACTTCAGCTTTTAAAGCTGGTTGACAAGTACACGAAATACATGCAAATCTATCAAGAGGGCTTTAGTCCCCACCCAGTGTGAAAAAGCGGCATCTGGTCTAAATTTTACAAAGTAAAAATGACCGATTGTGTTCTCATGTGAAAAACTTCCTTCCAAACACGATATTCAATACTTGAAAAAAAAAAAATGACACCAACTGTTACAAAACTGCACATACAGGAGAGCCTTGCAACAGAGTGTTATTGACGTTATTAGTGGGAAAACCGTTGCACTATAACAGATATAACCATCGTTATCTATTTGAAATCTCAAGTAATAAACATCAGGTAAAATATTTCCCCATAGATTTATCACCTTGGGGAATAAAACCCTCTATATATGTATTCATAGTACAACACATTTGCAGTGGGTTCACACACACACACACACACACACACACACACACTATGTCTTCTTGGAGCATACAGTAGATAAAGCTTGCTTCGGTGACTTGTCTCTAACACACACAGTCTCTCTGCTAAGCCAACCTGAATTTAAGCTTCCATTCGTCATTCAGACTCATTCCTTCAGTCTTCATTGTTGTCTTAATGATGTATTTAACTTACTATTTGTAACCACCAATAATGTGGCAAATAATTGTTTCCTCATATACGCTGCCTCATAGCAATGCATTAAGTAGAATGGCACTTTATATTTCTTACCTTGGTAGGATGTGCATATAGTAAATGTATGTTTTGTTATATTTCTTTAAAACTTTAACTTTCTTCTAACCACTAAAGTGCATCCTCATCTACTTTCACTCTATTACAGGATCCAAAGTGAAGAGATTCTCATTGTTAAACAATCACCTTTGTCACTGAAAGCAGCAGAAACGTCTAGTTGTGGAAAGGACAGATGATGCAGCTTCAAGCCCATTCAATATCAAGTATTTGTCCTGCAAAAGTGTCCTTGAGCCACACTGAGTGTTCTGAAGCTTTACCATATTAGAAACATTATAAAATAATGATAGAACTGCACATCAAGAAGAGAAATATCACTGACATTAGAAAACAGTTATTCTTAAATTCCAAAAGCTTTTCTTCAGAATGTGAAATCAACAGTCGGTGACAATGTTTTAAGTGTCACAGCATTTAGACAAATGTGTCGTAATGTGTACTGATTTCACAGAGCATAATATATTATCATATAAATTGAATTTGGGCTTCTAATGTTTGAGTCTATAATGAGAGAGCCTGTTTTAATTATGTTATTTCTCCCTCTAACTCACTGTCCACACTGAATCTCCACCCAGCTCCATCACAGCTGAGAGGCATTCTTATTTATTTGATACGATTAGTAGTACTCATACAGCCCTATAATGTTGTGATATCTCCTCTGTCAGAGGACTGTCAGGTAACAACACATTTGTAAAATCTAATTTTATGCTCAAGTGGTTCTGCTTCTGCAATTTATCGCAGCTATCGCTCAGCCTCTCCCCTGCTCGCTTTTCCTTACTCCCTCTCTAGTCTCCACCCTCTCTTCCCAGCTTAGTGAGGTGTTTTGATCTCATTATCATTCCCAAACATTCACACCGGATAATCTGTCAGGGCGGGAGCCTGTGCTCTGCACCGTACAGGGCACCCCGGTCATGATTAGGGGTGTCGGAGCGTGCTTGCAATGAAAATACCTTTTTTTCCCCCTCTCTCTCTTTAAACCATACTAGAAGTAATGGGTATATCTTTCTCCCTGCATGCTATAAAAACATGGCTGTGTCAATTAGATCCTTTAGTAAAGAGAAACTGCCTCATACTGTATGAGGACAATCGTGGGACAACCTAGAGAGGACACAGAATAGATTAGCCAAACCAAGCAGCGGGACTCAGATGCCCTTTTACAAACCACAAATCCCTTTCCAGAAACGTTGCACAATGCACAGTGAACCTCCATTAGACAATCCTCTTCCACAATGCATGATACAAACATGCACCTCCCCCGTCTGTGGCCTATTGTTATCACGGAGGTAAAACCCTCCCTATGCCAAATCCTCACCTCACCGCCAGTTCAATCAAAGGCTGTGCCAGGAATACGGGGAGCGAGACAATGGTAACTAATGCCAGGTGGATGGGGGCTTGAGCTGTGCCAAGCTACCTGTGTCCATCACCATCCCTACCCCATCTATCTCCGCACCCGCTGCTATCTTTCTTTGTCCACATATGGGGGCAGAAAATATGTAGACCTGCAGCCTTGGCACTTTGTCATAGTGGGACACAAAGGTGGCCAACAGCAGGAAAAAGCTCCACACTCTGCATAAACAATAGCTTTGGGCGGTGCACCTTCAATAATACGTGTGTTTAGGAAGTGGACTTACATAAAGATAAATACAGGCTACAGTTAAATATTGCATCCTTTGTAACATTTGTCAATAAGCTATTTGATCATGACCTCAAACAAGCTTACTCACCAGCTATTCTCTGGCTGCATCCTCTTTGGTTTAAAAATACAGTACACATACTCAGCTGTGTATGTTTTGTCTTGTCAAAGAGCAATAAAATGCCTCTAAACCTATGGAACAACTGACAATGATAGTTGTACATTTGTTTGTGATTATATATTTTCCAACTTAGACAGATACTATGTCCATCCTTATTAACTTAAAATAATCTCTTTAACCTCAGTGCTAAATGATATTGTGCCTAGAAGATACTTGTTCACACACAGCAGCTGTGAAGCCTCTTACTTGGTCTGCCGTTGGCCATGCATACCCTCTCTCGCTATCTCAACACGCCCTCATTTTGTCAGTAGCGATCATGCATGTGTGGAAATGGCAAAACCCATCGAACATTTCTGTAAAAAAAAAAAAAACTGGAATTGACCTTGTAACAGTTTTAAATGGTAATTCAACACTAAATCACGCTGTGCAGAAACCTGCTGGCTCTCTTTCTGAAACACTCTGCACTCTTGGCCACAATGGAAGTGATATCACATTGGGTGGTTTTCATCAGCCATGCAAAGCAAATACTTCCTTTATGCATGATATAAAATTATTTGTATGACTTTAACAATACAACATGAAATAAAAGTGACAGACCATGATTACATTTGATAAGGCTAATTACAGTATGTTTTCAGAGACTGGCATAAGAATACTATTTTGTAAGTGATTCACTCCTTATACAAAAAAATGACTGTGGGCTTTCCCCTAGTCTTGATAAGAAAACACGATTTGAAGCATGAAACATTTTTAAGCCCTATCCCTATAGAAACTGACGTACAAAAAAACTAGGGAACAAACCATTAAGAGGACACTTAACAAACAAAAAATTATTTTCAGGACAGCTGAGTATTGTTAGTTTAAGATTGTTCTGAACATATAGTTTGTCACCTATAAATACATGGCTATGCTCCTTTTCCCAGGCAGGCCCCCAAGTGGGCTCATTCAAGTGCACATTCCTGGTTGATTACTTTTTAAACAAGGTTTTTCTACTTATAACTTGGCGATCCTAGAGACCGAGGATAAAATGTATGCCGCTGATAATTTTCCACAGTTGGAACATCTTTCCTCACAGTATTATAGCATATGCAGTGTGTGTTTTGGCATCTGATAAGGCTTCGTAGTCTACTACTTAAACTTTTTGCGACCTGAACACCCGGTAACTTGTCATACTCCGTTTCATACAAAACACCCTTAACCACACGTTACTTTTTATTCTCACAATACTCATACTGCCTTCAGAACTTTAATGTCTTTTTTTCTTTTAGTGTGTCATTCCAATCAGTTGATACACGATACTGAAAGTTTGAAGTTACTGAAAAAAAATGAATGGGAAGAACAATTTGAAGAACTACTTTTAAGTCTTTCATTCTTTCATCATTGTATGTTCCATTTTATGTTACAATCAATATATTGTGACAAGTGTTAGTAAAATGGCAGCACTGAAGGCTGAGTGTAATAGCCTTCCACCTCAAGGCTTCACCATTACGTTTTATGTTCATATCCTTTGTGACAGGTCACTTGGAAGCTCCCAGGGCTTCATTTTCATTGGTAGCACTTTGAAAAGACCTTTTAATTTAGTCACAAACCTGTTGCAGACCAAATGACTCATCCTGAGGGTTAAAGCAACACAGCTGGATATATAGTCACTAAAGTGGAAGGTTAGATAACTACTCTGGGTCACAAAAAATAGTCAGGTGTAATTGACATTGATTTTACAACTGAAGGTGCAATTAATATCAAGGCTTGTGTTTATCCCTGCAAGCTGCTTCAAAGTCCATGCTAAAATGGAAAGGCATTGTTTAATTTAGGTCACCTTATTACTGTGCAGTTTTGACAACCACTTAGTTGCTTTAATGCTTAACATAATTAGAACAAGAGTTTGAGTTCAGCTACATATAAAACTCTTTGACAGTGCTATTATCGTCCCCCACCCGCAGAAATTACTGTATTTTGCCAGGGGCATAATGAAAACAGGACATAAGCATCTCTTTATGATCTCTTGTCTTGCTTTTGTAAAAGGCAGTAAACATCTCAGACAGGCTTTTATTGCATTTTCAACTGCAAGACAGAAAAACTACATAGAGCTTGATTTTAACCCAAATAATGACAAAGTGGCAGACTTCTCAATATTGATATACTGGTATGGTTTTGTGTTTGTCTTCAGTCATTTCCAGTTTTATTTTGTAAAACTCACCTCTCTTCTTGTGTCTTGTAATTTTACTTCCTGTCTTTGTGTGGTTTGTCCATCCGTCTTTGATTATCTGCCCTGCCCTGAATTTTTTCACCTGTGCCTTGTTATCTCCCCTCACCTGAGTGTATATAGTCCGTGGGCTTCCCTTGTTTCTTTCTCAGTTCTTCTTTGTCAGTTTATGTCAAGCGTCACAGCCAGTTTCTCCAGTGTTTCTTGAGTTTTTTGATATTAAGTATGTTTCTTTGACTTTTGAATTTTTGCTCTCTTTTGGATTAGTTTGCCACATTTGGATTGCCTTCACTGGTTTTGATCTCTGCCTGCGTCTTCACCACTCTGTGAGCCCTTTGGTCATTGACTCTATTAAATTATATCACTGAACCTCACCTACTATGCCTCAATGTCTGCGTTTGGGTCCAATCCCTTGTGTTCCCTGACTACCCAGTTTGATACTGAGACAACTTGATTCATATGAAAATTAAAAATACAGCTCAAATATGTTAGTGAGGCGAATAAGGCCCTTGAGTTGAGAGGTTGACAAGGGTCTGAAGACAAGAGTCACCCTGAAAGTCATTGCAGGCGCTGCTAAATATAAATCTGCCCCACTTATCAGATGGACCACACATGCAAAGTTAATGTAGACAAATGAGTGGGAGGTGCAGGTCAGATCATTTGGGACACCTCTGGCTAGTTTCTGGGACAGGAGGCACTCTAGTGGAAATTCACTGTGCCTGCGAGAGCGTTCACATCCTCTGGAACAAGACCAATCTGAACACATCTGAATTGAAGCCCTGGGCGCTCATTTTTATCCACCTTCTCCAACATTTCTGGTGGTATGAGGAGGGAGATTACTCCCCTCAGGGCACGTAGAAGGGCCATGTACTCATGAGGATTAGCAGAGAGCACGGAGCACTGAATGTGAGGGACCAGTCAACCGAGAGACATTAACTGATACGTTCTGAACGAAATTCGACATTCATAGAATCTAAATTTAAGCTGCTACAGGTAGACTTTCATTTTAACCCACTGCTGTAAAATCTGTCATATTAAAAGCAAGACACTGCAAAAAACTAGCCTTAATGATCAGTTTCAAAGCACATTCCCTAAAGACCGTATGTAAATCAACATGTTTGACTGCACTAATGTGATTGACGGGCCACATGAAGCCTCTCTTGTAAACACACTATCCATGGCCAGTCATGAAACAGATAAGCTAAGATGTCACACAGACGTGCAAGGACTTTTTGTTTCTTTTTCTTTTTTAAAATCTCTATTTCTAACCCTACTTGTTAAATAAACATATCAATCTACAGCTTCCAGACACATCAGAGTTGCCCTGGGGATAATGATACAAAACAAAATAAGACAAGAGACAATGCGTGAGAAAACTGTTGCGTACATGTTGTGTCCTGAATGAGAGCCAGTGTGGCGAACAAAATGCGCAGAGCTTATATTTTAGTTCTTTTTCAAACATGGCTTTACTATTGTAGGTTTATAATAAAAGCTGCCTGTTTTATCACAGAGCACAAGCATTATTCCTAAGCACTTTGCACCATCTTTTCAAAGCCGATTAGAGCACGGAGAAGGAGGCCAGCTCATCCTTGCAAAGGCAGGATATTTACATTTCAGTGCCATGTGCAGTGAATTTTAATTTGGCTCCTACGATTTAACACGACGGCTTCCTAGCAGTTTCACACATGAGTGCTTAATGGCTTCGTTAACATCCTGAGGGACTTTCCTCATTACCTGATCTGGTCAACTCTGACAGGTGCAACGGGTCTCATCACTGATCTTTGTTCATAGCGCCAAGTTCCCTCGCACCATCGATCGCAGTGAAATCGAAATCAAAGAAACACATGTGAGTCAAAAAGCCAAAGCACAAAAAGAAACGTCAGTCAGTGGCATAAGGGAATAATTCTAATGAGATCAGTGCCCTTGACAAAAATATACGGCCCAAAGTTAAACGTCTAAATTATTCCTGTATTGCCTTTCTGAGTATCTTTGGACACAGACCAAGAACACCATTAGGACATTTTAAACAAACCCATTAAGTATGTGTTTCATTACACAGGCACTGATAAAGTCCTAAGGCAATGCTGTGGAAAATGCCTAAGATTTTTTTATTTGTTTTCCTCTATTAAATACACCAGAAATATCAGATTGTCAGCTGCATGTGTCCTTGAAATTGAGATGCTGTACTATGTTTTTTTTATAGTCTTCCAGCATGCCATGCATTTATCTCTATTTCATATACACGGAATCCCCTTTTCAAAAGTCATAATTCAAAATATTTTAATACATCACACATTAGGTTCTAGCCTGAAGGTCACTGAAGTTATCTAGAATTGAAGACATTTCATCTTCCCAAAACAATAATTCAAAAGCCTTATTCCCAAGCATCTCATGTTTCAAAACAACCTTGTGTGACATATTTAAAGAATCTCAAAAGAAGCACAGTTCAAATTTATGCTGTCTAAACAAACCTTTATGTTAGATAATATTTAGAATAAAAGCATAAAGTGTACCCTTGTTGTTCTAGTGATGTCCATCCTTATAAAAACTAAACTTTGCAAACTACACAGATTCACAGATGAAAGGCATCCTTACAGCAGCACTGTCTTCTCGCCAACATCGTCTGACCACCGCAACAACATGTTTTCTCACATCACTTCCTCCACCCTCGCCCTCCGAGTGATGGTCACACATGCTGCACAGCATAAATTGTCTTCACTGTTCGCTTTGATCCCTGACATGGACACGGCATCCCGCTAAAGCAGGCTCCTTGTGGAGTACTGACAATCAGCCGACACTTTGTTGTTGCAAGAACCCATAACATGTGTGCACCTTGCGAATCGTCTATACAAAAACTGTGAAAAACAGTGGGAATACTGACCTGTCAGAAGTAGAATATTGATTTATAATCAGACTTCAGATAACTTCGAGACTAGAAACTATAGGACAGACTGTATGTGGTATTTTAATACTTTACAATATTCCATGTAGTCAGCCTGCTCTTCGTCAGTCCCGGTCCAGCTGTGCCTGTCCCACCCCCACCCCCGCCCTGGGCCTTAAGACCTCCTCCTCCTGTGTTCATGAGCCAGGGCGTATTAGTTATGTGCTTTCATGGCAGGTTGCAGTTACATTTACATTTAGTCATTTAGCAGACGCTTTTATCCAAAGCGATTTACATATGAGGAAGACAATGGAAGCAATTATAACAACACAAGGTAACAAAAAGTAAGTAAGTGCAACAGAAACAAGTCTGTTAAAGCCCAGCACAGTATACAAAGCTAAGGATAGGAAGTTTTTAGTTTTTTTATGAAAAGAGATAGAAAGGAAGAAGAATGTATTTTAATTTAACATTTAATGTATTTATGTGAAACTATCGAACTATTTTCTCATTGCTATCGATGAAGTGTATATCGCTATGGTTTTATCGCTCAGGCCTACATAAAGGCAACACAAAGTGAACGTGACACAGAACGGGCTAATTGCGAAAACAGGAGAAGGACTCCGACCAGCCAAGACCAAACGAGGAGCTCTTACCTAAAAACCTTCTGTCGCACTTCTGACGTAGTTTGGGTACAAGGAGTCTGACACGGACCAGAAAACCGCACTTTGCAAATCATGCCGCAGACCAGTCCCCACAACAGACTCAAACACCATGCCACCACCTCCTTTACCACCGACACGAGAACCATGTCGAACAGTACGGAGAGAGTGTACAGATGAGAGCCACAAAAGTACTGTTGAGTGCTCAAAACAAACCCCAGGACAAAAATAATCACGTATGAGTAAGTACCTTTTTATTTGTTGAGTATATATTTCAAAATGTAATAAGAAATAAGCCTTTCCATGTGGTCATTTTGTATAAACTATTTATTCAATGAATTTACAGAAAATGTGCTATACCGTGATATATTTTGTTACCTTGATATTAAATGACCTATATTGGGATATGAGATTTTGGTCATATCGCACAGCCCTAGTTCTAGATGTTAATGTGAATAATTGTCACAAATATTTGAAATATAATAACAAACATATACCCATTTAGAAACATATACACACATGCTCATAACATCTTAGACATACATAATTAACCCATTAGTTGGTGGTGTTGTGTATTGTAGGTTATACTGTATTCTCAACCCACTTAAAATAAAATCTTAGTATATTGTGTTAAGGGCAATGTTACTAAATGATTAGGCAGTTCTCCTCCTTTCCATGAATATGCTTCAAAGTATCAAAAGGCCTTACAAGGTATCATAAAAACTTCATCCCACCCACTGCAGAGCAACGTATGCTACCTGAGCCGATGGCATTTTCCTCTGCCAAATGAAAAAGGCAAGAAATCTCAAATGAAGTGAAAAAGGACTGAGGCAAATCCATACCTCATACTAACCTCACCTTCTTGTGCAGTCAAATCTCAGTGCTTTTATCTGGCAGGCCTAATACTATTGATGGGCTGTTGAAAAAGAATAGAAAATCCCCATGCTATAACGGCATTTTGGCTGCTTAGCATTTGTGAGAATACACAGTAGGAGCATTATGGGAGCAGATTATTTATTTTGAATGAGAGGCAATTCGATACCTTGGGTCCAATGGGAGAAGCTAAAATGTGTTCCTTGTGCAAAACAAGCGGCTGAGCGGAGACTTGAGAAATCAGTCGGGGGAGAAGAGCGACCAAAGTGCTGAATTGAATAATAACAAAAAACGACAAAGCCCACAAACTCTAAAACCTCAGAGCTGACAAGTTCATTACCTGCTGAAACCACCGGGCTAGCAGCTTTTCTTATGAGGCTTTTGCTAATAAAAAGGTTTCAAAAATAACTGCACACGCTGCGATTTCTGTCTGGCCACTACAATGCTTGTGCCCTGGTGTCAAATTGAGGTCATGTTTTTAATCCAATACTTCCCCTTCTCACACTCAAGCTTTTTCTATAGCTGCTGTTACTTATGAAGCCAAGTGTGTTTTTGTTCCATTATTTAACTGCAGAGGCTGCAGCTTGTCCAGTTCATACAAAATGCATTTTGATGAATACGAATGAGAGCTAAATCGAGATATTTTTAATGGTTAGACAGATTAGATAGAATAAGAAATATCAATGCTCCTAATTGGCAGGGTGCGGTTACAGACACATACGAGCAAATATACAAGACACAACATGTGCATTCAAACTGGAAAACACACACGGAGCAGATGCCATCGGAAACCCCACAGTAAAACTTTGTTTAGGTTAGAGAAAGATCACTGTCTTGCTTAAATATTGTAAAAGTAAAAAGTGACTTAAAGCACAAGACATGTTTACTTTAATAGAATTTAACCAAAGCCACAGTTTTTCCCTAAACGTAAAGGTGCCCTGTGGTGTTTTCCCACAAAAGTCCTGTTTACATTCAGTGTGTATCTTTGAGGTCAAACAAACACGTCGAATGCATTTCTTCCCTCAAAAACTTTACAGAGCCAATTTTTGTAATGTTTTTAATCGTACATTGTTTACATCCCTGTTTACTAGCTTGCAGGCTTCTTCACTGCATTTGTTAGCGTGTTACTATGTTTTTCTTTTTGGCGGGTAATTGTGTTAAACCAATGGCAAGATGTGAATTGCGCCACCGGTGTGCTTGCATGTGTGCATTTGTGTCCTCATGGGCATGCACGATATAAACAAGTCAGGGACATACTCGTAAAGACACGGATCCATAGCCCTCCACAGGGTACCTTTTAGTCAAAGTGCTTTTGTTACCTAAACCTAACCACATGCAGGTCTCAGGATTCGAACCCCAGGCTTTGTACGCCCACCATATATGTAGCATTTCCTATACTAAAATCACTTTGCCAGGGAACATTATCCAGGCACCATTACATTTCTCCTCAAAGCGTGTTTGGCAAAAGCCATTAGTAGTATATAAATGTAATTTCTAGGGGACAGGGTTGTACCGTGGGAGTGCCCTATAGCCTGCAACACACAGAGAGAGAAAAGTGCAATTGTTTCCTTCTGCCAATCCAACAGTATACTAAAGGCCGTATGCCTGGCCTAAAGAGAGCCAACAGCGTGGCGAGAAGAGAGACTAGCACACAGAGAAACAACCGTGATACACTTGCTTCCTTAAGGACTTTCACACAGCACTAGTTTCGTAACAATCACTCCAATGGAAGTACTTGAAACGTGAAAGCAGAGATACTGTAAAGCCAGTGAGTGGAAGGAGGCGAGGACCTATTTTGCCATTCAAAGCAGAGACTGCCTAAAGCACTAAAATGTTTGAAGAAACTTAAATATGAACTGCTCTACCTTGTCCATGATATCCTGTTACAGTCTTCTGAGGGGGCATGGCAGACTGCAGAAAATCAAGTTGTACAGCTGCATAACTGTTGTGCATCAGTGAGTCCAGATCCCAAACATCAAGGGAGCCTCACTGTCAACTTTTAAAGGACACTGCACTAAATCATTTTGGGTGTCTGGAGGAATCACGAAGGAATGGTTCATGAGTCATTACATGTGATGCATAACGTTTGAGGCACTGTCATAATCCGTTAACAGACTTAATTAAAAAGCTGAGTGACTATGCAATCATAATTCGGTGTACTCCCGAACCGACGTCTCCTGTTTGTTTATATAACCTGGATTTGAATGGGGACAGTCAGTCGAATCAAGTCATCACTCGGTAATGCCCTTGTGAATGCGTAGCGCGCCACCAATGACTCATGAAATATGTTACTCCGATCACAGGTTACATCCACACCATCAATCCTCAAGATTAATTTGGCATGGGAGATGAGTTATTCAATAATTCATTGTGTAATATTTGCCTGCAAATTAATCCTTATTCAATGTGACAAGGAGAATTAAATGATTGCTTACCAGGTAATTTGGACATAATTATTCTTCTTTCAAGCCATGGTCTACTGTGCAAAATCTACGGGGTTTATCTTGTTTCTGCCAGGTGCTGTTGTTAAGACAAAGAACCAGTCTGTATGAATTTCCCAAAAGATGAAAAAAGCTAAGTTTAGACTGGAGCATATGAAAATGATGCATGTGCTCTAGTTGTTGTTCATCTCCCTGGAAGAGATTTATGATTGGTATGTTACACAGGAATACTAAATTATCATATTTCTGCCATATGTCCTAATGCAATCTAGTGTTGCCATGTTTTCCTGTAAGTTTATTTGACTTAAATCTAGTTTACACAGGGAGGACACTTTTACCTTTTTCCCCTTCAAACCTTAGGAGATCCAAAGCAATTAAACTTGCTCAGCACCCACCTCTCTCTCCTTATGGTGACCCATATTTAGCCTTAATATCTGTTGTGAACTTAGTGTATGAAATTTGACACTAACAGGAGATTTTATTTGCCTTTGACAGCATTCATGCAAAACAAAAAAAAGACAGGAAAATGCTCAGGTCAGCATTTACTTCACACCTAAAGAGAGAGGATATTCATTACATTACATTCAGCATTGTTGTCGAATCAAAGAGCAATTTATTTATGTGACATAACCTTACTGGAAATGAGTTAATGCAGAACCCTTGTAGTTGTATGTCTTTCAAAATAAACATTGCATTCATAAGACAAAGTGCTCTTTTACACTGAAGTAGCTGCCATTCTTGTGAATTAAATTCAAACTGAAGGTCAACTTGATTAAGAGTAAAGTTGGACAGGAATTAATTCATGTGAAGCTGTTAACTCCAGAGTGAACTCTAATTATACAAGTCTACAGAATGGAAACAGTAGCACTTCAATTAAGTGACCCTTAAAGGCAGTTTTTCATTCACTGCTTTTCCCAATACAGTTGAAAGACTGGGAGAGTTAGTTATTGCACCAGGTTGCTACAATTACTGTTGAACAACAAACCCTTACTTTGACATTGTAAAAGTGCAACTTGAAATTTACAAAGCACACCAGTGGAACAGGACAAATAGATGGATTTAGAATAGAGAGAAGAATATTCACAGTCCACACATATGAATGCTACAGTTTTACAAACAGCCTTACCGATTTAAAAAACAAAACAAAAACATGATATCAGAAACCCAGCCCACTCTGCAAAGGAACAAGTGTTATCCTTTTTACTCACACCTGCTGTCTACCTGTCAAAAGCCTTCACTGTACTGCTGGCTCCCCTCCTTCACTGCCAGCCCCCCTCACTAGTCGAGCCTATTCACAATTGCAGGCCCCCTATTGCGGTCTGTCAGATGCCAGCCTCAGACATAGTGCACCACTGCGCGGGAGTCTCCGGAGCTAACTGTCACTTATTTTTCCCTGTGCTTCTCATGAGGAGAGGGAGCAAAAAAAAAAAAGCACCAAAACACACTTGGGGAGGAAAGATATGCCTGAAGCTGTCAGCCAATGCTAGAAATCATTAAGGCATACACATGTTGGGAGGCATGTAACATTAGTATTGTCAGCGATACTGCTACAGTATTCTACGGGAGAATTTGAAGGCAAAGGCAAGGTGTGTGTGTGTGTGTGTGTGTAGGCCTAAGTGTGTTATTATCCCTTTAATTTATAAGTCATTTATATGGAAGGGATGGGCGATAAATCAATATTTTAGATAGAAAGCTGTCCTTTTCTCAAGGAACTTAATATGTAAATTATAAGTTTGATCAATATTTGTATATTAACAATGGATGAAATTACTATATGCAATGTGAAAGGTGTCACTTGTAATCATAAACCCGCAGAGAATTGTCACCAGTTCCCCTTAGCACTACGGAGCATTTTAGCGTCTTTCAGCTCATTGTTTTGATTTTAAAGCGCACAACTTTCTGGTTCACTCTCATCGCTCTAATCAACCCCCATTTCCAGCCACAGTAAGCAGCCGTATCACAAAACTCACGATTCGGATCACATTACGGATTTTGAGTCACGGATCGGATCATTTTTCGCATCAGAAAAAAAGGGGGAGGAGGCAATTTTTCCATTTATTACATGAAAACTTATAGCAAGGATCTTTTGGTGTCCACATACAGTTACAGTTTTGTCCACCACCCTTCTTCCGTCATCATTATATTTTACGGGGAAGCCAAAATGCTCCCATACGTGCGATTTAAATGATACGGAAGTTTTTCTGCTCCGCCGCTAGCCATTGTTGACTTATTAACATGACCTGTTCACGTGAACACATGATTGTTGTGTGTAGTTTCACTGAAACTCAGCATCGAGTTTAAAATAACGCAATTACTTAAAAAGCAATATCAGCAGATCTGCGATCGCTAAACAAGTTAGATTAATCAGCAAGTAAAAAAAAAAAAGCGCAATTAATCCACGGGTCACGTGTGTGCCGAACCGTGGGTCGTGATCCGTACGGATCACGGATCGACTGCGATCTGTTACACCCCTAGCGAAAATGTTCTCTTCCAATGTACACTACCTACCAAACACTATACAGACAAAGTTTGCAACATTTAAATTCGTCAGGTGGCCAGAAACACAACTCTAAATGAATGTTTATGCTGCTCCTTTTCTGCTGGATTTGTAAATAAGCAACTGTGTGCTAATGTTGTGTTTACATTAATGCAGGTTTAAACTTCTATAGATGCCTACATAACCAGTCTCCTTAGGTGATGCAGTGACATGATGAAGCCTCTTGAGGTTTCTGGCTCAGTAACACAAGGTTCATCTATTCGAACCTGTAAAGTGTCGAATATTTTTTTCAATGAATCCTTTATTTGTTTGTGGAAATTGCAAAACCCATAGATAATTCAGTTTAATATGATATAACGATGAGAAAAGCTCCAA
Source organism: Coreoperca whiteheadi (assembly GCA_011952105.1). NCBI lineage: Eukaryota > Metazoa > Chordata > Actinopteri > Centrarchiformes > Sinipercidae > Coreoperca > Coreoperca whiteheadi. The sequence continues at coordinate 9,292,836 of CM022486.1, forward strand.
ATCCTCACATCTGAGAAGCTGGAGCCAGCTAAATTTGGGCATTTTTTCATGCTGAATGACCGATTACTCAATTTTCTTTGTCTTCTTAATTTGTCTTAATCTTCTGTTGATCGAATAGCGTAATCGTTTGATTTTATTGTGATGATATGAACATATTGTGCTACCATTTCACACAATTGTGTTGTCCAAATGAATGATTTTGAGCAGATGTGAATTATAACTTGGGGAAACGTGTGTTAAGATTGTGTTTTACATGTGAAGAGTTTGTTTTAATGTATTGCGTAGCAGTGGAATAGAGTTAATGATATAGAAAAAACTTTAATAATATATTGATTTCAGCTGTATCAGCCAACCCCAATGTACAGTATATACTACAGCCTGCCATACATTCCTAGCATCAACTTCCCACCTCGTCCTCGATCCCTCTTGTGCTTTCTCCCCTCATGTCCACCACTTTAGGTGATGCTTTTGTTGTACATGATATTGGGCAAGTACAGCTCAGCTGAGTTAATCTGTTTTCTGCATCAGTGACTTGCAACAAGTCCACTCTCTTTTTCATTAAGTGACTGAGAGATCCTGGAGGCTGAGCAGAGCACAGAGCAGAGCTGCTGTCAGAACTCCCTGCCCAACCATCACACACATTAGCAGGCGCCCATTTTGAGAAATAACAGGGTTTGCTTACATTTGTGCCCATAAGCAGACACACATTCTCCCCTGGATGTGTAGGTTAGCATGATAAGTTTGCCACAGCAGAGGAATCCAGTTTGAAATGTTTCCAAAACTATGTGCAGTATGGAAAAAAAAAAGAGACATATCAGATGGATTACCCTGAGGCAAAAGTATTTGGCAATCTGTTTGTGTTTACATTTTTCTGTTCTTTTTTTTTTTTTTACTCCTTCTCGGTTAGAAAACTATTGTTTACAGCTTCTTTGCTTCCATAAGCTAGAGGAAAGAACAGGAGGGATCATCCTCCCCGGCCACGAGGTGCCACCATCTCCTCTCTCCATCTGTCTGCCCACTCTTCCGGGGGCTAATTATCCTAATCCCTTGAATCCTGAATGTAGGCTGGTGGCACGTGCCTCAGTCCCAGGACGCTAACGTTTTGCCTCCCAGTTAAAATGTGGAAATTAATTACCGCCTGCCCTGCTGCCAGTGGGAGGAGGAAGAGGAGAGGCAACCACAGGAAGGCCTGTCTCTGGCAGGTGTGGGAGGGTGCTAGGGACTTCTGCTGAGAGCCTGATGTTGGGGCCATGACTGCAGTTCAGTTTGTTGAACACTGTATGGTACCACGGGAGTCCTATAAGCGATTTGAAGTCTCTGTAGGCCACCATACTCTCCACCAAGCTACATTTAGAAAAGGTTTTTAAGTCCATGTTTACTTGACTTATTGAAAATACAGAAAACAGAATAATAGACCAAAAAAAAAAAGACGGTTATATTTTATGTTTATTTATATTTTTGCAGTGACAACACTCCCTACATTAGTGTTCTTCAGGGCGCGTGAATGTTTGGATCCAACTGACAATGTTGGGAATGTTGAAATGGCATGAACGAAAAGTGGCGTCTAGTGGGAATCAGGGCTACCGTTCGCAAGCTAGGCTTCCACTTTTGGAATGGAATGCAAACTTACAGCACGATGGGTCCTCCCAAATGTTGAATGTTGTAAAAGGACATCTTTAATTACTAAAAGTACATAACAAACACTATGCGGCCTTGTTGAAAAAGGGGGGGGGGGCATCTCGTATCAACAATCGTAGACTAAACAGAGCTATGACATGCTTCAGTCAGTAGCCCACCACAGAAGTTGACAGCATGTCCTCAATGTCAATCAACCCAGTGGGCCACCCTGAGACTTAACACTCTGTTTCCACAAATATGCCCCAAATATTAACAAATTTAAAAATATGCACAACAGCTACAGTATCAGTATAGTTCATATTATTAATTAAAATGTCCTCTTGTTTTTAAGATCATTATCACTGATCATTGACAGAGTTCAGGAACTAGCTATGATTGTTTTTCAGCAAGTCAAATATTTGCTGCATCATCAATCAGAGCATGTATATACCCTAAGCAGTTTAATTTGGTGTGAGTGTATCATGAAGCATGGAATAGTATGATATACAGAATGGCTTAATCTTTTGTTTGAAGAATGATGAATGGGGAACTAACACTGATGCAAAGCAAACTGAGCAGAACAGAAAAGTCATATTTACCATTAATGTGACACGCAGACGAGAATTACTTGATTTTACAGTTCAGGAGAAACGTCATCCATCGTGAACCGTGGAGGGCCATTTTCAAAATCTTTTCATTATGAGTGAAACATAATAACTGATGTACAGCATGTGTTTTCACCATTTCCTTGACACAGTTGAGTGAATGAAAAAATAACCTGTAAGATGTGTGAAAGCTTGCACTCTATTCCAAAACACCCACGTGGCCAAATGACACAGACATACTCAGTCACGCTTCTACTTTGCCAAGGGAAACGGGGTGAAAAATACCACTATTAAAATGATTCTTAGATGAGAAATTAGTTTTTGGCATCCACAAAATCACACTTTCTATTTTTCTCAGGGGGCCTTGCTCTCATTAACACAAGTACTGGTCTTGAAAATGAACTGCCTGAAATGATGCCAGTATCTAGACAAGGTTACTTATGAATTTACAATCTATACCTCTAGGACCAACAGACGGAGCCACATAGAGTTGCTGGCATTTGATGCGCTATTGTGCCCTAGTTCTGTTGCACATGGCAAAGCCTTACACCTGTGGACCTATCAGATGAAAAAGTAATGGAGGAGAGCGTTTTCTCACATGGACACAATCAGCTCTTGATCACAGACACCACCCTCACAGGTCTGGCCAAATACAAGCCAGCATGTTGTTGCTACAGATCCCCAACTATCCAGTGTGCCCCAAATTTCACAAATGGGGCAACACTGCAGATAAAAAGAAGCCAACCTAACCGGCCATGTGGGCAATCTAAGTGAAGTTGTTATTCTCTGTATTTAGATCAAAGTGTTAATCCTGGACATGTCTGTTCTGGTCGATTTGGCAAAACTATCCACGGGAAACAAAGCATGAAATATCAACCTTGAGATGATAGACAAAATGTCTTGGAGGGTGTAGTCTGCTAATAATTCCTTAGAAGAAGAGACAGAGACCCCAACCAATATCACAGCAGGGCCGATATATCTGCCAATATTAGTTAATTCCAGATATATTGTACAAACATACTGTAACAAATAACAAACAAGGCATTGCTGTCCAGAAATGCCAGATATGTTTGAGGTAATTCCAATGTAAAATGTGCTGCTTAGTACATATCTTGGTCAAAATTCTTTGAAAAAGTTTATATTATGTGCTTGTGTAAAAACATCAGTTTATATATTTATTGGATTTTTTTAAAACTCTCAAATATCATCCTCAACAATCCAGTATAGTTATAAGCTACTATATGTTCCAAATTAGGGACTGGATCCTCCAAAATCTAAATGTATCATTGTTTTGCCTGAATTTCGAGCACACAAACTGAATAATTTGTAGTTCTCGTTATGGTCATCAGTCACTATTAAATCTAAAACCTGAATTTGACCACTGGAAAAGCCACTGTATTACCAAGGCATAACAGAAAAACACATAATGTAATGATCATTAACTTGGTACAATATTTGCCAAAAGTCCATTAGGTGTTACAGATAAACGTCAAAACCTATTGTACTGTTAACTCCAGTGGTATGTACATTTTGTTGTACGCTGAGAACAACTTCCTGACCATCGTAAAATGTATCACTTAGGAGTGGGAGTTGACCAGAAATCCCTGAATGCACCACTCTAGTTTGGTTTAGTTTTGGTCTATGAGGACAGGCCATCTCATTTGGGGAGGTTATGCAGGATCAGCAGAACACACCATTGCATATATAAATCCATTGTTCACGTCCTTTAATGTCAAAAACCATGTAGCGACATTCCTTTGCATAACTGCAAAAATAAAGATGTGTTTCATTAGAAATCCTTATATGTTTTTAGAACCTTTGATTACTGAATTTAGTGGTGGACTAACCATGTGAAAAAGTGGAGAGCAGATTGAAGTGGTGGGGAAATTAAATTGCAATTCAGAACGTCTACGGCTTTCAATGCCCCTAACACAAGTAAATATTTCAGAAATATCATTTATCTCCACATAGACATGACTGAATCAACCAATAGATGCACAGATGGTACCATTGTTGTCGTGGACCCTCTTCCTGCCTCTCCACATTTTCTATGGCCTTGTGTGTGAGATTGTCAGGAAGTACATTTTATTTGACGCAATATGTGCCTGACCTGTGTGCCAGGTATGTAATGGGGGTCATCAGTGTGTAGGTTGCTACTGGGATAATCAAATACCTGGAGGTGCTGAGAGAGTGAGCAGTGTCAGTGGTATCATGCTCTTTCCTGCCCAGACAATGTTCTCTTCCTAAAGCCAAGACAGAACTGGGCTCAATCCCGGCTGTGCCTACATTGCTCATTTCATGATGTGCTTCAGACCTAACCGTTTCAGCAAAAGCAAGTTTCTTACTGAAATCATTATTATTTACCCAAAAAAGGCAAAGGAAAAGGCAGTTAGCCAGCTAAAACACACAACTTAAATGCAACAAGCAACACAATAAACCCTTTTGTGCAAGCAGGTGTCAAAAGTGGGCACCGGTGTCCACCCCCACCAAATGTAGGTAGGTAGCTAGTGGCATGCATTGCTGTCTGCCAAAGTGTTTTTTTGACACTACCACTAGAAGCCCCCAATGTTAGCAATTTCTACATGGGAACAAACAATTGGAAGCATTTGTAGTCATGTTTATGGCTACATGATGAATGTAAGTCCAATATCTACTCTCCTATAATCTCTGCTTTGGTCTTTAGCTTGCTAGATGTTCAACTTTCTTTACCAGCTAGTCCCTAGTTTTGACAGTTTGGTCCTGACCAGAATACAGTGAGTTTACCCGAGCTGCCTAAGGCTGCTGGAAACAGGTTTGCTGAGAGCAGTAAGACTGGACTGTACGCAATAAACGTGCTGGTCGTGAAAGTAAAACAGTGAGCTATTCGAAACTAAAAAAGCAAATTTGGAAGATAATTCTGAGTTTAGCCTTGTGAGCAACCACTTTCACGTAAAAACATAAATTTGTGGACCTTTAACAAAGATTAAATAGTTTGTCATTCAATAACTACAGTTCCCATTAGGCTTTGACAATGTGTCTGTGGCTAAGACTCATGAAATATGGTGTTGTTTTTGAAGCTTAAATGGGAAAGTATCTAGAAGAATCATAATGTAAAATATATCGCTCAAATAGTGCATTTGGACAGTGCTGTCTTTCAGGCCCTTTTAATACAGATTTTATACAACAGCATACTTTCTTGCATGGTAGTATTCCATATATAGTTTTTATATAATCATGAAGGTAAAGAACTGATTATTTGAAACATTATGTCTAATTAGTAGATATTGAAGCAGCAAAAGGAGAACTGGCCGATATCAGCTCATCGTCTCCAATTCTCTAATATAAGGCATGGGATAAGCGACTGTGTGACAGGGAATGGCCAAGAGAGTGTGCAGGTTTTCATTCCAACCAAACACTACACAGGGTGATTTCACTGATTAGCATGCCTTCTAGCTGACAGAAGGAACTAATTAGTGTAATCACCTGCTGTACCACGGCACATGGTTTCCCATCGCTGCTTTAAAGTGAAGCAACTTTGTTTCTCCCTGAAATAGTGCTAGCTAAGTTGATTACAGCGTCTAATGACCTTGATAGTGTGATGAGTGGGCCTGTGTGCATTCATGGCTTTTAGCATACTGCTGGAATCTTAACACTGCACTTGACTTCCAGAGATGCGATCCCACCTTCACATATCCTCATTAGGAGCCCTTTGCTGATCATTAGTGCCTTAAGTGCCTTTAATTGATAGCCATCTCTCACAGATGACTTTCCCATTATTTGCTGACTAGCCCCTGCCCTTGTTAGCCTTACAATTCCCTACTCTCCCACCTTTCACCCCTGACTAGATTGCACAGTGATGCATTGAAATGTCGCTTATCATTCCTTGAGAATCAAAGCATCTCCTGCTCTATACTGCATGATCGTTCTGCAGGACCTAGCAGGTCATTTGTTTTACTATCCAAAAATCATTTTCCCATAATGCAGAGTATGATGCCTCTGATGGTGCGTATCATTTTGAAGGTGAGTCAAATTAGATGATATTTTGGGGTTTGGTCCCATCAACAGAGCGCTGTAGCGTGAGTGACAAATGACACAGTTGACTGCAACAGTCACAGCCCTCATTACTTTTTCTCTCTGTCTCCTTATTAACCTCTCCCTGACCACAACCATCTATCTTTCTCTTTCTCCACTGCCATCTACATCATCCGTTGCTGTGCTTTCCATCTATCTTTCTATAAATTGCTGCCTAGCTGTGCTGTAATCTACATCAGTGACGTAATTCCTCCTTCACAAATTACTGACAGTCTTACAAAACAATTCCCAATCTTCACTCTATACACTATATTTATACATTATGAGAATTTACAGTATATCTTATAGGAGGCAAAACACATGAAGGTGCCTTCCTTCAGGATGTTTGCTGAACTCCACATAAGTAACAGTATAAGTATAATAGTATAATCAAGTATAAATAATTTGCTTTGATTGATGCGATGTGAATCTTCAACAGCCTGTCATGTTCTATAATGGACTCACATTTCCTGAGCTCTAACTGCTAAAATTTTAACAAAGTAAACCTGTAGTATGTCCCTACTAGAGAGTCCAAGAAAAGATGCAGACAAAGAACATTCCTCTTCAAAACAGAAATTTTGCTCCAGTTACCTTTATCATTACCTAACCTTACACAGATTGTCTTAATAATGAATACAAATACAGTAGTATGTATTTTATTTGCCCCTAATGCATACAGCAGATAATATTTGCCATTGCCTACTTTTAAGCATGAAGAACTAAGCTCCTACTCTGATGAATCAGCAATTACTTTGAGAGACATTATATCAGTGTTTGCTGAGTTGGTTGATTGTCTGTTCTCTTAAATGTGAATGTATGTATTAATCACTATCCCTACTAAATCCTGAAGAGATATTCAAAGTCTCATAGAGAATATGTCTGTGCTAGTGTTTTATCTGTTCACAAATGAACGAACAGACATGAGCCAGCCTTCTTTTTCTACAGCAGCAGGAATTTGGCAGCCAGTGTCTGACCTCCAGGCACGCTAACAGGCTAACGATACGCTAATGTGTCCCATTACGCCCGATTTGCCAGGAGGGGATTCTTTTTGTTGAGCATCGTGCTGCTGGTGGATTTCAGATGGGCACTGTATAATGATGCACGCCTTTCTTCCTGGCTCATAAAAGATACAAGGAGTTGTCCTGCTGAGAGTCATTAGGAGGGCCATTTACATTGTGCTTTTCTTATTCACACACTTTTTTGTGGTCTTTGAAGAGAGCCACAAGGCTGGGCAGACATCATGAAAATGAAACGTGAGCCGCCACTTGGACTGAAAGTGCTTCTTGTGAAAGACTACTGAACAGCTGTTCAGCTCTTACCATTGTTACCAAAACCAGCTTTTGAGGTTTATGCTTTCAAAGTAACCAAATAAATAATTTTAAAAATCTAATTCTGCGCCAGGGTTGAGGAGGAGAAAAAATGTGGTCTGGCTTCCATTTGCAATGCATGAAACACAAATTAGCATGGTGTGATGCAAGCAAATGGGGTAAATCACATACCATTTTCTGCCTCCTCTCTGTGGCCTTACTATTACCATTCCATCGACAAATTGAATCCAAGGCTAATTTGAATTGCACCACTATATAACCTGTTATTTATTCATTGCTTTTCTCTCCCTACATACTATTAAATCTAATAATTCTTTTTTTTCCTTACAACAGTGGCCACAAACTGTGAACACCAGAGTGATTCCATGCTTCCCAGTGCATGCTTCCCAGTGGAAAGAAAAAGTGAAATGATAATCTGCCACATGGTTATTGACTCCATTGTTTTCATCTTGGATCCTATTTTGCTATAATTTTCCATCATACTGATCGGTTTTGACCAAAATCCTTGACAAAATCTTTGCTATAGAGGTACTTGTGGCTCTGAAATACATATAGAGATAAAAAATCCTCTTTCACAGTATATGCCATATACAATATAGTGATATAATACATTTTCTAGAGAATCAATTGAAACATTATAGATAAAAAAAAAAAACATACAGTAATGTTTGTCATCATCTGATCCAGCAAATTAAATACCTGAAATCAAAGTACTTAATCACATTAATGCAAAATATCAGGCAGTAGACAAATTCGTATTGTCTCAAGATAGGCTACTGTGTTATTTTTTACATCGCCCACCCCTAAAATCAACATTTTCCAAATCTTTCCCAAAAGAAGTTATACCATATTTTGTACATCACACAGCAATGCAAGACATAGCGGATGCAAATAAAATATAAGGAGATTATTAAATAGTTTTGGCAGTTTGGATGCTTTTTTTTTTGCATTCAAGCTAAAATTGGGTGTTAAGTTACTCTTTATTGAGTTTGATTATTGTTTAGGACGTAATCTACTAATTCAATTGATTACAAGAGGTCACTTGGGCTAAACAGTCTTTTGGTCAAACTATTTTAATAATTCATTTTTTATCTTATCATGTCAGCTGATGCATAAAAAAAAAAAATTGTACCATGTACCATTCATCCGTGCATTTAAAACTTTATGTAGTAGATGCTTTGGGGATAGATGAGGAAATAACATCAACATTGAAAATGGACTGGCTTATGGTATGGCTAAAGGAGGCTAGTAGTTAAAATTGAATACCTTACTTGAATGTTTTCTTTTGATTCTGTTGGACCAGCGTAGGGCGGGGCGATATGGCTTATAAATAATATCTCGATATCTTTAGGCTATGCTACGATTTACAATATATATCTTGATTTAAACATTCTCTCTAAAATAACACACCGTAAATTCTCAAACAGTGCAAACATTTAATTAAATTCAATTTTATTTATATCGCCCAATAACACAAATCACATTTGCCTCAAAGGGCTTCACAATCTGTAACATACGACACCCTCTGTCCTTAGGCCCTCGATTCGAATAAGGAAAAACTTTAATGATCTTAAAGAATATGATGCATTGCCAACTAGTAGTAGTAGTAGTTAAAATTAACTCAAACAGTAAAATACAACATATAATAGTTTTCTGGACGGCTGTGTTGTGTTTGCTGCCATAGAAAATAAATCCCTGTTTATGTAACGTTACTACAGCGTCTTCTTAAACTCGTCAAAGCAGAGTTGCTACAGACTGATAGCTATTTAGCAGATTTTAATCAGGCTAAAGTCAATTAAAATAGCCTAAAACCGGAGGTCTCCCAAATATGTTTTGGAGCTGCGGAGCTGGAACTGTGGTTAGAGTAATCAGAGTGATCGGATGATTGATCGCGCCTTCTCTCGTCGTAATAAAGTTAGCTAACTTGCTAGTTAGCTGCTTACATTCTGGACCAACTGCCCAAAAGAGCAGAAGACGCCATAGTAATATTACATAAACAGGGACCGTTTATGTCTTTTCTGTGCTAGCAAACACAACACACAGTGTTTCAGTAACTATTATACTGCAACCTGAGTGTATATCTACACACTTTATGACCAAAGTAACGTAACTACCCCTCAGTGGTGACCAGCTGAAACACTGAACATTAAAATATGACGATATGGTCATCTGCTATATTGCACATTAATTTATATTCAAATATTTCAAATATATTTGATATATCGCCAAGCCCTAGACCAGAGTGTTGGTAAGCAGCCCTGTGCAGTCCCCAACTGATGGGTAATTACTCCATTACAGTGATACATCTAAAATCTGTCCACTGTTTACTCTGAGCTTGCCCTCTCGTATTAGCCTGTCTGCTATGCTTGACAAGAAAATTATGAAAAAGGCTGGGCCAGACAGAACTGAGGTGTTTGTGTGTGTGTGAGTGTGTGTGTGTGTGTGTGTGTGTCTGGTGATGGTATTAAATGGAGCTGTGCTATTTGCCACTACAGAACCAATCAAGTTCTTACAATGAATGACTTGTCTCATATTTATCCTTGCCCGTTGTGAGAATACAGCCTGGAAAACAAAAATGTCTTTTGACATGAGTGAGGGTGTGTGTTGTGAAAAAGAAGGACAGGGAGAAAGATGAATGGAGCAGAGAGAGTTGGTAAATGGTCATGGTGATACTGTGTGGAAAGTGTGTAATGTTTGGACAGGATTCACGCCAAATCTACACACTATGATCAATGCTGACCATGAACTTGGTAAGAAATTTACAGACACCCTTTTTCAATTAAACACTGTCAAAGAGCATGACAACGATGAGGCGATATGAGAGGGAATCTAATGCATACCCCTTTGTTAATTAAGGAGAAACTAGAGTGAAGAGCAGTATCACTTTCCTCTTATATTTTAACAAATTTGCACTGATTACATTACATTGACATCACTGGCAGAAATTTAATTGAAGGTCGTTTTTCTAAATTGTGTTTTAGGTGGAGACATGCAAGCTGGAACAGTGAGTGTAATTACACTTTAATAATAAATATGTTCAAGGGATAATGTTTACACTCAGTGGGATATGCGCAGAATGACAGGAGGGTTTAAACTGAACGAGGATGCAAGGGGAAGAAAGAAGGACTCTTTAAAAAGATGTTGAATCACAAGTTAATAACCAGTAGCCACAGTGCTGACTTCCCACTCCTGAACCAGTGCCAAGAACAAATGACTTCCATATTTTCCCGACCTGAAGTGAGCACACATATTCAGTGTGCGGTACCTGAAGCCTCTGGATGGGTTAATCACAATGTCCACATGCCAACAGCAAACCCTATTGATTCCCACATTCCTTGTAGCTCCAGGGAGTTTAGGAAATAAAAAGCTTGTCTGGGAAACATTAGGTAGGGAAATACTGTATGTGCATCAACATTGGCCTTTTGCATTCGAAGGGACAAGGCCATAATCCACACAATCACCACCAGGCACTGCTTTGCTGTTCAACATTCATGTGGCTTAATGTCGGGTGATGAGGTCAGCCAAGTGGGTTTGCATCCAGGAGTTCACAGATGCAGCCTAAAGGAGTCCTTCTCTCACTCACAAAAACTACAATAAAAAGGGGCCCTCAAGCAAGGCAGTTAACCCTGACGTGCTTCCTAGAGCTATTTTGGGATAGTAAAAAAAAAAAAAAAAAGTTTGTTTCAACAGCATGGCAAAAATTGTTTAAAAACACACTGACAGGCCTCAGAAACTACAAGTACAGAGTCTTTGGTTTAGCCAAATTAAATATGGCCTGTGGAGTTTTTGACCACTACTGGTGCTGTGGAGCAATTTTATGTGCATGTCTCGTTCTAGCACAAGTGTGGTAGTGACACAATGCTTATTCCTGCCGACCAGTAATTCAAATGTTAAGTGCACTTAAGCCATAAAACATTTTAGAGAGTGTTGTGTTTATACATCTATCCTTTTTAGAAAATATTACCTCAGCTGGAAACGTACAATCAGTTGCTTGCCAGCCCTGCACATCAAATCCCCCAATGTGATTGGAAATGAAACTGGTATGTCTATGAAATCAAATATGGATTACTGAAGGTCTCTTGGTTTTGACACCATTTCACTGATCAACAGCAATGTACCAATGCAAAATACGCGTTTGCAAAAGGCAGGGAGGAAGAACAAGACTGCTTGTTGATGCAAACACAGATGTAAATGTCGCCGGTTCCAAAATGTAAAATTTTATTTTTTAAAGTCAGCTTTGTAAATGTTTTATGTGGAAGGAAATGCATCCATGTTTGTTAGGTCTCAAGGACACACACAATGGATTTTAGTGAGAAATGTTGAACATAAACAAAAATGTTTGTTTGCCAGAAAACTCCAAAGGCTAACTCTAAGTTGGACTGCAGCATATTTCTCACAGACTAAGCCTTTAATGGCATTGTATTGTTAAGCACCTTTGAGTTATTTGCAACCCCCCTTACACTGCTCCTTGCCTGCTTCTGTAATATCAGTGTGCATAAGCAACTGTTTCTGTTTTAAACATTGCATCAGCTCTATCATTATTTGGCCTTTGATTTTCAACCACATCTAGATGCTCCAGTTAAGTGATCTGAGCACACAGCACTGACAGACTCTCTGTCACAATGCAGATTTTTCTGAGAGAGAATATGGAATTACATGTCTTCCCAGGCACAAGCGTGCTCACAGGCAACCAGCTACAGCTTGTCAACAAAATGACATGCCTTACTTTGAACTGAGGTGAGTGTGTCTGTCTCCAGCAGTGACACATTACCAGGAACATGTGCAGCTTTGCAAGGTGTTACATATTATCCAGCCCGTAAAGGAGGAATATACTGAGGGTGGACAACATTGGATTTCTGATTCTTATGGAACTGCATTTGAGCCATAAAAGAAACCAAAATATGTTGAAAGCAAAAACCACATTTATTTTGAGCTGACCATTTGACATAAATAAGATATTTTATGATTCCCCTAGGATATATCTTGACCAAATGCTTACTAATATTCAACAGTCAGGCAACATTTCTGGAGGGTGCAGACTTTATGTTTTCGCATCTGCTCTGCTCAGAGCTATAATGAGGTCTGAAGCAGTTGAGCATGTGTTAACGCAAACAATACTTTCTTGTCACAGCTTCTTGTAGCCTTAGTTGTCGATGTTCACATAAAATACATCCACATTGGAGGAATGATATAACAGCAACACCCACAGTGAGCCGATTTGTTGAGGTGCAAGTGACATGTGCCACTTACTTCAGTTTGCATGGATACATTAAACTTCCAACATGTTACCAAGGTAAGCAACACCTCTTAGGGCAGTTTCCCCAAATTCCAAAATCAATCCATTTCAACGCATCAGTGGATTTGCTCGTGATGGCAAATTAAATTTGCGCAGTGCTTTCACGAAGCAATCAATTTTGACATTTGAATTTGCGTAGTTGACCAACTGTAACTCGTGTGTGCTTACATTTGAGGGAATAGACAGAAGTGGAAGAGTCCAAAATGCAAAAGCAAGCAATCATATCAGCTATGACGCACCATCCAATTTTATATAAACCTGCTCTGCCAAATGAGAAGCAACACTATTAGAGCTTTACTCTTAATTTCCATTTTGCCGCAAATTACTAAAATGGCACGTGAAAACAAGGCAGACTGCTGATTGGTCAAAAAGAATCGTCACTATTCACTAGGTCATTATTGCATGCGCCAGATGGAGTATCTGGAATACCCTGCCATTTTCTTCTTGCAGTGAGAAACAGCATACACTCGACCTCCTCCATTGTCCTGTGTGTGCGGGTAGTGGGTGTGTGTCGCAGCAGTTTCCTGCCACGTCGCTATGACGACCAGGTACTATTGTGGAAGTACTATCTGCAACGGAAAACGGAAGCGAGCCGAGGTGAGTCGAGTAGAGTTGAGCTGGTGCTGGTAATGGAAAAGCGCCATAAGTCACCATGCTTCCAGCACCACAAACTACATGATGATGTACCACCATGCTCTAAAAAGAATCGAAAGAACAAAAAGTTTGTTAACGAATCTCCATTTCTTAAAAACAATACCCAACCTTATTTAGTATTGTTCACCAATTTAGACCAGAGGGGATGCTGACCCTTGTTGACGTGATAAGGTTCTGTGAACACTGCTCATCTGTCACGGTATGTGATAAAGTGCAAAAAGCAGCGCTTGTCTTATTTGTATTTGCAGGTTTCCCATGTGTTTCCCTCATTCTCTTTGGTCAACACAATGTGGGGCACTTAGAGTAAAAGTTTACCCTCAATTTGCTTGACTGTTCAAACAAAATGTGCAGGGGCTTAGATTTATCAGTAGTTGTAAACACAAATAAGCTCAACTTTCACCTCTTAACCTCACTATGCTCAAAACACCTTGACATGTATCCATCTCCGTATGAGACGAGTAATTCTGACTGTGCCCTGAGAATAACGGAGGCCCTTTAAGCGATACTGAGTTTGCAGCAAGAGTAAAAAGGTTTCAGTTGTCAAAAGATTTTCATCAGAATCATCAGGAGCCCTGATATCACAAACGCATGCTGTGATGCTTCCCCTGCCAATTAAACAGCACACACAATGTTCAGATGCATCACACAAAGAGGTAGGTATGAAAAGGGCAACAAAATCAAACAAAAAACAGTTAAATTGATCCCCATGCATCCCTGCCATGCCCTAAATCATTTGACTAATAAAAGGAAAATAGAAAATATTCAAGTTCCACAGCCAGTTTGTGCACAAATGCAATGCTATCACTTACTGTATCTTCATTAACTTTCTGTTGCAAACTCAGATAAAAATACAGACACCCAAAGAGAGCTGGTATAAACCAGCATGCCATTTTTACCCTGGTTAAAGCACTCTTCAGTTACCCTTGACAAAGCCAATCTTTTCTCTGAGGCTTACCTTTTGACGCACCATGAACACCTTGACTCATTTCTTGACTGAACAAATGTGTGATGTTACGACAAGCCACTCATCTGCTACAGCCCTCTGCTTCTTATGTAAATGCTTGTGCTGAATATGATGGCGGATTTACTTTTCAATACAAGTCTCCTCCAGCAGTGTAAAGTCTATCAGCCTGTACAAGCCTGACACTGAGTCCTATTTCATTCGAGACTTGTGACATTATAATCTCTGTCAAAGAAACACAAAGGTAAAGTCATGTTTTATGCTCCAAGTCTAGTAAACACGTAACAGGTGAAATCACTGAAACTGTAATGGCTGAATAAAGCAAATGTGCCAATGTAGATAGAAGATTACACAAAGCCAGAGGAGTGAGAAAAAGCCATCGTGAGCCATCGAATACCATGCTTTTACTTCTGAAAACGCATCAACAAACAAATTTTATCCAAACTTTGACAACAGGAAAAAGCCTATTTGGTCAGTAAAAAGTCTAGACATGGATAAGCCTGTGGCTGCAGTCACCACTTCTTCCGTAAAAAAATAAGATAAAAGCTGGCATGCAGTTAAATGCAATTGCACACATCACAAACAGCGGGCAAGTTATTCTACAAAGCATGGACCTTGACTTTTACATTTGAGGTTTTACTCCGTAGGTCCTGTGTGTGCCTTGAACACGGGGAATGGCTTCTAGGAGCCAAAGCAGCAGAGAAATGTCATTTCATGTGTCTTAGTTGAGTGAAAAGCAGCTGCTGAGCTGAGTGACTGGAGGTCATCTCAACTATCTGGTGAGTGGAAAAGCCTTACAGTTATTTGTGGACATGGCAGACCTGCTGGGCCTTTCACCAGAGGCAAAAAGAGGGATCAATTGAAAGCATAACCAGAGTGCCTGAGACAGGGCTTCTGTCTAATGCATGTGATGCAGAGTTGCTCCGTTGTGCTGAGCCAAGAGACCGGTGTCTTTTCATTCCATCCTTTTGCATCAGAAGAAGCTAAAAACATGCTATGAGTCATACGTAAAAGGACATTGATGGACCTGGGACTAAACACCTCCCTGTGTGCCTGGACTTCCTGAATGCCAGAACTCTTGTGGTCACGGTGGGCATTCACACTTCCAAAGCACTCATTCTCAACATAGGTACCCCCAAAGGTTGTGTACTTAGCCCCCTGCTGTACTCTGTAAACACACAACTGTGTGGACAGGAACAGCTCCAACTCCATATTCAAGCTTGCCGATGACACAGTGGTGAAAGGCTGAATCCCCAACAATGATGAAAAGGCCTACCTGGAAGAGGTGGCAGACCTTTCACTGTGGTGCATGGCTGACAGCCTCTTACTGAAGGTCAGCAAAACCAAGGAGCTGGATGTGCATTGTTGGAGGATGCACAGGACAATTCCGGCTGCTACACACTGCAAACACCTCTCCAAAGACTTGCTTCAAAGTAATGTCAGCACAAGTCTCAACTTTAAGAAATTCAAGTCTCACCAGGGGCTAGTGCCAGCACATAAAAATAATTAATACAGCTTATGATTTGATGAGTTCCAGTTCACCCACATAAGTTATATGAATCAATAACCCAGGCCAGAGCCCTCAGAAATCTCTGTTCTGACTCCTTTAACTTTCAATCATGTCTACCAACTCAATGATTATAAATGCCACGATGGCAATTCTTTTCCAATTGCCTTACTAAAAAAGACATTACACCGGGCCCATTTGCAGCTGCTGGTGCTGGCAGACAGGGAAAGAGAGAAAGAAGAAGCACTCCTTGACATAAATGTTGTCCCGCAATTTCTGCAGCCACCAATTCAGTTCAACTTTGCATCTACACAATTCAATATGCATTATTATAACACAGCATTCTTTTGACCAGCATCTGTAATGGGCCTTTTCCTTTTCCATTCATTGTACATTGTGACAGAGATAATTTTTAGACCTCAGAGACATGGCACGTTTTAAGAATAGTTGAGCTGTATGATGAATACTATACATTGAATGTCTCGCAGAGCATTACCGTGTTGTCGCCTGTTAGTAATTCGAATCTCTCGGATGGATGAAATTCCTATGACACGTCCCTTTCATGTGGAAACATTTCAAGTGTGTACATTCTTAAAAGCAACAAAAGTCAAGCATTGCGTGGCACATTCTCTGACACGAAGATGAGATGGCAGCACATCGGACACTAAAGCAGAATGGGGGACAATTATGAAGCACCATGCAATCAAGGGGGTCCCTGACAGGCTGAGCGAGGTCTGATGAGCCAGTGTGTCACTCCGGAGCTCCAGGGCTCCACAGCTAATCAACCACCAAGGAGGGGCTTGAGGGGCGCGATCACTCAAGCCCTCCATCACCACGCTGGGAGGAAGGCAATCACCAGCCCATTTCCATGTGCCGTTATTCCCACCCCCACCTTCAACTCTCAAATCAAGGTGCACAGATGACCATGGAAGCACTGGATGGAGGCAAACGTGGCTAGTGGGTGCAATCAAAAGTGTGAAAAAAAAGAGACAAAAGAAAAGAAAAGAGAGGAAAAAACTTTTGGTTCTGCAAGCGGTTTATTCAAGCCATTTCATATCTTTAAATAATCATAAATGGATTGGAAACATGAGGGGAACAGATTGAATGAGGCTCAATTGCTTTCCAACGAGCAGCTCATAAGATCCCTGTGATTGGGCTTGCAAATTGAAATGTAAGTCTGGTAATACAGTGCGTTGAGGATACAGAAGGGGTACGGGTCAAGAAAGGTTACAGAAGGGAGTTCTCATTTTATCCTGGCAAGGGATTAACACAATGAGCATATGTTAGCATAGTCACATCTTCTGTCTGGTAAGAAAAGAGGAAAAGCAAGTGAATGAAACCCAAACAAAAGCTTATCTTTTACCCTCTTAAAAGAACACGACTTCAAATAAATGGTTATTTCTTTTTTCAAGGATAGGAAGACATGGTTATAAAAGGAGGAGACAAGAAACGGGGAAGAGGGGGCTCCGTTTCTATCACCATGATATGTATAATGTGAAACAAAAAAGAATTAATAAACAGACAAAAATCTGACAGCGCGGCAGCTTGATAGTACTCAGACTTCACAGATGTACCTCAGCACGTAATTGGAGGTAATACCTCTTCCTGTCCTCTGTTTTAAGTTTGACAGTGGCTGGAGAGGCTCCCTACACTAAAAAGCCTCACTCAGAAGAGCACATACACACACACACACCAGGCTCATCCTGTCATCTCATACTGTCCTCCAATGCTTAGGCAGAATATTGACAAAGAATGTGAGGTCTCTGATCTTTCTGGGCTTGAGCCAGCCATCAGACAGCCTGGCTTGAGACTGGAAATCCAGCTCATAAACCCTGCTGATTGTCCATTGGTCTCCTAAAGGTCCTGATGGAGGAAAAAAAGATAATATTCTTCCTTTTTTGAAGTCATCCCTCCTTCTTGTGTGGTTAAATCTCTTATTTTCCACCATGCTGGGTACAAGGGACAAATGCACATCTAACAAAGGGGAATGTTGAATCGATACAATATAATACTCTCTATTGAGACATTTCCAAGTGTTTGTGCTGGATTCTGTATCAAACTGACTGTCTACTTGAATTTTAAATTAAGGCTGCCAGTAAACAATTAGCTTTATCATTGATTTGCATGTTGATTTCTTTTGGGTCGCAAATAATGACTATGTTCATCATTGATTAATGTGGCGATTATTTTCTCAATTAATCGTTTGGTCTATAAGAAAAAAGCAAAAAATGTATATTATAATCGCATAAATCCCAAGCTGATATCTTCAAATAGCTTGTTTTGTCTGACAAAAAAACTGCCCAAAACACAAAAATGAATTATTAACTATCACATATAACAAATATAAACGTTTAGCTTAGTCTAGTTGGAACAAGGGAACATTTGGTATTATCAATTATAATTGTTGTCTTCATGTATTAAATGCTAAAATAAATGTCAAATGCCAGTTGTAAGATGCATAGTAACCAACAGCCAAAGTATTCAATGTATGCTGATATAAATGATAATATGAATGACAATGTAGTTGTGTGGTATTTTGTACTGAATTACTGTAAAAAAAAAAAAATAAAAAAAAAAAAGTTTTTAAAACTGATTGATTAATTGACTCATCATTTCAGCCCTATTTTAAATTGCTTAATTAATGACTGGTCTTTATATGCTGTGTATTGTAGCCTGTGTTTTCTCCGTACAGTAGAAAATCGTCCTAACCACATTTGACGTAATTACCCCTCTGGCAGACAGGCGATCCATATGTGAACAGTGCAGACGGAGGCTGAGCAGGACATTAACTGAGCATTAATTCTGTGATGCCAGTGTGATGCCAATTATTTTAAATATGGACAATGTTCTGATGGTTACACATTTCTCCAAGTACCAATCAAGTTAAGAAAAGCTCCTTGGTGTAAATGAAAAATACACTCAAAAAGGCAAGTCTATAGAAAAAGAGTGAACAGCAACTTGGCTGTTTAAAACAAAACCAAAAGAAGAGAACATTTGGGAGTACTGTTGATTGCATAGAAATGAAAATTGCCATCATGATAGTATTTACCAGAAACCTTGCACCCACCTGCCTCCAGTCTGTGACATTTCTAATTGACCTTTCATGACATTCAGAATGTTGCCATTTCTAAATTGTGTTGCACTCTTAATTTTTCTTAATAAATGTGTAAGTCTAGACATTTAATTACAGTGAAGTTGTTTTGACACACAGAAGACTTTGTTTTACATGTTTGTTTTACCTAAACTTACATTTAGCATTTATTACAAGAGATGAGGCTATGGTTTTTCAAACTTCTGTGCGTAGATATTGTAAATGTGTTTTTAAATACCCGATGATATCTAATGTTAATGTTTTAGTGGATTTCTTACTAAAATGGCAGGCAAGGACATGCATTGTTTGCTTTAGCAATGAAAATAATCAGCCTAATACACTGCAGATGTCTCATTAAATTTGCATATCATTATTGCAGCATTACTTCAATTGATCCTTTTTATCAAACCAGATAATACTTGCTGATTGCAGATTATTTTGGCACAGGCAAATTTGGTATTATTTTCACTCTTGGTGAAAAGCAATTAGGAGCATAGCTCATAGTTGCCCAGTTTTATTCAGAAATTAGCCAGCTTTCATGGAATTAATCATCCTTTATTTCTCTGGATGAGTAAAAACACAACTCTGGGGTTGTGGGGTTGAAAAGGGGGGATTATATGACGTTGCATTTTATTTTTCTCTCTGGATTTGTTGCGTGTGAAGTTTTGGCCCGTGAAGTTTGATCAACTAACATAGTGAATAGTAAGGAGGACAAGGAAAAAGGGATGGTGGCATATTGTGTTTCTTAACGTCTGGAAAACATATTGTAGGTACAAAGAGAACTCTGGCGTTTGTGGCCACACACATCCTCAAATGTTTAGTCATATAACCCCATTGCATAAATAACAAAGATCTACTCAAATGTATGGTGAAGGACATTAATTTAAAATGATGCTTTGTCAGCTATTGTAAATTCCAAAATTATGAGAAAATAATGAACTTACTAAACCAATTTAATTTAACCAAGTGTAAATTGAAGGTGGGTGCAGTGACAATGTAAAAAATAACAGCAAACAACAAGACTGATCACTGAAAGAGGGAAAATACACTTGAGGTTGGAAGTGAAGAAACAGAAGCACTTGAGACTGGAAAACATGATTTAGGAACAAAACAATCAGAAGCCCTAATTTTTCATTAACTTTCCGTAATAGAGAATTGATTTGAAAAAAACAAAACATAAAAAAACCTGCTGCTTAGATGGTAGACTAATCACACACTATAATCTCCACCAATCATATTCAAGCTTGCCAGCTACGTGAGCTTTGGTTACTATGACATCCACCTCTAATTCTCAAACCTCATCTGAAAGGGTGAAAACCTGCGGGACAGTTAGCTACAACCTTTCCTGGCTTTACATTAAAGGCTCTAATTCATACAAGCATCACTAATAGCTTTACTAAAATGTACTGCCAGCCTCGAACCGCCCACAATCTCCCCTTCTCTCCACTTCCCTGTCAGTGATAATCTCTGTCTTGTTCCATATATCCAACACTGGTCACATGCAGACAAGCAGTCCTCAGATGAGTCACGGGGGAACATTTTTCGGTTAACCACAC
The DNA here is from genome assembly GCA_011952105.1 of Coreoperca whiteheadi. Lineage (NCBI taxonomy): Eukaryota > Metazoa > Chordata > Actinopteri > Centrarchiformes > Sinipercidae > Coreoperca > Coreoperca whiteheadi. The sequence goes on from CM022486.1 coordinate 9,313,501, forward strand.
TGCTCTCCGGGGGCAACCTGGACAGTAGATCGGCAGCTGGTAAAACATTCACTGAGACAGGAGGGACCATCCCAGATTGTCTTGCCTGCACACAGCGCAAGTGCTGACTGGAATCTTCTGGGTATTGGCTGTGTTAACTAAATTGACATTGGCTTTCAACCTCCAGGCTATCCATCAGTGGAGGGATGAGCACAGGGGCTAGAGAGGTAACCCCAGAGTCTTGTGCACTTCCTGGGGTCGTCCTCGCGTTTGTTACTGCGGGGATGAAAAGGGAAGGGGGTGGGGGGGGGGGTGGTGAGGCAGAATATGGAGGAAAGGATCTCTGTTCCCCCCTGATATTTTTGGTGATAGCCATTCATTTCTAGTGGTTTTTTTGCCTGAAGAGGTTTGTCTTGTCTGTTCCTTCTCTTTCTCTCTGGGGGAAAAATAGAGGGTGAGTCTTCCCGAGCTCACTCTCTCACAGTTGATTAGTAACTCCTGCTCTACCCCTACGCTCCAGGGATTCTATGCCAGCTCCCCTTATACATCCCCTTGTCATGCACATACTCACACTTTCTCCCTTTCTCTCACTCTCTCCCTCTCCTAAACACGCACTCATGCACACACTTCTCCCTACAGTCATGGAACGGCAATTTGAGGGAATCACACAACCAAGAACTGACATTTATAACAATGAGAGCTTGATTAAAAGGGCAGAATGAAACGGTGTCACCCTCCACTCATTGTCCTTAGCCCAAGTTAAATAGGATTTAAACCCGTGCATTGCGACCGATACCTCCACTGTCAATTCCCGATGGCTCTAATGCAGTGAGAAGAAAAGGTCTTGTTATTGTAATGCATGTGCTTAACAATATGTAACTGAGGTGTCAGAGGTGACCAAGTTTACACAGAGCGTCTGGGAATAGATAAGAACGACGCTAACGCGGGGAGGGGAAGCAAAGCTAATACTGCTCCGGTGAATGCCATGGTGTTTGAAAGGCACAGGAATAAAGCTTAGTTTTATCTGGCTTGGGGCAACACACAAAAGGCGCCAGCATTGCAACGTGGCGGGTTTTAAAATTGGGATCAAAAGGTTCAAGCTAATTAACAAGCTAAATAAGAGTCCCCTAGCTTCATCTACGTAACTACCCTCGCTCTTTCTCCCTCCCTCTGTCTCTTGCTGCAGTTCTTTGTGCGCCTATGGTGTGTGTGGGGTTTGCCAACGTATACAGTACAGTGTGTCAGGAACAGTGAAGACAAATTGCTCCCCGTGCTGAAATGTAAAAAATAATCACCAAATTACCTCCAACAAGATCATTCTAATTAACTATGTTATATTGCTAGCGTGACCCTGAGAGCGAAATGCCCCGTGATCGAGCTTTGTTCTCAAACTGTTTTGATGTTATTCGACTTTTCCTGCAGAGCCCCGAGGAGGGCTGAGATGGGAGAGTCAAATGGAAAGGACAAGGGCACATAATAAAGACAAATGGCTCGAGCATGAAATTTGATTCATTGCCTTGGTACAGAAACAGTCACAGGGAAATAGCCAACATTGACATGCAATGAATTTCACAACACTGTCAAATCCAAAAAGCACACGTCCTGCGATAATGACACTGAGTCCCTGAGGGGGCCTGCAGGGGGACTCAGGTAGATTGTGGACCAAATCAATCAGGCTGTTGTTTCTGATGAACGTTTCTACATTGAGTTGTGTGAAGATGTTTAAAGGGTCGCTTCAACCAAATTACAAAAAAAATGCAATGTTTTTCACTAACCTAATAGTATCGAGCCATGTAGGTCATTTTTATTTTCTCAGGTTTTGAGATGTCCTATGTCTTTTTTAATTTATTTTAGGATGCTTCTTTTAGCCTTTACCTCAGCCATTTAATCAGAAGACCTGTTCCAACCAGCTCATGAACTAACAAGCCATCCCAACAATTCAGGGGGCTCTGCTCTCAGTTACAACTGCCCAAAACTGTGAAATTCCCTCCAGAACAATCTCAAGGCGTGTCTTGTGAGTCCTACTTGTTGTGGTTTACTTTTTGGCTATTTATTAAGTTCTGTTTAATGCATTTTATTTTAGTTTCCTCCCTTTCCTTCCCTTCGCTATTTTAATTCTCTCTGTATTGATTTTATGTCCTTATTGTTCTGTATATTGTCATTTTCTTATTGTTTTAGTTTCACTTTTTTTCTTTCATTTTAATCCTGCGAAGCACTTTGTTGACTTGGTGTTTTAGAAATAATGATATTGGTATCTTTCTTTGACATTTCTGCCTCCATGCCCCAATACATATCGAGGCAAAAGGAATATTGTTCTTGGTGCTCACAGTATAAAAAAAGAACTACGTAGAACTTCTTTCTAACACAAAAAATAGTCCCTATGAAAATATTTTAAAGTGTGTTATTGAGAGTAAAATTTTAATTGTTTAAATGTAATTTTTCAATGCTGTGAGCCTCACAAACAAAATTCCATTCACCTTCATTGTACTGTGTTGGACGTAGAAATCTCAGGGGTGATATCACAAAACCAAAAGACGTGAAACTTTTCTTTATAGCACTACGGGTAAATAAAAAAGTATAGTTTTTTTCTTCAGTTGTTAAATCTCTGCTACCATATCTACCGACAGCAAAGTTATCTCCTCCTTTCTTGAATGAAAAGGATGACATCTATAGCCATAAGGAACTCAGCACCGTATTTATTTAAATAGGCATCAGAAACATATGCTTGGAGCAGACCTTTCACTGCGGAGCACCCACTTTGTAGTACGATATGAAAACACCATCTGGTGTGTTAGCAGCGGCTAGGCTAAACTAGCTGGGGCTAGATAGTGCCCTGCTGTGTCACAGGATTATCTTACTGGTTGGTAGATCCGCTCTATTAGCCCCTGGTGGCTTGGATTATTGGATGATCGTTATTATGTGTGACTGAACAAGGAGCTAAGTACCTGCGTTTCCTTGACGCAGTTAAGTCTTGTTAGTGTTAGTGATCAGACACATTACTAGCACATTTCAGAGCATTACACATTTATTACACCTTTTCTAAGACATAAACACACTGTTTATTTAGCACACTTTTGTCTTGGACTCACACAGTACATATGTTCACTGGCCTTTTTGACTTAACTTTAAAACAGGCTCTGTGCTTCAGAAAAGAGACTATAGCGCATCTGGAGCACATATTTGTTTGTGGAAGTAGAATGCTCCTTTCTAATGCGTCTAAACAGGATCACAGGCGAGTACAGAAGACAGCACGTTCAGAGATGGGCCCTCTGCTCAACAAAACGAACATCTGCCGTTTCTCATCAGCGAGATTGAAGCTAATGACGAGCTGACAGAGAGAGAGAATGGAATTGGATTGTGTACAAGAGGCCCAGTGAGACCAGACATATGTTTTGGAAAATATTGTGGATGGAGTATGGCTTTATATAGTGTCTGTCCATGTGGGTGTGTGTGTGTGTGTGTGGACGCTAAGATACAGATGCCCGAGAGTGTGAGAGGCAGAAAATAGGCCTCTGCTATTTCTTTTGCAGTTCATTTATCCTTCCATGTTTGTAAAAGTGGATGAAGGGGAGTGTTTTAGCTCAGGTAAAACAACTGTTGTATTCCTCTCCCTTCAATCTGTGCTTTCGCTATGCGATAATGGAATTACACATCAAAGAAGCTTCCCCCTGTATCTAGTTCTTGTATGACCTCTACCAGCCTTTGTTCATATTCACCACGACAACTCCCCAGCCCCAAGCCTCCACCAGCAGGCTTCTCCCTGCTTCCCTCCTCTGTCTAGGGGGAGATTAAATTTAGATGAAAATGAAATATTCATTTCCACTCAGCAACTGATGGCCATCTTAATTTGATACAACTTGTGATGCAACGTCTCCTCAGTGTACTTTTTCATCACCAAACACTTTTTTGAAAGTCCTCCTCTTCCCTGTCTTTGCCAACCATCCATCTTCCTGTGGGCGATTCTCAATACAAGCACCCTTTTGGGTTTCACTTTGTTAAAAGTAGAATCGCAAAGCACCAGTGCAGCTTTTTCGCGGTCTCTTGAAATATGTCGGAGTCATTTCAGATGAGACATTTGTACAAACCTCGGCGAGGAGGATCTCGGGGAGCATGCGAGTGGAGAGTGCACTTTCTATAGCTCGCTAGAAGAGTTAATCACATGACAACTTCTCAGTCTCTCCCTGCTGCTGGTGTGGGGATAAAGACAAGCCTCTGAAGTGGCTCTGTGTGTGCAGACCAAAGTGGTGACCGCAAACCCCGATTTATCCCACTGAAGCTTATGAGTGGTCACACTGCATACAGCTTCAAGTGCTGCACATTTGTCAGCTTACATTTAAATGTTCAGGCTGTTTCACGCACAATAATTAAGTCTGCAGTCATGGCTGCCCAAAGGATATGAGGGAGGCTAAATGAAAAATGCATGCGACCAGGTGTTGTAGGGGCAGAGCGAGGAGCTAAGGAAATTAAATCAACATGAAATCAAGAGGGAGATTGATTAACTGGCTCTGATTAAGTGCTTTAAGTATTAGGAAGATATAGTAATTGATTAATCAATAAATCCCTGTCAGGCAGTGAATAACCTCACTGAGAGAGAAAAGAGAAAACAAATGATGAATTAGTTTCATCAATCCACAGATGAAAGAGAAAATGTATAATAATCTGTCATTACTGTAGGCCTTAACAATAGATATAATTATTGTATACGTGTACGCTATGAATACATTTTCATCTGATAATATTTCCAAATTAGGCGATCCCTATTTGATGCAGAAGAAAGCAATGCATGTAAGGAAATTAAGAAATTGTACATATAGAATGCTGCTTAGCGGGGGTTACAGAACAAAGCACAAACAGCAACTATCACATATATACGGTTTGTAGTGTGCTGCTCTAATACACCTTATTTCCATGTTGGAAAACATGTTGGAAAACACTATCTTCTGAGAGAAAAATCACATCCACATCCTCCAGCACTTTCATCTTTATCATAAGTGTTGCATTATCAACTGAAATGGTTCCTAGATGAGATGAGAGGTTCCAAAACATGTCAGGAAGAAAAAATAAATTACGAAAGGCAGGCGGAGGGAGACTAAAGAGAAGCACAATGTGTAAGAGGACAAATACAGGAGGAGTAGTCTTTTATTCCCTCCGACAAATAGAAGCGTCAGAATGAGACGGAGCAACCATCTGGCCTCAACTTAGAGCAATGCACTGTAAAAGCACTAAAATCAATGGCAACAACTCTACCTTGGATGCCCACCATTACCCAGATGGTGTACTTGGAGAACTGCACAGGCCACCTAACCAAGAGCAGACACAGCACAGACAGAGAACGCCGTGCTCAAATACCACCGCCCACCTCGGTGATTTTCACTGGTTGGTTTGTGTTGTTAACCAGTGCTGAGGAGCGACTTTGGCCACCGTGCACTGACTGTCAGAGAGCCCTCTGTTGGTTTTAGCAGGGGTGGCTGTGACACAGAGCACACACAATTGCACACCAAGTACCAAATTGCAAAAAAAAAAAAAATGGGGGGACAATAAAGGCCCACTATACACCCACTCAAAAAGGCGCTCATCCCTCACCGAATCAACAGAGTGTGAATACTAAGGTCCTCTCACAGAGAATACTACAGTATGTCTGCAATAGTACATACACACATAGTGCATATATGCACACCCTCAAGCTTATCCACTATTACAATACAAATTAAATTTTGTAAGTGCAGTTATATAGAACATTTCTTCGTATTTCTTGCTGTTTTCACACAGGCCTATTTTTCAAGTGGACAAAATAAAAGCGATTCACACATGGCCGTTGTACATAAAAATTGCGCAAGCCTTTTGAATTATGTTTTTCTTTTCTTTTGGCACTGAGGCAAACCTTCTCTTGCATGTCCCTCTCCTCAGCTTGTCAAAATACAATCTCAGGAACACAAAAAAAAAAAACCTGCTCCTGCACCGCAAGCAATGATAGATTCTATAAAAAGCAGGAGTGTGACTGTGGCACATTTCAAGGTAAATTTGTCTCAGCACTTTGACATTTTTTAAAAACAAAGCCTGTCAAGTCTATTTCAGGTCTTCGTTTGAGCTGCTGCCACAGTTTAAAAAAAAAGGGGGGGGGGGTGTCCCTTTGACCAAGTGATTTCAGTTCAGATCAGTAGAAAGAGAGCTTTAAGGATTTTTGCAGTTTCTGAGACGTCACCAAAGTCCATACACAGCAATGTCAGAGAAGCCATGGCTCCTCAGAGTCCCCCAGTCAATCACAGGGACATCCTGGGCCTGTCTGGCATATGCATATGATGCTCAGCGCTTCACATTGTTATTCTGTGTTTTTCGGTCATATCTGCCTTTTTGCTTGACAGCATTCACTTCCGGTCACAGAGCTGTAAAATGTAGCTTCACTTCATCCTGTTAGAGTCTAATAACTTTAATTTGAATGAATGGAGCTTTCCAATGACCATCTACTGAGCTTGACAGGAATTACGCATTAAAAATCAGAGTGGGATGTTGGTGATGCGCAGATATGCTATACAAGGGACAACTGGTTTGTAAAGGCCATAGAGTAGTGGAATATAGCACATGCAATTGTGTAACATTCATACACTTTAACCCAGCATTTATACCGAAGACAAAAAGCTCCATTAAGATGCACTCACTCCCTGCCTGCACTCCGGCTGTTGTAGTGGTATGTTAATGTGGGCCAGTGCCATTTTGAGTAATTGTCCTGCATGGCACTCTGCCAAATGTCAAAAACGATTTGCCTCGTGACAAAAAACGTATTGATCTTCATTCTGTCCCTGTCTCTTGGCGGCGCAAAATGTTTCGTCGCATCGCCAGCCCCCGAATGCCAATTCTCACATTGTTCCTCAGTGAGTGATTGGAAAAAAAAGACAACGCCAGCACAAACACTGCTTCTTCTTGTGTGTGTGTGTGTGTGTGTGTGTGTGTGTGTCTTACACATGACAGATCAGGAGGAAGGGGGGAAGGCAACTTTGAACAGAATAAGGCGGTTTTGTTTGCAGCGATACAGTACGAGATACGATCAGATACAACTTTACTTATCCCCCCTGAATAAATTGTAACATTGCTTGAAACTCCCTGATGTTGTATTTTATAATTTGACACTGTAGCTTTTAATTTAACAGGCTGTCCTTAAAAGCTAAAACTTACTTCCAGAAGGCATGGCAGTGAGCCTGCATTTAGCTGGTGACTCAACATGCTGGCTGCAGAAAATGGAACAGACAAAGCAGAGTGCATAGAGGTCATACTAACCCACAATATTTCATTGCATGGTCTTTGAGTGGAGAAGGCATGCTCAATTTCGAAGTCTGCAATAATGCACTGCTCTCTTGTTGCTTACTGTTGCCCCTCATTTTAGTAAAATGGAAATCCATACACGACCCCGAATGAGGCGAACGGTATGAAAGAGACTGCTCATTTACTCCAAAAACTAACCGCTGCCGCTGTGAACGCACGGATGAGGACCCACACTGGAATGAGCGGAATATAAGTAACTTTCAAGGTTATAATACAAACGCGTGTGTGTGTGTGTGTGTGGAAATGTAAACGTGGGCAACTTACCTATTCGAATAACGTGAGGCATCCCGTAAGAGTACTGAATCCAAAAGAGACATGCAGTCAGCGATGTCCAGTATTCCCAAATCGCACTCCGGGGAGACAGCCAAGTATTTCGCATGGTTGTAAAGTCGCGGGATCCACTTTTTAAAATTCCAAAGACGACTCAGAATTGCTCATCAAAACTGAATTCGACGGAGCATATATGGATTTGGGGGTCTGCGACAAAATTGCGCTCATTGTACTTGGTGCAACATTCTCTCAGGGTTTTTTTTTTTTTTGTTCTGTTGCTCGCAAGTCCGAGAGCGGCTCGATCAGGATGAAGCCCCCAGTCCCTCACAGGCGGATCAGTGATACACCTGCGAACGCAGGCTGCTACAATTAGCCTGCAGGAGTCTCTGTATCCCCTCCTACCGCCGACGCTCTCTGTCTACTGGCAAGTACCACGGCAACAGCCGAGCCGGACTCCCGCACCGCTGTGGAGGAGGAGAACTGCGCCTGCGGAACTTTGGGTCGCCTCGAACGATTGTGTCGCCCGAAAGACAAACAGAGAAAAGCGTTCCACGATGAGTGCTGAGGAATTCGAACGCACTTCAAACATTCAGAAATCGCTTCTTGCAGTTGAATCACTCCAGTCCCTATTTCCAGTCATGAAAACTGTTCATGTCACACAGAGACACTTTGTAAAGGTGGAAAAGCCGCTCCGCGACGCTCCTCTCCAGGTGCGCACCGCGATGGCACGAGGCTGGTTATTGAAGAACGTCCAAATCTGTTTAAAAAGGCTCTGTGTTACACAGTGGTCATTTTAAAAAATCTGCTAGTTTGTGCTGGATGAAATTGTAGTGCAGAAAGCCGTGCATCTGCGTGCGTCTGACGACCCTCCTTCCACGGTGCCACTAGAGGCACGCGTCGTTACGCATACTTGTCAACTATGTCCAAGAAGTATTTTACGGAGGTGAGAGGGATACGAATAATGACCCGGTTCTCTACTTCTCCATGTAGTGTGTGCACTTGCACTACGTTATCCGTTAATTCCTTCACATTTTTACATCAAGATATAGGATTTTGTGCTCTCAGGACTGTCAGAGATACAGATTTCTTTCTTATTTACAGAACTGAATTTAATTTCTTTGCCTCAAGCAAAGAAGATGGAAACTCCCCGGCTGCCTACAGTATTGTGAATGGAATGAATTATTTGCATGAGGGAAATAAGTGTCAGCTGAGGATTGGGCCATTGACAAAGCAGGCTTCTTGTCGCTGCTATTTGAGACGTTCTGTCTGTGTCAATGAGTATATTAAACTCCCGTAACTGCCTGGTGCCTATCTGGCTGTCCATTTTTCATACCTTATAAAGAGCCGTCAAATATAAGCTGCAGGTAACATATACAATCACAGAGGGTGTTGCTCATGTCTCTCTCACGACTGCAGGAGGAGGCAAAGGAGGGCTGTGAGTATTGAATTACCTGTTTATGGCACAGATTTCAGTAAGTGTGTTAGGCATTATGCCTAAAACCTATAACTTAAACTTGCATCATCAAAAAGCTGAAATTATATTTCCTGGAAAAACATAAACCCATGTGACATTATTAATGATAGTTATAGCAGATACTTTAGATTTTATATTCCTAATAAGCCAACACCACACATTGCATTTTTTTTTATTAATATTTTGCTGTTTTTAAACATATTCTGAAAAATGCACTGCTACATTTCTTTGTGCTTAATAGAACACTGTTGATGAGAAAGTGCTGCGGCTCATTGGTTTTATTTTTCTGTTTGGAATGGGGGAGAGGAATAAACTGTGCATCAGGGGGCATGCAAGCAAGAACAAGCCAGACTGACTGCCACTGCATATTCATGTCTCCCAGAACAGATTTATCGCCTCTTGGCACAATGTAAGGACTATCAACGTGAGTTATGTGGCCCGGCTCTCGCATTATCGAGATTCATTGACTTGCTGCTCTTTCAAATACAAAATGTACACAGCTCTCGCAAACAAGACATTCTGGGTCTGTGGGTGCCCTGTATAGAGAGATGGCGGCCTGCGCTCTCAATCACCTGGGCTGATAACTGGAGGGAGTCTGGCCCTGGAGCAGGAGACTACCCCATTGTGACACAAAGAGAGGAAATGTTAAGATGTAGTATCTCAGTTAAATTCTTACATTTTGAATAGCTGTTGAAGCAAACTGGATTTTAATTGTTTGTTTCTTACAGCTTTGGCATTAAATCTTCATGTAGCCATCAGTTCCGTCTCCTGTTCACTGCTTGTCATTGTAAGAAGTGCCATATGTTACAATGTCTCCTGCCTTTACAAGAGAGAGAAATGCACTTTGACAGTAGGAGCTAAGTGGAGCCAGGAGGATTATTAGAAGAGACCAGAGCGCATCCACTTCATCCATCTTATGTTGTACACAAAGGCTGAAATCAGTCTTGGAAGAAGTATTCAGATCCTTTACTTAGCTAAAAGTACTAATACAATAAAGATGAAAAGATTAAAAAAAAACAAAGTTCTGCTACACAAATCTGATAAAACAAATTTTTATTGATTGAAATTTTTACTTTTTTGTGAAATATTGGATATTATCAACAGTGATTTAAATGAACCTTTTTGACAAGGTTAGAGAGGAGAAATGTCCCTTTGTTGGAACTGCTAACAACTCATAGACTTGTGAAATGTTTCCCCATGTAAGGGTCACAAGCCAAAAGACTGGGAACACTTGCTTAATATACAACAATGCATCATATTTCTATGAGCTCATCCAACATTTCAAGTAAAGTCTTAATCTGTATTAACTAAGAATTAACTCCAGATGTCAAATAAATATAGTGGGGTGAATAGCACAATATTTCCATCCGAAATGTGGTGGTGTTGAAGTAAAAAGTAGCATCAAATGGGAATACTCAAGTACCTCAAATCTATGCAAATTCAGTACTTGAGTAAATGTACTTAGTTACTTACCACTACAGTATGAAATAAAAATACAAAAAAGACAATCTTTACATGTTTTGTTTAAAACAAAATTAGGAACAGTGATACTCCAGTTTTGAACAGATGCCTGTCATCAGCACTACGACAGCCTTTGTTGTTTAAAATTTAGATCAGGAAAAACAACTCGTTTTTCCTGATCTCACGTTAACCTGAGGAAAGCAGACTGCGCACTCTAGCAAAGGGGTTCCTGTAAATTTGAATAGATATTTAAAAAAATGGTAGTATTTTGCTTATGGTTGTAAAATGTTCTTCTTTATATGATATCTGATGTGGCTGTGCAAGGCCATGTTGAAGCAAAAAGAAACACAGCAGCGTAAAAAGTGACTCTGAAGGACACTGAGGACTATTCTAACAACATCAAACACCTGCTGAAATAACTCACTCCAGTCCCCACTTTGAGTAAATTAAAAAGTCGTTTAAGTTGAAACTTTTTAAGCAGGTCACACATCCATATACAACAGCACAGTCAGCTCTATTCATTTCCCTGTGAAATGATTGCTGTTGCATTTACCGCCAGCCAGCGATCAATGCCTCGGCTGGCAAGTTGGTCATAACTAATGGCTCCAGAAACATCAAGTCTCCATTGTGAAGCAGGAGACATTGACAAGAGGTGTACTTAGTTGACTGGATTGATCAGCCCATTTTGTTTATTTTGAAGATTGTGAGAGAGGAGAAAGGGGACAATCAATTCCCACATGGCACCTTTCACTGCTTGCATATACACCTATGATTGGCTGGAGAAGATGTGAAATCCTAGATGTTAGATTGTTAATAATTATTTGGAAAAAATTGCTGCACTTCGATTGAGCCTTAAAAGTGAATCATGTAAAATCACCATTGATTTTGCTTTTCTCTATGAGAGAAATATAAAGAACTCTGCCACCAGACACGTAATGCTGAAGATCGAACATCTCCCCTCAACAATGGGTCAATAGGAACTCATCTCTAAGTCTGAGTCTGTGGTTATAAATTAGATGCCGTTTTTCAAGTCTGTTTGATGGGAGTCACTTTTTTTGATGGCGACGCTTTAGCTTTTTAAAAAGAAAAAAATGATTGTTTCATCAAGACGCCGCAGAGTCAACTTTTCAAACTATGAGGGAGTTGTATTGATGTCTCGGAAGAAAAGAGAGTGATAAATCAAAAACAGGTTTGAAGGCATAGAAGCTTGATGTTTGGGAATAAATACTTCACATTTGGGTTTTCATTGTGCGTGGAATAGAGTACACCTGAGATGTCTGGCGCATACCTTATGAAACGGGCTGCGATGTCATGTAACTGCTGTTTTTACATGTTCTTGCAATGGCGGGGTTTGTGGCGACCACAGTTCTGCAATGCCCATGCAGCTCTCGTGGGCAGACGCAGATAATTAAATGTCGATTTACCCTCTTCAACTGTACTGGGGCAATATAGCTGCTTTGCTGACAGATTGAACACTTGCTACAGCCCTACACTCTTATGATTCAAGGCAAGGTGCCATGTGCAGACAAGGTTATGAGGAATTGGCCCTATTCTTGCGCTGATTGCAACGTTTACTGGGGCTCTATACTGCTCTGGCTTGGAGTTAGAGACTGCTCAAGATGTATGTGCTGCTGCTGACGTATGTGGCGGTGGTGTGTTGGGGAGAGGGGAGACAATCACAACCCTGATCAGTCATCCAGACAGTCTGTGAGATGGGAAATGACTGCTAGCGGGGTTCAGCCACTGGTTATAGATGAGAAAGGCACAGAGTAATAATAGATTCCTGACCAACCTGATTTATCAATTGAATTATTAGTGTTATCATCCTTATCATCTTTCCCATCATCTATCTTCAATAACTTCTCAATGTGAGCTTAAAATTGTAAAGCAGTTTGTACGCAGTTTGTACGCATGTATACATATATATATATATATATATATATATATATATATATTTTTTTATTTTT
>CM022486.1:9325993-9361837 GCA_011952105.1 Coreoperca whiteheadi
TATTTTTTTTTTTTTTTTTTTCTCAACAACAGTTTATTACCCTTTAATCAACACTTTTATTTTTGGCGTTTTGGTTTATAGATGCATTTTTTATTTTTTTTTTTTTTTAAACCCCAGCCACAGTTTATGACCCTTAAATCAACACTTCTATATTTGGAGATTAGGTGAATAGATGCATCTGTAAAAAAAAAAAAAAACATGATGAATGTCATTGTTACAAAGATGCTTATATGAGCCGGTCAAATAAAGAACAATTCTCCTACTACAAAAGAATCCAAAGTCATTCAGCTCTCAAGTGATGGGTCCTTGATGTTCAAGCAGACCTTTAAGGTCAAGGAGGCAAACTGGGTGAAAAAAATCACACTTGAACACTTCTGTTGGAGAACCTATAGCGTGCAATTAAAGAGTGATTAATTTTCTCGCAAAGCTCGCAAAACTCTCTGATTATACTTGACCCTGCGTGCACCGTGTGCATCACTGGTCTTGACCTACACTCAGGCTGTCATCAGAATGTAGTCACGTCCAGGATTATGTTGTTGTTGTCCTATGCTGAGCCCATATTTCTTGCATCGTGATTGTCATGCTTTGGTTTCTTAGAGTGAAGGCATGTTTTTTTCACGTTTTTGTTCTTTAGTCTGAGATCTCGTTTGGAACAAAACACTGCTGTAGATTGATTTATGATAAGTTTAAAGATGTTGCTAAAGCTAGCAAACTATCAAACAAGGACACAAATGCGAAACAGAAAAGAAAAATTACACAATCTAATTTAAGTCCAAGTCCTCAAAAACATATGCGAACAAGGCCAAAATTAAAATGCTCAATACATTTTTCAGTTTTATGTTCAAAAAGAAAGAAAGAGCCACCTTTCTTGGCTTATGTTTCACCACATTTCTGTCTGCCTGATAAGACCGTGCTCAACTGGAGTCACAGGGTATCTGCTTTGTACGGTGTGGGGAAAATATCCTCTTTTACTTTAGCTTTTTTCCCTGCTTCTTCTATCTCATTTTGACAGAGAACTATACAACGTGTGACAATTAACCTGTACGCAACTTTCGTTCATTTAGCAAGTGAAACGTACCCAAGATAAGAGAAGCTGAAACCTGAATTGAGTTTATTGAATATACAACACCCAAAATAACAACAACCCTACCACACATCCATGTACTCAGAAATAATCTATAGATAATAAAATAATAAAACAGCTAAGGGGAAGGAGTGTACAAGGGAAACATCAATATTTCTTGATACACTGGAGATACCTAATTTGCAAACAAAATAGGCATGGACATACTGCATCTAGGCTGCAACCGCCAATTATTTTCAATATAGAGAAATCTGCCGATTATTTTCTCGATGAATCGCTTAATCTGATGCCACAAGGAACCGGTATGTTTCTTTATTATACTGCACAAAGCTGTGTGTACAGTGATGCTGGTTTTCTTCCTGAGAGGTGGACCCATGGCTGTGCTGAGCTCAATGCAAAGTGTCAGGTTTGAAGTTTGCACAATGTGAATCTATGTAAAAACATAATTATGGATTTTTTATTTAGAACTAAGGGAAGGCCATCAGCGAAGCATCCTTAAAGTGTGTTTACTATCTCCAGAGAGTTCGTTCAGTGCTTCAAAGTGAGGCCGGTATCATGACATGCCTTGCAAATACTCCAGCAGCCAATACCCACAAGGCTTTGTTTCGGAGGTTATCTTCACTCTCCACTTAGTTCACTCGAGTAGCCTATCTATCAGTGACGGAAAGGGAGCTATGGTGACAGCCACAGTACGATTAAAAGCTATGTCAGCTAAAACTGTGCAAGCAGTTGAACAGGGCCAGCCTTTGTTGTTGTTTACCTAGCGTTTGCCCATCATTAGGCTTGGCAAGGCTGGCTGCCTACTCCTTTTATATTAATTAAAATGAATATACAGTAAAGACTGCACGTGTGGCTTCCAGCCAGAATTTTGAAGTAAGACTCAATTAACCTCAATGACCCTGTCTAACACAAACAATGAGAAATTAATTATATTCAGCATCCAACCCAGACAAGCTTAGAGGCTTCAAAACTACATTTTAAATGGTTTAGAATGCATTTCCACCTTGTTTTCATTTGCGTCTGCCAAATCAATGGCTCATTAAAAAATCTGCAGTAACATAAAATGGATATCATGAAAGCACAGGTGTTTGCAGAGCATGCAAGCTCTGAAAATCGACAGTTTTTGTCCTTTCTTTTGCCCATGATTATCGGCTTGTGGGTCCTTTATTGATTTAACTTTAATGTTAGACAGACATAAGCTTGTCACATATTTTGAAATGAGTGAACTTGATATGTTTGCGTGTTGTGTCTTTTCGTGTGGTGAGAGGGACCTTGAGGTTTGCCTCATTTGATTTTGACTTTATTATTTTTGTTTTACATCACTGTACAGAAGTTGGTTACATCGGTCAAAGAGACAGGTCATTTCAGACAGGTCACACAGGACCTGAAGACTGCGTGCAGCCCTGTGTGTCTTAATGTGTGCGTGTGTGTGTTTGTGTGTGTGTGTGTGTGTGTGTGTGTGTTTGTGTGTGTGTGTGTGTGTGTGTGTGTGTGTTTGTGTGTGTGTGTGTGTGTGTGTGTGTTAAAACAAGACCCTTCCCGACACACTCATACACACATTCAGACAACCTGTGAGAGAAAGTGTTTCGCTAAATTGGAACGTGTTTGCATTTGTGGGCAATATAGTGATCCGCAGACTTTCATGTTATCACATTGGCAGTTATGAGTAATTGCACCCTGCAGCAGTCCCTAACCCTGGACAACTTTTAATTATGTTACAAAGTGCACATGCTCTCCGGCATTAACGTCTCCGCGTGAGTCTTGAATGATTACATTCACTCTGGTGTTGTACAAGGACTGGCTTCCCTAAATCATGTTTATTCATCTTATGAGATAAACTCACACCATGGTATTTGTTGATGTGAGTTAGGTATTATCCTTTGTGCTATGTATGATAAGGAATTTAAAAATAATATGCAGCAAAGCCTTGGAATGCTTACAGAAGCTGAAAGGCAGCAGGGGAGCTGAAGTCTTTCTTGAAGAAAGAGAATAGCAGCGATAGAGTTCTGACAACATGAATGAATGAACCCACTGTAACATATTCCTTGGGCACCGTGGATCATTTATGTCTTGTATGGCCTATGCCTGGAACATCTCTCCCTGTGGATGTGAGTGTGTGTGTGTGTGTGTGTGTGTGTGCTGTCCATCATCGTAGGAGCAGATGAGTGTGAAGCGAAGCACATACCAACCAGCAACATGTCACTCACAGTTTCATGTTGGCCAAGTCCCTCTTGTCAAACTCAAGTCAAGGAACACGTCAATTGCTTCACACACTATTTTGACCAACATGTCAACATCTTAAACATAAATCTATATATTTTCTTTTAAAACTGTACATGAGCAAGCAGAACCCTATATTTTAGAAATACTTTTGTTTTTTTTATGTTCAAAAACACAAGTTTGCATTTCTCCCCATTGGAGTCAGTTTTATCATGCAGCTCACTTCGTGAAACATGTAGACACCAGATTCTGTTCAATTAAAAATGTTGCCAGAGGAGCTCAATTACCTTGGCTATTTTATCAGACAACTGCCAGGGTGGATAATGTAAAGAACTCGCTCAAAAATGTGCAGTAATTTACCAACAAGTCTCCTATTCGTACAGTTTCTTCCCTCCAGGATTTCGTAATATCCTATGTGATATGAGGCCATTTTTCCAGAGAGGATTAAAGAGACCTTTCCGATACATCTGTTGAGATAACATGATGATGACACCATGAAGGTTTAGTGTGTTTGAGGTTTTGATAATAAGTTTAGAAATATTGCATATTTCTTGTTTTACATTTACCATCAAGACATCATTCATAGAAGATTTATTAGATATTTAAATGTTGATGATTACAAGGCATGCACTCGTTTAGGTATAACCACAACCTATTTAATGCTTGACTGATTATGACTGCATACATTAAGCACATTGGAAAAATGACCACCACACTTACTGCAGTAATCACTGACTGGGACAAAAAACTAACGCGAGACAAGGGTCGTTTGGAAATGTGCTCTTTCAATCGATGTACACTGCACAGTGCTGGCTTAATCAAAGATCTTGTACATGGACCATCGCTGCACGTGAACCATGCCTGGCTGATATTTGCATATATTGAGTTACAGGAGTCAGTCTCACTCAGACTCTATCCGGCGTATCAGCGCATTTGATGTTATCTGCATGGAGTGGAAAACATCAAAAGCGCTTTCTTCAAATCATTTTTCACACATCAGTGTGGTTATAGTTTGATGTTGATTCTGTTTAATGGAGGGCTGGAATGCAATTCTAAATTATAGAGTCACGGTAATTTTGCTGAAATGGTTATGAAAATGCCACTGCTTTATACATTAGTTACTTTTAAGGGCGGTTACGATGGGACAATGTGTAAACATGTGACCAATCATTCATCAATGAACCCTTGAATATTCAATAATGTTATATGTTTTGCTTCTATCGCAGTACATTATAGTCCAAGACAGTGTTTCCCGACCCGGGGTTTCCACTAATTACCCAGTTTGTTGTTTTCCGACCACAATTTAATTCTCTGTTGAAGAACAAAAAGATTCAAGCACGTTTCTGGACGACCAATATGGACATTTACTCCTCTGATCAGAAGAAAGACACATGAGAGTTAAATCAGCTCCATCAGTTCCAATGGAGGTTCTAGTGAAATCACTTCTTGAATGTTTTGATAAATAAACAGAATAAGCACTGTACTGAAGAAAAACTTTATGAAAGTTAAATCAGTAGATTTCCAAACGGAAGTTCTTGTATGGACATGGAAATACCGTTGATATTCACATTTTATTTTACATATTTCATTTTATATATTCTGTTTCCAGTGAAGGAATTCAGGGAGGAATTGGTGAAGTTCATGTTATTTTGTGAGATCCTTCTGCAAGGATTTTTATGCAAATATTAACTGAACTTTTGCTGAATGAGATGATCCTATATGGCATTAGAGAATTTTTTTGCTTCGTCTTGAAAGAACATGTTGCTTCCACTGATGCTACTGTTGCTGGAGAACTGATCCTCATATCTAAGCTTTTTTTTAGTCTGCTCTGTTGTAACATAAATCTCTCTAACATAGTCATCGTAGACCAGTACAAGTCTCATGAGAATTAATTAACCTACTGTATATTCTTGAAGGCCCTGTGGGAAATACTGCAACTCTTTTACGTGCATGGTCAATAAGAGGACGCAACCTGACAAGAATGTAAATGTTATTTAAGTTGTTGCAGGTGCATTGTCTAATGAAGCATGACCTTGCTAATTTCATTTCCTTTTCTATTACTGGTGGAAACATCCAATATCCTTTAAAATGACACAATAACTTGTAAATTGTACTGACAACCGAGAAGACTACATACCACATCTCCAGTGGTCGGTTTTGGATCACATTTGTAAACAATGTCAAATGTGCATTTTACAATCCATCAACTTTCATTCTGCTTTGTATTTGGACATCCTTCTCTACTGTCAGAGTGCTTCAGTTTCAAGTAAGCATCCTCCATTTTGTTAAATAAACCACAGAGCACCAAGCTCTTGCTCCACAAGGGAGCAGCCTTAAAGATTGGAGCTTCAACTCATAGACCAGACATCTAAGTGTTTCACCACTGGGAGGTTGCAAAGATCTAATTAGCCACTGTGTCTGCTCTGTCAGCAATGGCAGACCTGTACAAGGCCCTTCCTTCCGCTGCCAAGTGAGCTCCAGCAAACTGTAGCTCCATATTACGGTGTCAAGCACAAATGCACCTGTTTCCTGTGTGCTGCTTGGTTCTCCCCATGGGAACGCTTCTGAGGAGAGGATACAGTAATTATCCATGGACTGCAAAGTGAAAGGTGAAAGGATTTGTACTTACCAGCCAGTGAGTGGTTAATGACAATACAATATGCTGGAATTATGGGGATTAGAGGCCAGGGATTTGTGTACTGTACACTCAGTGGAGTTTCAATCAACACCTTGGTGCTACCTCAGAAAACTGAAAGACTTTGGGTGAGGGAGGGTGGGTTATATACTCTGGGAAAGGACGAATACATTTTTTATTTTGCTCATGGCGTGCATGTGAAGTAGGTGTGCAGTTTTTGTCTGTGTATTATAACTAGGTAAAGACACAGGACAATAGGAGATACATCACAGTATGCTAAACATTAAGGTGGCCCAGGAGGGCTTTCTACTCGAGGAGAGTTTAATTTATTGCCCTTAATTACAGGTACAGTCTCAAAGGTCTCCGCAGCTCCTAAATCATGAAACAAGAAGTCCCAAAAAAAAACTGATTCGACTTTTAATTTATCTTTTTATTTAAAACAACAACAGGAACATGCAGAAAACATACTGTAAAAAAAATGAAAAATGCATGATTAATGTCTTATGTCTGGCATGGAGCATTAATCCAAACGTTGTTGCAATCATCATCCATTATTACAATGCCAGATTGAGTGTTGCTGATGTACTCCAGGTTTAATGTTCTGCTGTCACTGATGTACATTGTTTTATGTGGGCTCATGTCTTTCCATATTTTGTAATGTGTTTTATGTATCTATTATATTTTATGTTCAAGTCTATGTTCTATCTTTAACCTGGCCGTGAGATAGATTTCCCCCTTGGGGACAATAAAGTTAAAGTTAAAAGCTGAATGGGTTAAAGGAACAAAATGATTTGAAGCAATTTATTTGCAACCCATCTGTGATTTCTCTTTGCCTTCCTGCCATTGGTAATGTATGAAGTTGTGTGGCCATTTTGCAGGGTCCAATGATTACATTTAAGGGTGCAATCACACAAAAAGCAGCAGCACTTAGTTTAGCACTGTGGGGAGAGACAACTCTAAACATTTGTCTCTTCAAACCTAATTTCAGGAGGGATGGCACCGCTTTACCCACATGGCAAGAACATCTGTGGAGAGCAGTAAAATGGCAACAACAGCATTTGGGAAAGGACTCATCAAGGGGACTTTAAACTGATTAGGCATATTACACTTGATCTAAATCATCCACAGCTGAAAAAAACATCTTTCCATCTGTGTTTTTTTTGTGTTTATCCCAACCAGGAATTTCTCCACTAACTCTCTTCTGTTTTCAAGGTGTGAGGGTTGGAGGTTGGTGGGGACCAAGTAGAGGAAAAATAACACAATTGTATGTTTGTTGGCAAACTAGTCAGATGTTTCACATATCCATCCACCACTACATAGAGAACAAACTATTTCCTGTATTGACGCTAAATGTTGGCATTGGTCATACTGTAATTTGTGCGTTTGCAGATTCATCCAATTTGACCATAATTCCTTAAAATACTGAGGTGGTCCAGATACACATCCATAAGCTATTGCATCACCATCCATTATGCTGTGATTTTAAGACACTGTTTGGTCAGTCTTCACTTGGGTTTTTGATTGTACTGTAAGTAACTTCGGTATGTTTTGTTCCTATATCATGGCTGAGCTAACAATGCTGCTTTTAATCCCCAGTAAACAGAGCTCCAACTCTAAAAGCTACTTGTTCAGTCAATGATACTAGTGATTCACTAAGTTCAGCTTTGAGGATTCGGTGTTAAAGATCAGTTTTCTTCATGCGCTGAAAACTGCTGGTACCAAGGTTCTTTTATGAAATAAAGACAGTCATGAGTCTGCTCCAGTAACACCCCTTACTTTTTACCAGATGCCCCAGCTAAATTAGGTGGCTCGTTTCAACGTGGAGAAATAGTGGCTTGACTCCAGGGTCTTTTCAGATCACTGAACTCCTTTCTCTGTCATGGGGATAGAGCCATGCCACCCTACAGAGAAACCTAATGTCCACTTTTGCTACCCAGGATCTTTTTCTTATGGTCAATACCCAAAGCTCATTTCCATAGATGTCAGTATGACGACTTTTCTTTTTGTTGTCGGGTATGTTTCTGTATTACCACTATAGTCGAATTCAGAGGCTGTATTACTTCAGGCTGCAGCTGGATATGATGAAAAAATAGTCTTAAAAATAAGTTTTTACACCACTTACAACTTGAATGATTTTCACAAAGGTTGACTCAGAGTAGCACATCAATTGTAACAACGCCATGGTCTAACCGCGCATGTAATTGAAACAATCGATTGCAATTTCATAAACACAAATGTGCATAAAACACAGAACCCGTAAAGTGAGCATCTGTTGGTTGAGTGATCAGAACTGCATGCCTATCAATCTCTTCGTCTCCCCCCGCCCCAGGCTTATTTATTGTTTTCCCCATGAATGCTGGATAGGGAGGCATTGTGCAGGTATTCTATCATCTCGAGGAGAGGCAGTTTCTGAGCTCTGCCTAGGGATTGGTTATCTCACTTCTTCAACAGAACAAAAGGTCTTGTATGACATGGTCAAAATATGTCCTCGATCACTAAATTGAAGCCTTCGTAGAGACAAATTGGTGTAAGTGTTTAAAATTGATCTTGGCGTTGGGATGCTGAGAATCTCAGTGCAGGCTGTATTAGACCACCAGATCTGAGCAACGAGTCTGTGAAAAGAACGTGAGGAATGTTACCTGAATCCTTTCAGTTTCAGCATTTTATAAACATCACAAAGGACAAATGTAGCTCACATTCTGTCTTCAGCAGCAAAAAAATGCCCTGGTTGTGTTGATCAAGAGTTCATTAAACCCCTCCCCCAAGCAGCGATTGTCCAACCGTAGCTTTGCAACAGTAACATGGCAAGCTTTAGATTACTCCAGATGTTGCAGTGATGTGCACGGGGCTCTACTATATGTAAATGTGTTTGAAATGGATTAAACTATGTTTGTCTGCTCAGACCAAAGCCTTTCACGTTAGTATGCCTAGCTATCTAACTTACCACAACAGTTACCCGGTGTTACTTCCTAAGATTTAGCATATTGTTAACTAACTACATTATGACCACATTGTCTTTGTGAGCTCCTCATCATCTGTGACAGTGGTAATTCTTGGCTGCTAGACAGATGATTCAGCCCCCCAGTGTGTTTCTGCAGTAATGACGTGCTTTGTACTCGTTTTAACTCGTCATTTATGTCCTGTGTTGCAGCTAAATACATTGCACGAGCCCTCGGAAACTCCTGTAGTACACAAGAACTGGGCTAACGAAACACTTTTAGCCTGGCTACATTAAGGCTACAAACAACCCACTTTTTCAAATGTAATTTCCAGAAAAAAACATAATCTTATATTTGGGCCAATATGGTATGTGTGGTTACAGGTGACGCTAGAAAAAGTTGTTGGAACACTGTTCCCACATGCCACCATATCAGAAGGTAACATTAGTGGCTCTGTCCTGATCTATAATCAATTTTGGGAGGTTTACCTGAAATTACTTTGCCAAGCACATAGGTCAGTCCTCAAAGCCTTTTCTCATGAAAAAGTGAAATGATTGATTGAAAATACTTACACTACAACATAAATTATATTATTATTATTATTATTATTATTATTATTATTATTATTATTATTATTATTATTATTATTATTATATTCTAATTGTGTTGCTTGTCTAAATAACTTATTATGTACAGTATTTCCATGGTAAACATGTGACTAGCATTATGTTAGAAATAAATAATAGATATTTTTCCTTATAATACTGTTATGTAATACTAGGGCCACCAGTACAAGAACTATGCTGCTCTATCTATCTATCTATCTATCTATCTATCTATCTATCTATCTATCTATCTATCTATCTATCTATCTATCTATCTATCTATCTATCTATCTATCTATCTATCTATCTATCTATCTCTGTCATATTTTCTCTTATCTGTCAAATCCCCCCCCCCCCTTACTGGTGTTGAATTAGATGGGAATAGGTAATGAGAACATTATGTGCCAGAAGCATTAGTAACGATGACAATTAATGTCCATTGTCTTTTGGAGCAGCTAAATATTAGGCACCAGGCAGAATTATCTCCCTGTATCAAATCACATTAATCAACATTTGGGGCCACCTGCTAATCACACTAATGTGCTCCCCATCCTGTAAATTGGAAAAAGGTGCTGCATGAATGCTTAAGGAACTCCTGAAACCAAATGTGGTGGTGAGCATTCAGAGCTCTCAAGTATGTGAAAAGCTGATTTCCGAAAAGATTTAGCAAACAAAATAGGAATTTTTCTATAACAAAGGGAGCAGTGTCAAATGAAAGAATAGTTATTTTCCATGTGTTTTACTATTTCCTATATTTGATCTTTTTATAGGAAAAAACATTTAAAATCCATTTACTGTGACACTGTTAAAAAACAGCTATCAGTGATGTACCTTGTATTATTGGGCCAACCGTGGACCATGTGATGTCACACTGAGTTATTTCCAGTGGAGATGCATTGGAGTTGGATGGAAAAAAACTCAGCTATCTGCAACATAAATGTAAACATCAGGTTCTGTTGTGAGAACCTGAGATTCAGAGAGCAAGGACCTCTTACTAGATGTACCTCGTTGCCTTCATGTTCAGCAGTCATTCAGGAAGAAATCTATGACAGACGAAGGTCAGGTTTTTGAGTAATGGGTGCAACTCACCTTTTTGTGACCTGAAAAATTCCCACTTTATTACTTTTACTAGTTTGCCATTACTCTTTTCAACTACACTGATTGAATTAAAGTTCAGGTGTCTTCTCTGGGTATGTAGAAAGTCATTCTGGGATGTCTACTGTATTAAAAAAAATGCTGCAGAAGAAGTTGGGAGAAAGCAGTCAGGAAAAAGGTAAATTTGACCTTAATTAAAAAATTATGAACTGCAAACAAACAATTTGAGAATTTGCATTGTATCCGCGAGTGTAATCTTCTTTTAAGTTACATATGTTTGGTAGAGATGGAGTTTTGTTGATCATGGGAAGGTGCTGAGCATTTTCTTTCTCACGTTGTTTGAACCGCTGCCACCTCTCTCTGCCAGCAGAAATCCTCCCAGAATTCCACTTTGGAGGTTTTGCCAGCTTGCATATGCATGTTGAAGACCAAGCCCGCCACAATCCTGCACAATCAGGCTGGGGCCAAGCAGTTGCTCTGCTCCAGCACCCTGATTAAAGAAGCCAAATGTCAGCCAGAGAACACTCTGCAGCAATCATTGGCTAGATTTACTGTACCTTTGTTCTATTTGTGTTTATGTTATCAAGGACGTGAAGGAGACATTGATATGTGATGTACAGTAGATAACAATGTTTTGCCAGAGTGGGCTCCTCCCTGTCTTTAAAAAGAGTGCATGTTCATATGTGGTCATTTTGGACTGGATATCAGATTATCTGAGGCAGAGTGACTAAGGACAGTGTTTGCAGTAGTTATTGGTGACGTGGGAGTAATCATAGAGGATTTGGAGGAACAGCGGTCTTATTTTGGAGTTATTGATTTTTCAACTGCCACTGGCAATGTTAGACAATTGAGGCATGAATTTCAACCCCCCAATTGTTTTTTGTGGAGAGTAAAAGAGCTCTTCCAGCAACCACTATGGCCCACTCATTCAAAATCTATTCCCTGGTGATACTTTCAGATATTTTAGGGTAACTTCAGTTGCCTTCATTGCCCACTGGCTGTGTTTTGTTGCCAGTTTAATTTACATGTCATGCATCTGGTACACATTCTGACAAGTATAAAAATTGCATGGTGCTGTCAAACCTCAGGCTTCAAGTGGAAAGCTTCACAAGGAGCTTTTCTAATTTCTCTTCCTGATCCGATCCCTCCCGGTTTTGGATCACTGCACACATACAGTGGTGCATTACAATCAGTGCCCACTCACAAGCCCCTGCTGCCTTTCTTCCTCTTTTTCTACATCTGATTTCTGAAATAATCCAAGCAAATGCCCCTCTAAGATTCTACCATTGCGTCATCATCCCTTGACTCCCCCCATTTACCTTTAAACCAATGGAAAATGCCACTCCAAGGACTCCTGGCTGTCTTCAAACTGCAGCTCACACATATTTTACCATTTCTACTGTACAAATGAGATTTGCATATATTATAATGCTCTGTGTGAGTGAAGTGTAGTTATCTGTTGCTTGAGTGTTACACTAAGTTAAAGGTGAGACATCATTGTTTGTTTTTTTGGGCATGCTACTGTCATGGCAATGTCGGAGAGTTGGATGGTCCACCACTTTGGTCCAGACTTAAATATCTCAATAACTATTGGATGCATTGCCATGAAATTTTGACCTTGGTTATCCCCTGACCTTTCCTGTAGCGTCACCATGAGGTTGACATTTTTGTTTTTTAGTGAAATGTCTCGACACGTATTGGATGTATTTCCATGACATTTCATGTCCTCCACAGGATGGATTGTAATAACATTGGAATCCTTGAGACTTGATCATGTTCCGCCATCAGCAGGTCATAATTTTAATTTGTCCAATGCTTTGGTAAAACCTGCAAAACTGATGACATTCCCTTCAGCCTCAGCTGTGTTTTGTTTTTATTGCTAATTGCAATTATTGCTAAAGCAAATGTTAGTATGCTAACATGCTAAACTAAGAAGGTGAATATGGTCAACATTATACCTGCTAAACATCAGCATTTAGCACTGCTGTGCCTCAGTGCATCCTCACAGAGCCACTAGCATGACTGTAGACTCTTAAGTGGAAAACACACTTCCACCGCAGCGCGCCATATAATGCGTGTCAAGCCGACCCTAGCACCAATTGCAGCGCGTCAACAACTGTCTCTGCTCATCCACTGATCTACACCATAGACTGTATTATATATAGTCAAGGATCATACACGAGAGACAGCGACAGCAAGAGGTGAGGACAGGAAGTCGAGCTGCCATGAGAGCCGTGACGTATCCTGCAAGTAGGAAGCGAGTGGAGTTTATTTATTTATTCAATTTTTGCCTTGTACAGCCACAAGTGAAATAGTTAAAACTAAAGTGACAAGCAAAAAAAAAGGTAAATAACGTCTGTAGTTGGGCTAACATTTTATTGACGTAGCAACAAAACAGCTTTTTTTCCTGAGCTGTTTCCTGTGTAGGGGTTGCAGATAGAAAATAATAGGGGCTACTGTTTTGATGCACGCCTTTTGGCACCTGTGTGTTTTGGCCTTAAGTCTTATTAGTCAGGCCTGGATTCCTGTTTGGACAGGTAAAATTCTTAGGTAAAACACCAAGAACTATTACTTTTAAAGTCTGCTCCCTGCTCATAAAGATAGCAACAGTAAATTATCCAGGATCAGTAATTAAATAGGCTCTAATATCAGACTGAGGGACAGGCTACAAAATGCGTTATGACAGACAGTGCTTCGATGTAAGTTGAATTCATCATGTTCCATCGTGCACTGAACACGGTCAGAGGATTTTTCATTTGCCCAGCCTCACCTCACTCGCTGGCCAGGAATCCAGCTTCTGCCGAGGTCATGAACTGTGAAGCAACAATCACTTCCATATCAGGAATCATCTTGTGATTACTATAATGCTAATCAGCCAGTAATCACCTTAAGAGCCTGTCAAGCCCTTGACGGAGCGTTGTGGGAGCCACCATTCTCATCCATGTGACCACACAGCTGACAGCAGTCTCATCCTGTTACAGGGCATTATTTGAACTCCCTCCAGCAGGAATATGCTGACTGAGATAGCCATCCTCCAGCTATTGTTCCTCTTCTAATCTCCTCACACAGAACATATTCAATTTGAACTTTTCACAGCTGTGAGGACCTCCAGGTCTGGTCTCAAATTTCTCAAAGAAAAGGCAGTTTCAGATATATGCATGTAGATTAGGGCTGCAAAAAATATCATTAAAAGCCCACTTAATAATGATGTAAAACAAAGAAACGCAACCTAGGGAGAGATCTCATAACCCCTTCTCAGAATTAATGTCCATTTCAAAATAAATCATGTTTTTTTTAGTGTTACAGGTGTCAAATGGACTGGTAACATGAGGTAGTTTGATGAACCGACTGATAAGTCAAGCATGAGTGACTCATTTGTCCCAGAAGACTATACAACATTATGGCATCTGCTCATTTGGTTGAGTCAGCTCAATTGTACTGCTATGCATTCTGTTGTTATTCTTTGCAAACATGTTATCTCTTTATTCCAGAGCTGCTGCTGTGTCGTGGAAGTAAACAGTTGTCCTACAGCTTATTAAAATGGTCATGAGCAAAATACACTGAGTCATTGTCAAAGTGTATTTACTCCTCATTTGTGGGCGATATTTAGCTAAATTTTAATATCTAAAGTTTTAAATACTTTTATTCAGACAGAGCGGGTTCCCTGAATATTAAACTTGGTAATGAGGGAAAAAAAGCATGCCTGTTTCGTTTCAGTTAGAGAATACCTTGTGGGAGTGATTGGTGAGTGTGCACTGCCCCACTACACTATGCTCAGCTGTGTCATTGTTCATTAAAATCCCCTGAGACACTTACATTTTGGAGACTGGAGACGCCATAATGGATTTGGGCTTTCTTTATTTTGTGTCAACTGCAGCCTGTGGTGTTGCCTGTTCCCGAGATCTTTTTAAGATTACTCCTCCTTACCTCCTTCTAAGGCCACTTTTTCCACCATTAAGCTGAAAGATTTACTCCTGTGATTTAATTCAATCAATTGGACGGGGCAGTGAGATACATTCCAGCCATGGGACAAAGGTCTGCATCATTCGTCTGCACTCAGTCCGACAAAAACAATTATACAAATGACCTTTGAACACATTACTTTAGTTACTTCATTAGGTTAAGTGGTTCCTTTGAGTTACACGGCCAGATAATCTCCACTTGCCTCTGATTTGGCTACTTTTTTAATGAGCTGTATTTGAAGAAAATGCAGAGAATTAAAAGGTCAAAAGTCATCTGACACCGTATATCTGCCAGTCTACATCCTCCCCAAATTGCCTTAGATTCTCATTGAAATTGTACCTCGATGTCAGCAAGAGCTTTTAGTCACCTTTTTATAGTGAAGCTCTACAGATGGAAGAAGGGAGTGCAGCATTTTGGGGAAAAGTGGTTAGTAGTGAATATAGACTGTCACTGCTAGGAGAGCAAGAGGGAACGAAATGAGAGAAAACAGGTACATCTCCCCCAGGTCTATAATCCTGAGATTACTGTTTGCTCTGGGCCCTGTCTGACTGCACTCCGGGCCGCCTGTGCTTCACTTCTAATCTCCTCGGCCCCAGCTGTCCAAGAATTGATTTGAAGATTCTCTGAATCAATTACTCTCCTGTCCAAGGTCTCATTGCCTGAGAGATATACTCACTCATGCACATGCGCACACGTACACATGCACACATGAAAAACAAATGCAGAGAAAATGCGCGTGCGTGCGTACACATACACACACACACACACACACACACACACACACACTCACACACAACCCATTCATCCCTCTGTAGTAAACACTCATTCACTGAGGTTAATTGCACAACCTCTGACACACCAGTCTTGAACCAGACCTTGTACCTCTTTGTGGTACATTATACAGTTGGGTAGGTGTCCATTAACTGGCCTCAAATGAGTTTTGATCTTTTAGTTAGTCTGCCCTCGCCACTAATGTGATTGTCTCTTTCCACCTTCATTTTTCATTGAGAGAATGTGCTACAATTCTCTGGTTTTCTGTTACAAGAGTTTCACTTTATTGTGCATTTATTTAAAATCTCTGAATGTATATATTTTAAGTTCTGGCACTGATTCTACACTAGATGCTATCATGCACCATATTGCATGTCTAAAACTTTCACTTTTGACTCTGGATTTTCAAAAGGTTCTAATGATAAAATTAACTGGATAAGCAACTAAATTCTAACAAAATAGCGTTTTTCAGTATACCTACTGCAATTTATTTGTGTGAGTACAATTCCCCAGCATCAGTCAGGTTTCCAACCACACACTTGCATTCCTAAACGTATGAATAATACATATGAGCAGGGAATAGGGAGGTTTTTTTGTAAGGGAGAAGAAGCTGGAGCATGAATGTCTACCAAGTGCTTCAATTGAGCTTATTATTTATTCATCTATTTTTTATTGAGTCATGGAAAACCACAGACAAGCCCACAAATACATTGTTATTAAAGCAGGGGTAGAAGAAATTGACTCCTTTGGTGAGGGTGAACTTTTAAGGTGATCTTGCCTACCCCCTCAACAGTAATTATTATCTCTCCATACAGCCATGCAGGACAGAGAGGATGAAATTCAGGGAAGCTGGCGCTGGCATTCTTTTCATTCGCGAGTCCAAACATTCTTTTCTATTCGCTAGTGTTTGTAGTAGCTTAGAAATGCAGTTAGCAGCTGCAAAAATAATTGCAGTTTATTGCCAATTAAACTAATGAGTTCTAAAATAGCCTCAAGTGTGTTGTCTGACAAAGCTGCATAAAACAGCTCTATGAGAACGAACAGTAGTGTAAGAAAATTTGCAGAAAGAATGGGTGATGAATAAAGGTTAAGGATATAGAAGGTCAACTTGGAAGAACCCCCTCACACAAACACACACACACACACACACACACACACACTCACACACTCACGCTTCTCATCCCCTCAAGCCAGTCTGGACTGAAGTACCCCAGCCTAGAAAGAAATGCGCTACTCTTTGACAGATGTCCTCCCTAGGCTTGGCCTCTAGCTTCTCCCTAAGCGGTATGTCATTAATAATGCAGGATGCATTTGCTCAAACCTGCCTGACAGATGTGCGGAGATTGAGCCTGAGGTTTCCCGCTGCTTGTCAACAGTCTGCTGTTATTTTTAGGGGTTGGTTGTACTACAGTTGTACACTATGTTTTTAGGTAGAGTTGACTCAGTCAATACAATAGACTTAACAAATTTGTCACTTCCCCCACTGTGCTGGGGATTCAGAGAGCAGTGGGCAAGCATGACGCATTGTAAGAGAAATACTAGATAAAGGAATGAAGAGAATATGAAGATAACTTCATTCATCAAGTTAAGTTTCTCTGAATGTCACTCGTACACGTATTTCGAGCCATGCAAGCGGTATGGCTCTGTGGGTGGCAATGTCCACAGTCAGCTGGTCCACCACTTTGGGCCAGACTGAAATATCTTTTTTTGGGTGGGGGGGGACGGGCTTTTGATGAAATGCAGCAATGGGCCGCAGGTTGGATCCAAACCTGAGCCCCTGCGGTAAGGACTCACCCTTGTACATGGGGCGCGAGCTCTACCAGGTGATATTCAGCCCCCAGACTGAAATATCTTAACAATTACTGGATGGATGAATGAACAATGAACAGCTTCGGTGCAACCATGAGGTTCACATTTGTGGTTAAAAGTGAAATGTCTCAACAACTACTGGGTGGATTGCCACGAAATTGGGTACAATCATTTATGTCCCCTTCAGGATGAATCGTAATGGCTTTAGTGATCCTTTAACCTTTCTAATGTTGTCATCAGGTCAAAATTTCCTGATACTTTTGTGACCAAATACTTGCAAAACTAATGACATTCCCGTCAGCCTCAGCTGCACTTTGTCTTTATTGCTAATTAACAAATGTTAACTTGCTGAAATGGTAACCTTAGATGGTGAACAAAGTAAACATTATAGCTGCTTAATATAAGCATGTTAGCATTATCAGTGTGAGCATGTTAGCATACTGACATTAACATTTAGCTCAAGGCACCACTGCATCTAAGTACAGTCTCACAGAGCCACCAGTGTGGCTGCAGACTCTAAGTCTTCTAATTCCTTTATCAAGTCAGACTGCAGGTTTGTCTACTTTTCAACACTCCCAGGACAGTTTGGGTTTCAGTGTCTTGCTCATGTGCCATTACATGTATATATAACACCATCATATTATATATACCTATACCTGAGAGCTCTCAGCCTGGTTGAATGGGATAAGAACTTAGGTACAGTACATATTAAATATTGTGTATACTTCGAGCTTTGAGTGTGTGAAATCTGAGCAATTTAGCACTAAAATACAACTTTATTCACGCTGCTGTATTTACTTTTGAATGAGAAAGGAAACATTTTAGTACACAAACCGCATCTAGACTTGTTGTAAATGCCTTCAACACTCTAAACTGTAGCATGCTTTTAACATTTCATTCTTACGCTTACATTAATGCAGTTCAGTGTTCAGTGCCAATGACTGAAAATAATTACTGAACCCTTCGTGTAGCTATACTATATCAACACTTTTAAATAGTGTTCCTATTTAACATTGAGAACCTTATAACAGCCATTCTGCAATTCACATCAAATTGCGCTGCAGAGTTGTACATTATTTATCAATTTCGAGTCAATAGTCAGTTCTTTTCTCTACAGGGCTCTCCATCTCTCTCCTTAACTGCAATATGATGTGTGATGGAGCACACAAGTATCTCAGCGTGTGTGATTTATTGTTTTAAATATTATCTCTAGTAATTTTAAATCATGATTTTTTTTTGTCTGGATTTAAAAAAAAAAACAAACCTTCTAATCCTTAGCTGTCTATACTGTGCTGGGCTTTAACAGACTAGTTTTTGATGCACTTACCTTGTGTTGTTATAATCGCTTCCATTGTCTTCCTCATATGTAAGTTACTTTGGATAAAAGCATCTGCTAAATTACTAAATGTCAATTTAAATGTAAAGCACAGTACTAGAAGCTTCCAGGTTTTGTTGAGGGAATGCTACGGCTAACCTACAAAGCAGTGAGTCATTAGAGCAACAGTATGATGAGCCGAGGCAGTGATTCATAATGCTAATGAAAAACGAGCATGACAGTTGATGTTAGAATTCAGTGTGCTGTTCAGAGACAAGATCAGTTCACATTAATGTTCTGCGGTCAGTTGTGGGTCTTACTGTAACTGTCACCGAGACAGTTAAAGCAGCTTTCCTGAAGCTCGTGAGATGTCAGTCCAGCTGCGGAGACGTCATATGGATTGATCTTTGCTACTTAAGATAAATGGCGTTGACCTGACGTTTGCTGTGGTTACTTGTAGGCTGCAGCATGTGAGTGAATAATGAACAAGCAAACAAAATAGCCTGCCATACTATATGAACTTCAACGCATAGCCTGCAGGAATGGTGCATTTAACTGTGTTCAAATTAAGAAACCTCAAAGGAATGCAAACTTGTGACCTGATATCTGGCTTTCACATTTAAATCTGTCTACATGTAAAGGAGACATTAACATTTCAAAGAAATAAAAAGAGCAAATTCCACAACACAAGCGCCCCTCCTACCATATTGCCATTTTTATAATGCTAGAAAAGATGTTATCACCTTTGCTGCCTTACAGATCTGAGAGACAAGAAGGCACAGCAGTGTGGTGTCCCTCGCTGGCACCCTTGTGTCTGGCATCATTGCTGGGCCACGGTGGCACCGAGGTTATTAAAAACACAGGCTCTCCATCTGTCTGAGCACGGTGTGTTTCTGGCCTTTTGTCGCTTTGAAGATGCACGCTGTCAGGCTTTACCACCCTATGAAGTGATTGGCGATAAAAACCAAAATCCGCTATCAGCGTGTCTGTCAACTATCGACAATCCCATCTGTCTTCCCTGATAAGACTCGTCTCGCATCATGGCTTCAGAATTTTCACAAGGCGTGAACGATTCTGACTGATGCGTCGAAAAAGGGAAATGTGATCAAATTTGAACCAGTCTCATTAAAGATTAAATGTGGTAAATGTTGAGCCTAATAGAATTGCTACTCACATAGCATTATGAGGGCAGAAAACATGAGGAGCCACAGTTAGTTCCAACTGTGAGTTCAGTACTGACGTTTGAGGGGCCATAGATGTTTTTGTGTTTTTGTACAAACCTGCTGCTGCCTAGAAGATGCTGAAAATACTGTAAGATGCAGAAAAACAAGGCAACTCTTATTGTAAAGCAAAATAACTTTGACTTATGCCTCACTGTTTGTGTTCCTTCTTCAGAATAGTCTCTACTCAGGATGAGTCAGATCCTTTCCTCCCTATATGCTCATAATGATTTAATATGTGTCTGTCATGAATACAACATCACTTCTAACATAATGCAATCAGTTGATAACTGATAACTGATAACTGCTTGATAACACCACACAGGGATTTAGAGAGCAAATAAGTTTGTGGACTCTTACTGAATGCAACAAGGAAACAAAGCATTGCTGTTACAGGATACCGCGGGTGTGAAAGTATCTGCGTCTGAACACCAGTATAAATTCTGAATTATTAATATATGAAGGCAATTGAGCGCTGCCATTTCAGAAAGCAGATAATCAAATGAGAAAGAGTGGAAATAAAAGCTGGATTAATAATGAATGAATTTGTCCCAGATCTTTCTGCTTGCAAACCCGTCTGCAGTCTGTGTCGGAAAAAAGTTTAAGTTTTAATTTCATCATCACGTGTTTTACAAGTTGTTTAGAATTCGTACTATGTTCATTCTCATGTTGACATCAGTAATCAGTAAATGTTGCAAAGTCTTATATGCATTTTAGAGTGCAGTATCTAACTGTAAAAGTTGTCTGTTGCACAAAATAGTACCAAGTTATTTATGTATTTTAGGTGTGATTGTTTTTCAAATTAGTCACAATTTATGCTGGTAAAGTCAGCAAGAGTGATATCTGCACAATATCATACATTTCCATTTCACTTGAAATGCAGGGCATCATCAAAAAAGAATGTTTTATACTGAGCAACATCTTGGGTTAAGAGTACAGAGAATGTTACAGAGATGAATGCAATGCTGTAACTCTTATTTGAGTCCCTGGGGGATGAAAAGTCTGTAAATAAAGTATCATCTAAGATTCACAGTGATGCCGCTTCTCTTCGGTGTCACCTTCATGCTACCAAGGCCCAAGTTTTCAGTTGAAAATAAAATAGAAATGTTATGTTTATGTTAGTGTGTGTTCCAGTTGCTGTTTCTGCTGCTATATTTACATTCTATACAGTTTCTGGAAATGGAAGAATCTACACGGCTGCGCACAGTACCCTAAAGGTGTATTCAGATAGAACATGTGATGAGTTTCAGCCTCGTATTTGCATGAATTTGACAGCAACACACAACCATGTGTGCGTGCATCTGTATGTACCATTTCTTGATCTCAAGTTCTCTCTGTTTTTTCCTTCCAGTCTCTCATTTTCCCCTTGTCTATATACGTTTCTAAAGTAGTTTCTTGAAAGACGCAGACATTTTTCATTCAAATTGAACATTTTCTATTTGCACAGTTGTGTCTTTGCCTCAATCTGTGCGCTGCCCCTGGCGTATTTGCATCTGGTAGCACCACTGTTAGGCAGGTCCCTTGAAAAATGATACTCATTACATATTATTAATTTATGAAAGTAATTACATTTGTTCACCATTTACTCAACAGAGAAAGTAATTAGTTCATTTACTTGTTACATTAATTTTGTTACACAGCCCAACTCAGTCAAAAAAGATGCTTTTAAACAACTCCAAAGCCTCCATACCCACACGTCATATCTTCTGTATACATGTAGAAACAGAAAATGAGACATTATGGTTTAAAAGGGGCCATTTTCTAGGTATTTACTGACCATAAAAGGCTAGCTTAATGTTAGCACTGGTGACTGCAGGCTGCACTCCGGAGGTCCGGTCCTCGCAATGAAGCTGCAAAGATTCGTGTGGGCTTATCAGTAGCTAGCATTAGCAAGCCAGCTAAGAAGACACAACATGTAAATAAGACAACTTTGGAGTTACCGGGATCTGTATTTCTCCTCTTTAGGTAGAGGCTTTTAAAAAAATTAATTGCTGAATTTCAAGTAATAATTCCTTCCCTATTCTGTTCTGAAAAAAGTAATCACATTACTGTAACGTGTTGCCAACATTTCAAAGCAAACTGCACTGGTAAGCACCCACTCCTGTCTTTTCTTTGACTAACATGGAATTACACCGCTTCTAAGAAATTTGCTTTTTGCCCTGTCTGAACACTATCTCATCTATTGCACTGAAATTAAACCCTTCTGACTGTCACTACAAGCGATGAATAATGAGGCGTTACAATGCTTAAATTCAAAACAGTAGTTAATTAAAGGTGCCTTAGACTCTTTAACTACAGCCGATTATTCACGGCATGTCAGACATATAGAAATTTTCTCCAGCTGAGAAATATCACTTAATCAGAAGGGATTTTTTTGTGTGGTATTCTACAAAAATTCTAATGCTACAGTTTTTAAAAGTATTTCTCTCGCTGCAAATTATCCAAAGTCCAAAGTTCAGTGACTATAGTAACTGGTGTTTGACTTCAATATACTCTTTTTTTCAGTCCTTCCACTATTTTAGCATTACGGACCTCCTGTGTTCTCCAAAAGCAAAAGTAGTAATATCCCATTATTTCGATGCACCCCAACCATAGAATTTACCACAGGCTGCTGAGGGGAAAGAGCAGAGGTGGAAACAATGGTAGAGAGGATGACTCCTGTCTGTCACAAGGGATCCACAGTAAACACCTACATTTCCAAGAATGGCACCACTAAACAGACAGTTGTTGGCTTCAGTGGGAATCTTTCAATGTTTTCAATGTCTTTGATGGCTAGTTGTAAACCTTAGGCGCCCTCAAATAAATGCAGCTAATTGCCAGAATAACGATTCCAACAACTGGTCAAATTAGCCGTATAATGTGAGCTTTTGATATTATGCAAAGGCAACTTCAGATTCATAAGAGGGAGAATAACCATGCAGTCGAGGCAAAGTCACAGTAAACTCAGAATGAGAGGAAGGATGGGATGAGGGGTGGAGAGAGAGAGAGAGAGAGAGGAAGATCAGTAAATGAAAAGGGAAAGAGAGTGAGAGAGGACAGTCACCAACTGACTAAAAAGTGGGCTTTTATCATGTATTCATTTGAAATGCAAAAGCAGGGAAGCAGATACTGAACATAACCAACTAAGCCCTCCTCTCTTCTCCTCTCTCATTTGCATTGAAAGGACTGCAGGGTTCGTGCGAAGGCTGAGGCTTATGAGCTTCATGGCACTGTGTGGGCCCCCTTGAGCCAGTTCATACTCCCACATGTTCATGAACATGTAAGCGCTCTGAGCAAAAGCAAGGCAAACAGCACTCACATTTTTGGCAGCTATGCATAATATGGACATGGAAACGTGGGTAAATACCCAAGTATATGTTAATGTGTGACAAGTGTTTTACTGCCTGCCTGAGTAGACTGATTAAGTGAGTTTACACAGTAAGATTTAACACCTGCGATAAAAGTCAAACTGAAATCAAAATTCAGTTTTGCTAGTCAGTAGTGCACCACAGACGTTGACAGCACATCTCCTAAAAAAACAGGCTCTCACATATCATTCAACTGCTGATGTGGGTAACGCCCACCAAGGCTCATGAAGCCTACATGCTTTTTCCACATAATGTCCAAAAACGTTTAAGGAAAAATATGCACAATGACTATGGTATCATTAGAATTTTCCTTATGCCTTCCTTATCCTATTTCCTTATGGAAAAAGTGAGATGAATTCAAATGTCTTCCATATAAAATGAAATAAAAAGTATGGCGCTACTTCACAAACTTGGAAATATTATTACAATAGTAAGTCAATAAAAATGTTGTAACTCTTGCCAAACCCCATACTAGAATGTTAGTCATATCATTCCTCTATGTTCTAACTATGAAATAACATCAAACTCTGGGGCCCATTAAGCCCATCTTACTAATACAATAAAAATCCAATCCACTCTCAGCAGGAAATTAAATCAGAAAACTCACTGAGAAGTTAGAGCTCTGCAATACTGATAAAGAACTGCTCTCAAAAGAGCATTATTCCTTTACCTGAGGAAGGTAATATGTAAACAGAATGGTTACAAAACATGTAGGAACTTTGAAACACTCAAAATCCATTTTTGCGCTAGAATTAGGTTTATTTATCTTAAAAATAGTTTAATGTAATTTACCCCAGTGTTGCGTTATACACAAATACAGGACATTGTTTTAGCAAAGAGATTACTTAAAATAGTACCGGAAAAAGTGGGGATGGAACTGATTTGGCTACAACCCTGCATGTACAGCTGGAACTACAAAAGGACGCAACTGAGCATAAGTGCAGCCACTGTCCTGTGATCACCTGTACCCAGCTCCAGCCACACGTTCATTTGGCTCCTGAAGCTCCCACTAACTACAAAGAACTTTGTGTCCCACAGTGAGAAGCGTGTGCGTGTCTGTGTGTGCTGGTGTATGGGTGTGTAAGCGAGTGTGCACACATGCAGTAGACGCTGCACTGGAGGGAGGGTGCAACATGCTGACCGTCACTTTCCCTTGCTGTCAGGACCAATCAGTGTCTGGTAAGTTAATGGAGAACACAAAACCTATTTAAAAGCTACATTTACCACTTGGCTGATTCCATTACATTGTGTAATTTCCAGGTGTCACATTTCCCCTCCACACGTCTGTCTTAATGCTCTCCCAAGCACCCTCTGATTAGTCAGCCTCGGCTGGCTCCCCCAAATCCACTCTAGCAGAGCACCCCATCCGTTTACATCCTCCTTGAAAGGAAAAACTCCTTACTGCACATTTTATTTAGGTCTTCAGCAAGATACCAAATGATACTGTAGACTGGCCTGGCTGTACATTTGCTAAATTTTGCAAGCCTTCTGTTCTTGGGGCTAATTGATTTGTGTTTCATCCTTATTCAAGGATAAAATGGCATCATAATAATTAATAAAATTTGTGCCTCAACATTTAAATCCTTGTCCTGTTAAACCTTGTCCACATCTAGATTTTGAATCAAATTCTGGGATCAGAAGGCCTGTCATGGGCAGTTGACGGTGATAGGAACAAATGATGTTATCTACTGAAGCTGATCTCAATATTTCACGATACTTTCGACTGGTGTTTCATTTGGCTTCAAAGAACAAAATGGCTCTTTTATTTAGGACAAAATGGGCCAAACGCATGGCTGACCTGCTGTTTTGGCTTCACCTATGAATGTTTCAAAGCCATGGACAGAAACTAGGTTTTATGAAAATCATTTGAGCTGGAGACAAATCACTGAGGTCAAATCATAGCCTTCATGATGTTAAACTGGCCCACAGGCTTTTGATTATTTGGTATTATGTGCACATGCATAGAATGGATTAAAAGTACTTTTTACATAAAAGGTCTACCTTAAATGCTGTCTTGATTCCTGATCTATTGTGCATAAGGGATCTGGGAGTGCTTTCTTGATCAGGGGGCAATGGTAAATTAGTACTCTGTAGGTCTTTAAGCCATTTTATTCTGATTATAATTGTACCGAGATCAATAGAATTCCTCCTCCTCTACTGTATGTCAGAGGTTGGTTGGTTAATAAGAAGCCGCTCAGTGAACTAACCACTTAAAAATCAGTATTGGATTCCCAGTGGTATCAACGGCAGTCAGGAGATAACCTCCACTACTTTGTCAAACATGCCACTGATGTTTAATCAGGGGCCAGACATTGAATTGTGGTCATCCACAGACCCAGGAAATCAATGTTGGTTGAAGATGCAATCGAGAGCTCCATTTGATTTGTGACCCAAAGTCTAGCTGTTCTTTTTGATTTGGGGACCACAAGGGAGCTGCCACCACCAAATGTTTGCCCCATAGAGACATCTTTTTAAGAATAAGCAACCTATTGATTCATCACCTTTTTTTGCCTCCGAAAATAGCGCTCTCAGAAAGCACGTCATTTTCTCCATCGCTCTTGAGTTCATAGTCAATGGAGTGTGAGCACTTCCTTCTTGTAAAGGTCAAGGCCTTTTACAGTGTGTTATGTGTGGGGATGGTCTTTGTAATGTGACATCTTACTAGCCTGTCATTTTATGTGCTCAAGGTGAGGTCGATGCATTTTTCTTTCTCTGTTTGCACCCAAATGTGACCTCCGAAAAATCAAAATCATCAGTTATATGTTGATTCCTCCAGATTTTAAATTCATAAATGTGCATTGATAACCATTTTGATAACAAAATGTTGCTACACATAAAGGCTAATGCTTCTCTTCCATCAATTCCACAACAATTCCAACCAGCTAGTATAAAAGCAATAGTTGAGAAACGCCAGTGGGTGTCTCCTGATTTTTAGTGCAGCTAATATCCAGCCCAAAGCAAATTACAGGTCAACAAGGTTGATTTGCGGGTTCGGTCCTCCTACTCAAGTCACTGCTGAATTGCCCGCTGTCGGAAGAGTATATTAAAAGGACCCAAAGGGCCACTAATGATCTGCTCTCCATCAATGTGCAGCTTGCCAGGAAATGTCCCGTGCTTTAATTAATGATTCTGAAGCTAACAATCAATTCACGCTTATGTTAAAGGAATTAAATCTGTCCCCTGAAAATGTACCCATTTGGTGGGTGGACGTGGTAATTGTTAGCATTACTGACAGTCAAACGTGTGGTTTAAAAAAAGAGAAAAAATAACAACAACACAGGCTGTCCATCTTTCCTTGGGTCAAATGGAGTGTGTGGGTAGGGTAACATTTGTCATGTGAGTTGTGAGCTATTTTCTGTCTGCCGACTGACTGGAGGCGATCCTTCAGGAATTCATCATTTATCAAACCGGGTGATATCCCCTCTGGCAGGACGGGAGCGGATGAAGTCTGACACCTCCGGGTTAGCCTGGAGTGAAGAAGGCCAATCGGGATGCATTAGCTGCTAGCATAACTACAGGATGACTACCACTTTCATTAAACTGGACTTACAGATGATAGCAAATGAATAGTCAGGAGATCTATCCACACGTGCAAACAGGCTGCTTTTTAATCTCCCTTTCTCCTTTTTCTTTTTCCTCTTTCTTCTCACATTAAAACACTGGTCTGTACATTCACAGAACTACAATACAGGTACACAGATATAGTTAAAGTAAATGTTGTGATACAAATAAAACTATTCTGAATAGTGGATATCTATATATGTAAAAGAAAAAAAAAGATTCCAAATTCCAAAGCTATGCATTCATTTCACAACATATCCCACATTTTGTGCAGAAAATATATCCTACAAATGTCATGGTACTGTATGACCTTACCTATCATTTCATTTGTAAAATTAGCATGGCTTACCTTGGTTTCTTACAGCTGGAATACTTAGATATCCCATGCTCAGAATGACATGAACGTAATGTACATGTCAAATTGCTTCAAACACGACTTTGCGGCCTTATGATATGTCTAATAGAATAATTTAATTATTGCATATCACACTATCAGCAAAGGTTTTCTCAATTAACAAGCCTGTTAGTAGAAATAAATAGATAAATGATGAAAGAGTAGAAGAGTAATTGAATAAGTGAAGCCAATATCTGGGGCAAGACATTGCAATTAAATAAGCCATAGAACAAACGTTACACACTGTAGTCATAGTTCTATGTGAAAAGTAGCTGCGTGCACTGCCCCTAATCTTAAACACTGTATCGGGTGCACTGTCGTAGCAAGGATCAAAACAAAAAGAATACTGGCACTCACATATAAATAGTCTTTTTGCTTATTGTGGGCAAAAGACGAATGTGTTACAGCTAGAAGCCATCATCAGCGTTTTGTTTTACTGGTTTCCTGGCAGGCTGTACAGACTTGACCGCTTTCTGCTGTACAACAGACAGTGACGTTTGCACAAACTTTATGATGCCTACCCAAGCCCCTTGTACCCACTATATGTACATCCCAACCTAGCACTAAGTCAATACCATAAGGAGAAACATGCTGAAATGGTTGGAGGACACCACCAGTACTCATAGAACTAGGATTACAATCTGTAATCATTAGTTTTGGTTCAGCAAGTGGGATTTCGGCCATCCATCACATCTCTGTTGGTCCCAAGGCCCACACGCAGTGATGTAGGCACCCAAACTTACTCAGGATGAAAGCATGGGGCGAGTGTGACACCACAACCCTTGAGCATTCAGGAGAGACTCTCAGCTAAAATAGTCTGCAGGTGTCACAGAATCATGGCGAAAAACAAGTAGGTGGTCAGATGCTACCCTGCTGATCTCACAGCACAGCCTTGTGCACTATCTCTCTCACTAACAAAGGTCTCTTCAAAGCTTTGCTTCCACAGAGAAGCAAAAAAATACACTGTACAGCAACACAGCCTTCCATCTCACCAAAAGCTGGAAAGACAGACGTCACACAGCTTTTTTTCTGTCCTGTGGACAATAAATGCAACACATCACCGGGCACTAAATCCTTTTAAACTGCACCAATGCCCCCAAAGTGGAAGAAATTGTCATGCCAGGACCGAGCACACAGTAGGAGCCCAACTATCCAACGGCTACTGTAAAAGTGAGTGAATGGGCAAGGAAAGCAGAGTGTCAACAAAAGCCAGACTATCATATTTGACTGCAGTTGCCCATGCTGAAAATGTCCAGTTCGATTCATTCGCTGACATCAGCACCAAGGACTATTGCTCAAACATGCATTCTGATGCTGCCAAGAATGATTATTTATCAGTATTGTTCCTTGTGGACTGTTCTGCATGGGGTGATATGATGATATGATATGGTGAGAAATGAGTCAGAGAAGGTGTAACATATTCCTTGACTAAAAAGCTCTCCTTGGCCAGGAAAGGAGACGTGCCTACAGAGACTGGCACCAACTGCCCAGTCAGAGAGCACGAAAGTGGGCTGCAGAAGCAAGTACATGGGGATTTCTGGATGCTGCTCCAGAGTCTAGAGTGGTCATGGCTGTATAACCTGTTAGAGAGAAGGAAACGTGTTCAATTTGTTACGATCTTTGCCTGAAAGCAATTCAGTATTTTCAGAATATAAAAAAAATTTAATTATAAGACGCAGTTTACATTCACAGGTAGAAAATAAATAAAACTGTTTCATATTATTTTGAATGCATTATTTCCACAACATGTTTTAAACCGGGAATTACCTGACTTGGGATCTCATAATTTGCACTTCATGCACGCGAACACACAAACACGTCTCCTGCTTACAAATACATAACATATTCTAGCAGGACTAGTAATGAATTCCCAGCGGGATGACTTGAATATGCATGACCACTTCTGGATGTGTGTATTTATCACTGTGTGCACTTGGCATGTACTTGGGGGTTGCTTAAAATAGAAAGCGTGATGTTAATATTTATATTACTTAAATGATCTGCAACTCTTCAGCGGTGATGAAATAGATTCCGGGTGCCTTATTTGTTTGCATGTACATGACAGGTTAGGGTATTTGCTATGCAAAATCAATCATTAAATGCAAGTATTAATTGTATGATAGTATTGCCAATAGTTTAATGGAAAGACCTCCCAGTATGGGGACCAATAATTCGATTCTCTGCTTTACAGGGTTAGCAGCAATAGGTGGAAGAGCTCATGTACATGAGTGTAAAGCACATTTCTTAAGTAGAACAAAATAACAAATATATGAATACTGTGCACTGCTGAAAGATAATTTACAGTATGAATTATTGAATAATGTAAACTAGACATCTACTGTCTACACTCATTTAGATGGATAGATAGATAGATGGATATGTAACTATATACATAGTGTGTTTACATGCACGTAAGTAACCGTGTTACAGTCTGCTTTCTCCAGTAAGCTGATTTCGTAAATGGCAAGTAAACAAGAAACCTGGTTGCTGTAGGGAGTCAAAGAAGCCTGGTTTCCCCTGCTCGATTTCTCCTGGAGAAAGCCTATTTCTTGGCTATGCATACGGGTAACATGGTTTCTAATTGGCTTTTTACAACAATGCTCGTGTGTGACCAAGACTGTAGACACAGAAAGTAATAGCGGAGCGGGTGGATGAAAGAAGAGATCATTTCACACAGCAATCTCTCCTCGTATTTAAAATAATTCCATCCAAAACTACAGTACATGTTAAAATGTTCTCCGATTACATGCGGAACCTGATTTCTATGAGTAACCTGGTTACTTAGGTGCAAATAAATGCACTCATATAGTAGATTAATAGATAGATATGTAGATAGAGAGAGGGCTAACATGGGCACCTCCTTTGTGCCTGTAATGAGCTGATGTTCTTTCACACTCCTTGTGACAAACGCAGCTGTCTTTGCTCGTTATATCATTCACTGACATCTTTTCTTTCCAACAAGGCTGTCTTTGACTTTGAGTGCCTATTGTACAGTTTTTACGCAACACCTGACACCACACCATGGTCACAAGACTTCACGCAGGGCCCTGCACAAAATGACAAAAGCTCCATATCGGGACATTTTGGAATGTTGATGCTCACAGATGCTGGTGCTCAAACGTACAGCTTTCTGTATATACACTCTGTGAAATCGATAAAAAATAAGAAAGTAAATGTTATTTACTACAATTAATCCATCAGCCGTGGGTGAGGCTCAAAAATAAGCTGCTTTGTTTAGAAGAACATTTATCTCTATGTGCCATGCTGGGAAAAAGGGGCCACTGCTGGATGATGTCAGTTTTGCTCCACTGGCTTGGTACATTAAGCTGACTATTTGTCCGATGTGAGAATCAATAATGGGGCATCTGCTGAGGACTATTAGAGCCATAATCCTACATGACGCAGCATCCTCATGATTCACATAAAGTCTAGAAGAACACCATGTACAAGGTTAATGTCAAGAATGAAAAAATATAACACTGTAAAAGGTAAAAGAAGAGAGAAGGTATTGGAAGGAAACAAATATCATGACCTTACAAAGAGGGCCGCTATTGTAGATCCATGCAATATTAAATTAGTGTTTTTAACAGTTTCTAAGTCTACTGACCAACCAGAAAGACCTGCACATCAAACCACCAGTGTCCAAATCCTGTAAGAATTCAGATAGAACTGTCATAAGGTGTGAAGACGGATGGATCTGGTTGGTCAATCAGACAAATCACCAGTGATTTTTAGACATTTGGGACTTGCTGCTGCACCAT
This sequence comes from Coreoperca whiteheadi, assembly GCA_011952105.1. Classification (NCBI taxonomy): domain Eukaryota; kingdom Metazoa; phylum Chordata; class Actinopteri; order Centrarchiformes; family Sinipercidae; genus Coreoperca; species Coreoperca whiteheadi. The sequence continues at coordinate 9,356,713 of CM022486.1, forward strand.
CCCAAATGTTTTTTTTTTCTTTTTTGTCACATGGAACCTAACTCTCTGAGCCATGATTGTACAGTGGCCTCTACCTCTCATCAAGCACTCTTCAGTTCAGGCAATCATCTGTGCCCTTACCTGTGTTCCCCTGGCAGTTGCTATGACAACAGCCTCCGCTTGATCAGCCTCCTATTCATGGAGTGACACTTGAATGACCACTTCATGGATCAGTGAAACGCACCCATCTGGATGAAGAAATACAGGAAGGTGTAATAATAATGGTCATAGAAACATCCATCACTTTGAACTCTCTAAAAAGTTTCAGTTCTGTCTCATCACTCTACATCTGTAAATTCATTTTCAAAATATTTGACTGTTGACCGATTCAGTAAAACCCACTGATCCACATGAGAGGCCATGGTAGGATCAAGGTCAAACTAGATTGGTGCCTGTCTAATACATTTATAAAGAGATGTCAAACAAAATAGAATTGGATTTTTGCAAGGTTTTTTTCCCTTCTTTTTGTTCCTTTTTCATGAGCTTGTTGAAGTTTTCGTCATGTCTGAACCAATGCCACACCACGTGAGTAGATTTCACCAGGCATATTTTGGTCGGACTGCAGCTTCTCTCTCCTGCAGCCAAATTATAGCTGTATTAAGTTACTGTTAATACAAATCAAACTTTTCCTACTGCTGCCAGTTCACAATAAAAGCATTTAACAGGCAAACACAGGATGGCTTTTATTGTGAGCATTGCGATCCTTTCTCCCTGTTTTGTCATTTTTTTCAAAAAGCATCTACAAAACAAGAAATGGTCATTTTTTCTGTAACTCCTATTACTGTGTTCTCCTGTTGTGTGGAAAAATACTTGTATCAGCATGAAATCAGACTGCCGTTGCAGTATTTTTTTTTCAGTGGTTCCTTCAACAACATGAGTTTGTTTGGCTAGGCTGTAAACAGATTAATCGATTGCTCTTCTGTTTTATTTCTAGCAAAGTAGCTGCTCAACAACTGTTTGCTGTAGTTTTAAACCACAGGTGTCGCCAAAACAACCAGGACTGAAATCCTACGGATTACAACTTTGTCTTACATAAAGCCAGCACTGATCTACCAATTCATTTAGTAAAAGTTTCATATATTAAAGCGATATCCAGCTTCTTATTTGAGTGTGGAAGTTATTTCTTGACCTTCTTGACAGTAGTTCAACACAAGGAACTTAACTCAAGGCCCACTGACTTGAGACTTCTGATCCAAACCTCTGTTGTCTTCTGATATAACATACCAAATTTAAAATGGTGACTCTCAATTTTGTAGAATGATGGTCATAATTGATGGTCAATAACATGGTCTTTTCAAGAATACGTTTTTCAGGCATACCATATTCACTAGAGATACAGTCTGTTTTATTTATCCAAATAGTTACTGTTGTGTATACTTATAGTCCTCCTACGCAAAAAACAAACACAAAAACTGCATTAAGGTACCAAACAGTTCTTATAGTAAATGTCAAACCCATTTGTTTACGTATCATAACAACATTAAGCCACTGTATTTTATTTATTGAGTTTATTCACAACTTCTGGTCTTTAGCAACTGTCAGTGTCATTAGATCAGAAAGCAATTCTAAATATTCATAGAATTCCGTTCATTTTAATCTTACATTGAATCCATATGTGAGTAAATACTGAGGTTTAAGCAGCAACATGTAACTGTAAGTGAATATCATTTTTTTCATGACAAGCTGCGCTGCAGACATGCTGTTAGCAGCTGACGTGAAGTGTGTCATGCTGACGCCAGCATCTTGTTCTGCTTGACAAGATGGCAGATCAGAGTTCGGGGAGACCCTCAGTCCCATCATTTAGATAAAATCAACCAGTTCTGATTGGTGACCAATCAGTCAGAACAGTGTCTTAATTTTGACAGAGAGCTACACCTGAGGCACACCCTCAGGCAGACAGATGACTGGCCCTGTAACAGTGCCCATGTGGGGTTTTATAATATAATTGTCTTTGATAGACAAATCTATTCGCTTAGTAGTTACAGTGAACCACAATCTAATGTCATGGATGATTGATTTTGTCCTTATGTATCCGGAGATACATTTAGGAAATTGTGTTAACCCACGTAGCTGAGTAAAGAATTTATGTAATGAAGACCCTGGAATATTTCCCAAATTTTTCTGTTTCCAAACAACTAAAGATTCCTTATTCTGGACTGCACAGAGCCAGAATAATTGGATAGCCCTATCACATTGGCCATCTTTATTATGTACAACTATATTCCGCCAAAACCCTTTGTTTTTTGCCAAAGTAACATATTTTCAATTAACATAATACTAGTAGGATTCAAAGAGGGAGATTAGGAAAACACACACACACCAACACTCTCTTCCTCATTCATACAGCAAAGATTAAAATGTGACTAATGCCGTCGCCGAACAAGGATTACACATGCACCTTGCAGCAGGATGAACACTTAACTGCTGTCAGCGGGGTTGCGTTGCAGTGGAGCTCGGCCGAGTGCTGTTGATGCAGCTCACAGCATCGTAGGGTGCATATCTTGAAACCGGTTCATACAAACAAAATCCTCTGAAAATGCTTTTATAATTCAGCCGCGCATCACTAAATAGTTACAGTTAATGACTTGAAATTGTCTGAGACTTACTAAACTGTCCTATTAGCACTATTAGTACATCCAGCTTGGACACCATTGTTTTATTGAATTCTTCAGTGATAATGTGACACCTTTTACTCCAAGTTGTTTTAGGAGCATGCCATATTGATTGGCATGACAAACAGCTCTTAGGCAGAGCAGAGCCACACACATTACTCATGGGATACAAGTGAACGCGTGATGCAAGAGATTTAACAAGCAGTACAACTCATATTTTAGTTCAACTAGCAGATACTTTAAAGTCTTTCTCCTCAGCCCAATACAGAAGGCGCAGATGCATTTGCTGTGTAGCTGTAATGTTGCCTCGAGAGCTGAGATACAGTAATAGACTATGACAGGGCCTTTTCCCTACCTGCCTTCGGGGCAGTTAGTCATGTGTGGTTGAAGTCAAGCTAGCCCTCTCAGGACCTCTCCAATCTGAAGCATATTCTGTCAGCAACCTTCCCTACAACATTCTGTTCATGTCATCTATCAATCTTTACCTTCGCTCATTCACTAAGCCCAGAGTCAAGCCCAGAGTCAGGCCCAGGGATGACAATGACTGCTGGTGCTTCTGGGGCTTCACAACTCATCCCTCCCTCTGCAGCATGTTGGCAGAATGGGCCATCGAGCAGGAGACGGCCAATCGCATGTGACAGTATGAGGGCCGCAGACCTTAGGAGGAGGCTGTTTGTGGCGTAAACAGGCTCTGACAGCAACACTGACTAACAATACACAGCTGCAGAAAGTGGAGCTATTTATATCAGCTAACCCCCCCCCAACAACCAGGTGACAATGCAGAGATGAAGCACGCAGGAGACCAAAGGCACTGACATGAAAACGGAAACAAAACAAACCTCTTTCTGACAACACAATAAGTGAATATGAGCAGTCAACTTTAATTTAAGCAGACACCTTTATACTGTCAAGATGTCACTTCAGCTTTTTTTATGTCAAGGCTGCCCGCTAAAAGCCGCTGTCATAAAACAATGATAGAAGGTTAATGAAAGGTGAATGGACAGGCATATACCTACAGATACAATTTAACTGGTAATGCCAAGTAGCCTTTTATGATGGGACATTGTCCCATTTTGGTAGAGAGCCGTCAATGGTAATTTTTTTTTACATCAGTCTTGTCATGGCAGCACAAGTTTTTGTTCCAGACACAAAACACACGAGTCCCTCAGCACACAGGCCGCATTTTGTTAAACGATGAATTACCTAGGTCACCAGAGATACTGTAGGAATGCAACCTATTTCTGCAGCTGCATATTGAAATGTGTGAAATGAATGCTTAAAAAATGACATATTTTCCTGTATGTCCCACCTAGACATTGGGCCTAATGCAAGAGCAAGTGATGTCACTTGAGGCAGCGGTGGTTAAAGTTGAAGACTAAACTTTAGTAGACTACTAGCATAGCACACCTGAATCTCCAACTGGGCTGTCGCAAAATGCGGGAACATTTGGAAGCAATGCATTGCATGCAAAATTAAGAAAATCACATTGCAACGAGAAAATAATGTGAATCTTGAATAACGTTCGTGATGCACCAGCCTCTCACAAAAGTAAATTCACTTCAACAATTCCTCCTGTATTTCTTCCAAAAAAATTAAATACAAGAAATCAAATGTAAAAATCACTGATATTTCCATTATTTCCCATTATAATGCAATGCTTGGTGTCCCTTATTGAAGAAACCCAAACTCTTTAGAGAAACCCTCAGTGTTCACCTGAATGGAGTACACTTTTAAGAGCAAATCTGTTCGTACATGTGATTCTTGCACAAGGCCCATTGTGTCGAGCAAAATAAATAAATGTAAAAAATGAGTCTGTCAGATTTCATTCTTTTGTACTTATTAATTAGAGTTGGTCAAAGGGGTGAAAGTAGTTTTCCAAAACATATTTATTATTTAGATTACTCTGCATTGATGCACAGTACATAAAGGCAAAATCAAGAACGAGATGAGGCTATAAAAAGTGTACTCCAAACCCAAATAAATCACAGGTTTTTAATGTAAGGCCAGTGTTTTTATTCAGAGAAAACAGCAATAGTCAAGACTAGAGTCTCACAAAATATCATGTTCCTGTGTTACATACCGTAACAGTCAGAATTCAATATCTGTTTTGAACTGTTAGCATATACAGAGTATATAATAGCTACACTATTACACCGGCAACATAAACTAACAAAAACAATAAGCAACAAGAAATAAAAGCAGTTTTGTTGTTTTCTGGAATTACAAGAACAAAAAACGTGTTAATACTCAAGGGTAATAGGGCAATGCGAAACGGGGAATGGATTAGAAATGAACTTGTTTTCATCTTGTTGCAGTTCATTATTTCAAAGAGAATAAGACATTAAGATGTGCTTTCGATAAACAAAGCCTGATTAATTTCCATGGCAAACAATGTCTAATGGTTCCTGTCTTGTTTGAGATTATTTTGGAATGTCTTCACAACATACAAAGAAGCCTTTCATGCAGCATCCCCC
>CM022486.1:9361862-9478852 GCA_011952105.1 Coreoperca whiteheadi
AGCAACAACCCAAACATATCCCATTTAAAATGACCAAAACCTCACATTTGAGAAGCTGAAACAACTAAAACGATGAATTGGTGATCAAAGAGTGCGGCTGATTATTGAAATAAAACAACAAATAATATTGTAGTTGTCAGAAACTAACAAAGAATCCTGGAAGCAAAAAGATAAAGTACAAAGGGTGTATTTGAAGTGCAAGTTTGTTCTTGTTCTAACACTTAACTAAACCATCAGTTGAAAACCCAGCGTTTAAAACTTCGAATTGTCATCTAAGTAAAAGAAGGATATGTTTTTGTCAGATTCCCCCTCAGCCTTGTGAGGTATTAATAATTACTCCAGTAAATATATTGAATTTAGACAGTGGCAATTAGAGGTACAGATGACCCATGTTGGCTGAACTCAAATAGGTGGCGTTCTCATAAAGAGAAAATCAGCCTCATTACTGACGGAGAGTTGTCAGCTACATCAAAGATGATTACCACCTCTTCCCTTTTCTGGCGGGAAAGACTCTGGTTACGGCCAGGCAAAGTAAACAGTACTGTACTGGTGGGGGATTTCTCTCTGATCATCACTGGCCACAACGCTTACTCCTTCTTTTCGTGCAGATCTTTAGGGTGCATGAAAAAGGGAATAAATTAAACTGTTATTCCAGGTCGAATCACAAAGGCGTCGACTATGCATTCCACTGATGACTAGAAGATAAGACAGCTACAAACTCTGTGACGCCCTGAAGCCTCCCACTAAATTGATACAAATGAGGTATTTATATGGCATTGACCTCAAGTGGTTGAATCATTTCAAAGGTTCTCATTACTCACCTGGAACACTTTACTGTAATGAAATAAATGTGATTATTAATAGGATCAAAGGATGGTTTGGGATTTCATGTCACCTCTTATTTGTTTCTAAGGTTGTCATTTTGATTGTTGGTTCGTTAAAGGAATAGTTCGACATTATTCGCTTTCTTGCTGTGAGTTAGATGAAAAGATTGATACCGGTGGTCCTGTCTATATGGTAATGTAGATAGAGCCAGGAGACTGTTAGTTTAGCTTAGCACAAAGACAAGAAACAGGGGGAGACACCTAACCGGGCTTTCTCGACAGGTTAAGAAAACAATTACCAACACCTCTAAACCTCAGTAATTAGCATGTTGTATCTCATTTGTTTAAACCAAAGCGTAAGAAAAACAAGTTGTGGTTTTACAGGAGGTCATGTGCCAGATTATTTCTTGGCCAGGCGCAGTGACTTCCTGGAGTCTTGTTAACACCTTGAGGTTGCCAGACAACCAGCAGAGACTCCAGTCAGTGAGCTTTAGAAATTCTAGCGGTCTGATTTTTTTAAAACTCTGGAGAGTCAGGCTAGCTGTCTGCACCTGCTTCCAGTCTTTATGCTAAGCTAAAGTAGCTTCTCCTGCCTCTTGCTACATATTTACAATACAGACATGAGAGCGGTTTCCATCTTCTTACCTAACTCTGTGCAAGAAAGTTAAAACTTTAAATTTAAATTATATATAAAGCCAATCTTCATGTCATTATGGCCATGTTTCTAAATATGAAAAGCATACCATACATAGTTACATTATCTCACAAAGTTGAAAATGTGGCTCTCCTCGCCTTCTTTTCACTGAAGTGAAAGTTTATGTTTTTTAAGGTACTTTTTAAAACCAAGTTTTGATTATTTGTTAGACATCTATCTTGTCAATCAAGATTAGCTGGAGTTATTGAAAAATGTAAGAATTCAAGTCCTTGTCACTGCATCCAGTTCAGTGCTTCCTCTTCTCCACATAAAAATTCATTATTCAAGTCAGGAGCAGCTTGGCAAAATATCTTAACTGAGAGCTGTGAGTAATGTATGGCATATATGCAGGACCAGGCACATGTATTATGTTTCTAGGTCTTCATCATTGTGGCATGGGTCCTCAAATGACAATGAAATGAGGCATCGATACACAAAGGTTATTAGGACGATGGAAAGACACTGACCACAATACAGTGGGTATGATAGCAGTGCACAAGATGGGTCTCAGCAATCAAACAGCTGGGTTATACAGTGGTGGAAGAACTATTCAGATCCTTTGCTGAAGTAAAAGTACCAATATCATTCAAAAGTAAATGTATTCATTATGTACATTATGTAACATTTAAGCAGCTTAATGTTGTAGCTGGTGAAGGTGGAGTTATTTTTAACAATGCTATTGGGTAGTTTAATCACTAACAATGTACCACATTTTATAAAGCTATCATATGTTTTGTACTCAAAATGTCAATCTACAAAGTAACCTGTCATGAAAAGTACTCGAAAAAGAACTATTCAAGTAAGGTGCAAGTATCTCGAAACTGTACATAAATACAGTACTTGTGTAAATCTAGTTAGGTTTTATCACCAGTGTTATTTGTCATAAAACAGTTAAAATAATTATATAAAAAGGAGATAAAGAGGTCAAAATGTCTGATCGCCCATCACAGATGAAAAACACACAAAATATTCTTGCTTCCTATGTCATGCTTATGACAGATGCCATCATTAAGGTAGTATGTTGAGAAAATATTTCATAAGGCCAGGTGTTTTGCTTTGCAACCACCTTTTTAATGTAGCATACAACTGCATAAAATCTTATTGATTGAATGAAAAAGAGCTGGCTTCCACTCCACTCTGGCATCCCGAGCAAGCAGCACTTACAAATTGTGATCTATGGTGAGTAAAACTCCTCACATTGGCGAGCTGCCCTTTCATTTATCACGTTGAGCGTAATCACTGTTTATCTGTTTCGCATCATGGCTCCTACCTGCACAGCAGTCACTTTTAGTGGCATTAAGTGAACATGTGGAATTCACTGCGCGAGGGAAATTCACCTTTACCACTGTCCCTCGTGGTAATATATTCAGAATCACATTCATCACTGCAAAGTGATCACAATATTTTGAATATAGAAATGGTGAGACACAAAAGAATGTAATTTAAACCCAATCGGGTTAAAGGTTCAGTAACTGCAAAAGTAACGTCTCTAAGTGCTACTAAGGAAAATACATTTAGGCAAGTTTATGGGATGGGATGATGAGCCAAACATGGTGTGAGGAAAATCCTGGGGGGAGCTAATGATAAAAAGGCATCCAGAGGAGCTGTGTGGTCGTGATTAGATCTCACCACATGGCAGATGAGTAATTTGTCTGTTCTTAATGTGTTGCAGCTGTAGCCTAATGAGAGAGACCTAGAGAGGAGACCTGGCCACTAGCTCCCCATCACTCTGCAGTTGTCAGTCTCCTTGGACGTGTGGTGGGCAGGTATGCAAACAGACTCAGACGGTTTCTCTTAGGGTTCTTGTATCTTCCTTGTGAGACTAGTGGATGGAGTAAGATATTTGACACCCCTCCCATTGCCTTGGAGTCTGTCCTGGCCAACCTCAGCAGGCAATTGGATGACATGGGAGGGTTGACAGCTGCTCTAGTTCACCTGGGCCTTCTAGGCCTTAAAAGCTGGCCCATGTCCTCACTCTGTCTCTCCCTTCCTAGAGCTGATATCAACCCTGCATGACCTTCTTTTGCACCTACAGCACTTCCACAGCACACATGCCACACATCCATGCATTGCTGACATTGTTGATGTCCAAAACCCATTGTTCTTTTTATGTTAACTTTAGTTTTGATAAATTGTTTGTTTTACATAAATGTCTGGCGTGGACTTTTTGTGACAGACTTTTTGTGTTCTCCACAGGTCTGATTGAAAGATACTTATCTTTATATTTATTCAATAACACCACAAACTATGACTAAAAAAATAGCCATCATAGCCGTCAGTCTTAATACATTTAATTTTTATTTTTTTGTAAGGGCTTTCCGTCATTTTTCCACATAGATGCTTTTTGCACAGATGCTAATGATGCCTTTAAGTACACGGTAGAGTCATGTTTACTGTGTTCACAAGAAGAGTCCATTTGAACAACCTACGGATGTGGTATTCACAACTTTGGAATTGGAAATTTTCCACCAACTCCCAGTTCAAGAGTTCCGACGCAAGTTGATGTTTTTTAAAAATGTCTGAGCCCACGGAAGTTACTTTATCATTTTGTTATCTACTTCTTCTTGATCCAAACCTGACGTTGAATTGCAGAAAACCGCAAAATCATTCAATTTTTCTTTTAAAAGGGAACAGTTTTTGTTGTCAGTCATGTAGCAATTGGTGTTCTCACAACTTACCGCTTGAATGCCAAGAATATTGCATTGAAGACTTCCCATGTCAAAAATGCAATCACGAGTTCCCATTGAAGGCAGCATAACAAACAAATGAATTCACCCATGAAAACATTCAGTACTTAAATTCAGAGATCCACTCTCTTGTGTGCTTGGCATTTATTATTCGTCTTGCTGAGTGCTTTGTATGTCAGAAAACCCTTACAACTACAGTATTATAAAACTATTAATTATAAAACTATATTTCTCCTCCACATTAGTCTGTAGATTATAAACTATAAGGTTTTACAACTGCCTGTTCTGTCCATGCAAACACCACTTTACATATTAAGTGCCCAATAGCATCCTCATTGTTATGCTAAGAGGGCTGGATTCATATTTGAAGGGTTTGAGAAATCATGAGTAACAAAGGGATCTACACTGAGTGAATGGGTGAGAGTGTAGGTTGGGAATAGCAGAGTACATGTAGGCAGCTGGCAACAACATAGAGCTGGCGGTTCCTGTGCGACTTTGCCTTCCGAGAAGCTTCTCATCCGACACATGGGCAGTGGGCATAACCACTAGCCCAGTCAGGAGAAGCTCTAATAAGGAGAGGCCTTATGAATTATTGATTGTGATGGCCCCCCCCATCCATAGCCCAGCACCCCTTTAAGATACAGATTCCCTTTAAATCCAATAGGCTTTGCTGGGCTCTCAGTTGTGGCTCTCTGAGCACAGCAGCTCTCCAAGAGAAAGGGAGCAATGGATGTTCCAGAAAGAGAAACCAATTAGAGGCGGCATGGTGTCCTCTACCCTCCCTGTTCCCCGCACACTGCTATACCATGATCTTTTAACTCCTCTCTGTTGGTCAGAGTCAAATCTTTCCCCAAGCTGTGCACCCCTAATGTTCGGCTGCCTTTCTTGATCTGAGGTCCAGGCCCTTCTTCCTATTCTCTGTGGTCCACCGCCGAGACCCCCAACGGTCCGTCCCAACCCTCTAGATTGACAGCTTGCTAGTCTGCGGTGAGACCACACTGTTTATTGTTGACAGCAACACACAAACCCACAGGTCTCAAGACTCACTAACCACCCAGTCAAAAGCACTAACAATGAGGAGTTGGGGGGGGGGTTCCTCTGGATTAGACGGTCAGTGTATTCTCAAGTCTCATTGTGCATTCTGGAAACATGTCAGTCACCACTCAAGGACAGGCAAGGCAGTTTGCTTAAGATTCAAGGAGTACATTTATGAAATCACCACTCTAATGGTAATAGATATTGACAAGTAGGCAATCTTGTTTGATGGTATTTGCGATTCAGTGCAGTCTGAAGAGCAGTTGCTGGAGTCTCTGCAACATCTTATAAAATAGCTGCAATTTACAAACCATATAAATATCAAGTGATCAGTCAGTCTCAGTCACTTTAAAAGCAAACATGGCACAAAAAAAATCACTAGTTCCAGCTTCTCAATTGTAAACAAGTTTGAGTTTTCTTAGTCTTCTAGGATAGAAAACTGAATATTGTTGGGGTTTGGACTGTTGGCTGGAGAAAATATGACATTTTAAGGTATCATTGTGGGCTTTGGGATCTTGTGATGGGTATTTTTTTTACTATTTGCTGACATTCTATAGGAAATAATCAGTAGACTAAAGGATAATGAAAATAATTGTTATGTGCAGCCCTACAGTATGACTGCTTTGTGTATATTTACAGTAGATTACTCTACAGTATTTTGCTTATAGTTCTATTCATTCCCTCAGTCAAAAGACCCCAAGCCTCCATCTAAAGAAGCCCGCTTCATTAACTAGGGGTGAAATGATTTGTGCTGAACAGAGCACCATGAATGAGACAGACCTAGACTCTGCAATATTTGAGTCCAATATTTCACTCTCTTGGGACAACTGTAATGAAATTCATAAAAAATAAACCAGAAAACTTTTACTCTCATGGCTGTTTGACTTTCATTTACAAAAAAAATGCAGAGTTATTTATTGTATTTTATTTTGCCTTGGCTATTTGAACAGAATCCAGAAAAAAACAAATCCCAAATGAAGGCTGGAATTCAGCATCTGTTATGGAATTCGGCGTCCGTTGACACAAATGAGAGTGCAGGGAGATCTGGTATTCATGTGCTTGCTCACCTCGAGGCAAGTTCTTCACTTATATATGACTGTGTGTAGTATCCATTCCACAGCTTGCCATGCGAATCTCTGCCTCTCCCTCGCTCATCCAGGCAGGTCATAGGGGCTGCCAGATAAGCAGAGCTATATTGAAATATTCAACAGCAGTCAGAGACTAGACCAGAGTGTTAATGCCTGGTGTCTTGCTGTGCAGGATGGAGAGGAGGATGAGGGGGCAAGAAGAAGAGGTGGAAGAAGGAAGGAAAATAAATACAGAAAGAAAAAAAAGAAATAGAGGATGAAGAAAACAGGAGAGAGGATGATGAAGTTCATGGCAGGCCTAACTAGTCAGCTTTCTAAAGCCTGACATTTCCCACTATGCAAAATCCTTGTTTCCTGACATCCAGAGCCCTCTCCTGGCCAGATGGATTCCCTGTTTGCCAGTTTGCCTCCCTTTCCACTCATTCATCAGATCTGCTCTGCCAGACCGCCATACCCCTGCCCTGTCATTACAGATCAGTACAGATGATTGTTATCACAGGGCTCCCTCAAAACTATAAAGCTGCAGCAACTGAGTTGGGTGAGTGTATTATCCAGCCTCACATGATCTCTCGTCGTCACTTTTAAGGCTAAGGAAAAATAGCAGACATTCACTCAAACCACTGTAGACTACAACATGATTGGATCTGTAAAAAAAGAAAAAAAATGTAAAACAAAAAACATGAAACTTAGGAAACTTGAAAATAATGGTGTTAAAATCATAGAGCTGATGTAAGATTTTCCTTTATGTCCAGGGTAGATGAGAGGCCTGACCCTTGTGAAAAGATTGAGGAGGAACAGAGTGCATGCCTGATGTACTGCAAAAGTAAATAAGCACATAATCACCCTGCTCTGTTACTCCAGCCGGAACATGGTGTATGGCTTATCAGGTGAAAAATGTGCTCACATCCAGCAATTCATCGTTGAAGTCGGTTAGCTGAAGATGGTATATTGAGGATGAAGGGGGGGCAAGAGGAATGAGATATTAAGTTTAGAACACTGGTGTATTTGGACATCTAGGACACCATTCTTATTGTAAGTGACCTAATGAAAAACCCTTTGACTTTTTGCAAAGAGATCAAAAACATTTGGACGCGCTGACAATTTTAGGTTGTTTCCTGGAAAGTGTGTGCTTTCCATGGCCTGAGATTAATCTGGGGAGAATTTCAGGGGGAAAATTGCACCAGAGAGGACACAACGTTATGTCTCGGCTCATCAAGAAGCAATGTTTTTCTGTGTCTTTGATTTCTTTCTTTCTTTTTATTCCTATTCTGGGGATCCATTTGTCAGACAGTACAGACTATCATGTATGATGACACAAAAATGTATTAGAATTAGAAGAGCTGTTTGCCTGTTGCCTAATGCTTATGCTATTACACAGCAGTCACATATAAATAAATAGTATGATTATTATTTGAAAACTGACAAAGTGCAAATCAATGTCCCATTTCATAGTCATGATTAATGCACTAACCAAGGATTAAATAGTACCACCAGCTTCTTTTTATGCTATTAAGGCGCCTACCATTGAGAAATGTTCCCGGTTCGAATCCGGCCAGGACCATTTGTGGCATCTCTCTCCCCCCCGTTTCCTATGAAGCTCCAAAGTATTAAATAAAAAATATTAAAAAGATAATTATAAAATAAATGATCACATCATAAATTGTAGAAAATATATAAAGTAAACAATAATTTGTGAAATAAGTTAAGAAATTATTAGAACTCAACTTATTATAAAATGTTATTTCACCCTTCTTATTTTCATGCGTTTTTACTCCACAATAGACATTTGTATTTCAAAATAAAACACATTATTTTTTTAAAGTCTGCTTTTATTTTATAAAGGCATTTTTTCCAATAACACTTTTATTTAATGCCACTTTTTATTTCATACCAGCCAATCACATGTCTCCTGCCTCTAAAGCTAGCAAGCTCCTACCTGCATTCATATGATTATGTATTTCGTAATGTCTTCTTTATTTTTTTAATGTTGAGCAAAAATATATAATAAATCTCCTTATGGTTGCAAAATCAATGAATATGTTTTCTATAGCACTTCTATAGCGCTTTTAATCTGAGAGCACAACAAAGCACTTTACAATGCCTCTCCCCCATTGACACACACACTCATACCCAGTTCATGCTGAGATAGGCTGCAGGCCCCCTGCGACAGTCAACAGGATGAGCGGGTATAGAAAATGGATGGATGTTTTCTTAGCACAGCAACCCAATTTGTTAAATGAGAATACACACAATTATTTTTTACACAGTATTTCAATTAAAACCAGCGACTGAAATATGACATTCTTTTGGTACTTTCACTCAAATTACATCATTTGCACCTCCTCCACATAGGCAGCACATTCCTCTCTCTCAAAGTGTGGAAAATTCCATGTGTGTTGCTTTTTTGAAGTCCTTTTATGTACCATCGACATTGTCAGTGAGCTCAGCAGTGTGCATTAGACATTAAAAGCTCCGTATATCTAAAATAGGCCTCTGAGCATTAGAAGGAGCTGTGCTGCTTTAAACTTGCTCTGGAAAATGGGAGCTTATGCTCCCTCAGTCCTTTGTTTCCTGATGGTTCCAACTCTGCTCTGAATCAGCTCTGAGGAGCTTGGGACTTCAGAGGACCGTCTTGAATCCATAACATCAACCATGCAGAGAGTAACACAGAAAGTGTTACAAAAGTGTCCTGGGAATTTGATTGTTTTCAGGATAATAAGTAGAAAGAGCTTGTGTTAACTTAGGAAAAAGTCGCTTGAGAAACCCACCACATGTCACCGCTTCCGCCTGTTCTATAAAACCACTGTATGAGAAAGGAAATTAATCAATTAAATTAAAAGGCATCAATCGGGCACTATGTGTGTGGATGTGTGGATGTGTGTGTGTGTGTGTGTGGGGGGGGGGGGGTTAGTTTTGAAACAGGTTGAAGGTGCATTGTACAGTCTTTTTAGCATTTTTATGTAAAGAAAAGTTAGACAGTGAGAAAATCGAGTACGGACTTAGCCAAACAACTATGAATTAGCTAACAAAATCTGTGCAGACTTTGTGATTCCTATTAAAACAGACTACAGAAATGCATAAAAATGATTTGTTGTGAGCAGTTTCATGTAGGGACTATTGTTTTTACATGAAAGTGCTCCTAACAAGGTCTGTGGATTATGTTGAGTAACCGGGTCATAGCTTCTGGATAGAAATATTGCTGGTGAGTTTTTCAAATGTTTTTTCTCAGCGCTTTGAGCACCACAAGCCGATTGTCATATAGTGCCATTGTATTCAAAAAATGCAGACATATCTATGGCCGATATCTTCAAAGCTTGGCAATTCCCACCAAAAACGATGTAGATGGATAAATAGCATTACAGGTAACACGAAAAATATGTAATTTTGATTTAGGGGTGACCTGTCCCTTTAAGAAGGGCCTACACATACTCTCTGGATTTGCCCACCTGGAAGATAAAATATTGATGTTGTTGGATGGGGGTTGCTTCCCGGTTCTTCTTCGGGGGGTCTGCTGAGCCCACAACTCCAGGTCAGAATGAGTCACCAGCGGTCTGGGAGAAGGATGTGAAGGGGTCAAAGGGTCGGGAACATGGGGGAAACCATGCTGAATGTCAAAATGAGGGGAAGACAGGAAGGCAACAGGACATCTCTGCACTCAGCTAGCTGCCCTGGCTCGTTGACTGAAATGTTTCTCCAACGTCTACAGCATTGCACACAAGTCCAAAACAAATCAGATTAGCATTGACCATGCACTGCATGCTGGAGCAAACCCCATAACATTACAGAGGATAGTGTTAAGGCAACAAAAAAAGCAATAACAACAGTTCTTGTCTGCCTGGCCAGCTTCTGAGGACCAATAATAGGTAACATTACTTGAGATGTTTGCAGGAGGAGTGATTTGTTAATGACAGGTTTAAAGGATGCAGACAGGAGAAGGAGAGTCTCAGTCAGTGTGTGTACTGTGAATTCACATGGGTGTGCTTATACACAGCTGTCAGTTTACCAGATATGAAATCAGTAGCTGTCCTTCTGTGAACAATAATGGACTGAAAGGCCAGTGGTGCCAAATGGAGAGCAATAAGTTAAGTGCATTCGGTTGTTCCCAGGTGCACTGTGGACAACAGCACATGTGAACTACTCCTTCCCACTCAAATATCTAATCTGATGGCCAGGGACATTGCTGACACTGTATCCCTGAAGACTGAGGACACTGATATTTAACCACACTCCTAAAAACCCAAGATAAGAAGGACGCTGTAACTAACTTTACCTAATACTAAATCCATTATTAGTCAATAAATGCACACTTTCACAAAAAAAAAATGTGTTTGTTCTAGAAGTGTGTATAACTAGTATTTACATTTGTATCTTATGGGTTAAAGCAATAGTTTGGGGGAAATATGCTTATAGCTTTCATGCCAAGAATTAGATGAAGAGACTGATACCATTATCATGTCTGTAGCTAAATATGTGGCTGGAGCTAGCGGCCCGATAGCTTAGCTGTGCATAAAGAATGGAAACGCAGAAACGGCTAGCCTGGCTCTGTCCAAAGGTAACAATATCCTCCTAACAGCACCTCTAAAGCTTGCGAATTAGCATGTTCAATCTTGTTTGTTTAATCCTTACAAAAACCAGTAGTGTAAATTTGACAATTAGCTGATTTTTGCAGAGTTATGTGCCAGAATATAGTGTCTTAATTAGTGAGCTTTGGGGGTGTTGCAATGCTGACTTTGTAACCTTTGGACTAGGGTTGAACAATAAAACGAAATTATATTTGAATCGCAATATGGCCAAGTGCAAAATCCAAATCGCAGGAGCTGCAATTTTTTGAATAAGGGAAAATGTGTCACGACTTATAAATGAAGCATTGTGGTGCTACAGAGATGCCCCAGCCTACAAATCATATTCTCCAGACATAAGAGAACATGCATGTTTGGTGCAGACCCCAGCAAAAATCACATTATCATCATTTTTTTTTCAGTGAAAATTAAATGCAAAAATTACCACAAATTTCCACAAAAATCGTGACTCATATCGCAATATCTGTCAAAATAATCACATCATTCAGCCCAAGGCTAACTCCCCCTGTTTCTAGTTTCTATACTAGGCTAAGCTAACCAGCCATTGACTCCAGCTGCATATTTAGCATATAAACATGAGAATGGCTGGTTAGCTATCTTACAGTAAAATGTTATCTATTGCCTTTTCTACTGTTTAAATGGCTTGAGTTACATGACATTTACAATTTTGATTGACTAACCAGATGGAAAAGACAAAGTAGTGTGGGGCGTACTGTACTATGTTTGTATTTGTTCCTCTTTAGGAAACCTATGATGTAACAACACCTTAATCAGTTATGTAAACTTGAATAAATGTGGAAATAAAAACAACTTTTGCCATTTAATTAACAAGTAATATGTGCAAAAAGAAATTCATTGCATGACAGACAGGACCCTTCACTGTATTGACAGGGGACAATCTGACTAGCAAAGCTTGATTTCTAATAAGGGAGCATATCAGTCAAACGTTGTGACAAGTCAGTCATTCTAGACTAAGATTGCATCTAAGATTTATCTCAATAAGAAAAAACACATTTCACACTGGACTACCTTTTGAAAGTCTCTGCTTAATGTATATCTGAGACCATAAACATATGGGATTTTATTGGAAGACACACTCTAAAGAAATCTACTTCTTGCACTCGCGATTCACGCACTTTATGTACACAGTAGCAACAGCATTTATGATTTTATTTGTTCAAGAATCAAAAGCATTTCATAAGACTTGTGAGCATGTCACATTTTCAAAAGTTATAAAGTACAATTTCCGCCACATTTATACCTAAAACTTTTAAACAATCATTCCAAACTCTGTTTAGAGGCTTTTCGATTCGAAAGATGCAATTGAAGTAAACGGAAACCAAATGTCATTCAAAAACATACAGCAAAAATAACCTCTATTAACTTGGCATTTTACATAATTCAAATAGCATGGTTACTTTTGTCTAAATTCATCTATTCTGTAAAAGTCACTTTGGTGTTGTCAGACAATTTCATAACTAACTTCCCATTATTTAAAAGCTGCATTTGCCTTATTTTAATTTACATTTAGTGAGAGCATCACCTGTCTAAATGAAAGTCATTATATTACTGTAACATTTCTTCTCACTCTTCTATGACTATAAAGATGCAAGTCCCCAAAGCTGCACTGTGGTGTGTACAGTGTTTCATCTCATATCAAGTTTTCCTTGAATTATTATTATTCACGTTTCTATTAATTAGAGAACATGTCATTCATGGGCAAAGCACTCTGTTAACATTCAATTGTACTTTGTTATTCTTATTTCTTTGAGCCTTCTTTTTCATGTTTGTGATTATTTTAAAACATTTTGTGCTCCTGTCGGTTTTCAATCAATGAACGCATATGTTCCTAAGTGAAAACTTTAGGGCCCCGAAGGTGACATTTTCCTCCTTTCTGAATAGGAAACAGGGATTGCTATAAATTACCACTGCAACTGCTCATTAACACCATTGATTAGCTGATTAGCCGGTCATGAAGTCATTGTGCACATTGCGTGCATAACAATCAGCTCCATATTTTTATCTGCAGCCCTCCTCATCCCAAACGGATGCCAGGAAAGGGGGGAAGAAGAGAGGAGGGAGGTGTGATCAACTTAATTAAAGCCTATTAGACATTCTGTGAGGTGGATTGGATCAGCACTGTATTGAATAGAAATGAATGGAGGAGACAGTGATGAATGAGAGCGAGCCAATGTACAAACAGACCAAAAGCGTTCTGTGAGGGAGTTAACCATCAAATAAAGTAACAATCATGTTGTCTCATCCCCAAATTATAAAATGGAGGCATTATTCAGGGATGGATTGCCTTGTGTCTGCATACACCCTGTTGGGTCAATGCAGCCATTAGTGGAGCTCACATTTCCACATAAAAACCCTGCTGTTCAGCTCATCGGCTTGTATATAACTATCATTAGTCTGTCAGTAGAAGGCTTAGAGCATGCAGAAATACTCACTTTCAATAAAGAGATTGAAAGGACTCCTCATTGACCTTCTTTACACTAATATCTGCCTAAAAAATTATAAGCCAGTGTTTCTTTTACGTATGAATGAAATCCTCCAGCTTTAAATGCATAATGCTTTAGACTGTAATACACACCTCTGATTGTATATCCAGGAAAATGACAACTGCAATTACTCTGTAAGCCAACTATTTACATCATTCAAAAGATGAAAAATGTGCAGGTTTAGGGAATGAGAAAACGATTCATGTTCACATCCTCAGAGGGAGAAATGACATAAGAGCAGCGTCTCTGCATTGATAGGGGTGCTGAAACACCTTCAGACCTGTCATTACTGTTCCTCATGAAATGAGCATCAAAAGAGAGGAAGATCCCCCACGGTGACATTTAGAAAGTTGCCATACTACTGCTTTGATATTTCAAACAGTTTGAGGTTTAAACATGACATCTTTGAAGACTCCCAGTTTCTAGAGAATGTCAAAAATAATACAGGCACTTTGCAGAGGAGAGGATTTGCTTAAGTTTTATCAAACAGTTTTCTTGATGAAATCTTATGCTGCCTAACATACAGTACAAGCAACCACAAGATCAAGGAATGTTATTCTGTTTTCTTCTTGTAGCCTGTGTATGCAGCTGTCAAACTATCACTGAAATACCATACAGAGATACACATGTATGTAATGCAAGGAGGGTTCTCAGTTTTACATGTAATGACACAAAGAATTTGGAAAGCTTATTATGAGTAATCACGGTTGAAAATAGATTTGTAAATGTCTTTACAATAATAAAATCCCTATTATGTAGCTTCCTATCATATGCTACAGTTTTCCACCATGACAATGTCAGAAATTAGTTGATAACATAAGAAAGAATCAGATACATGTGCTGACATAGATTTGTTCGTGTTCTTCTCTAGGCCTTTCATAAATTGAACAAGGTTGACTTTCACATATTCTTTTGCAAAATGTGTACTCCTCTTCTTTGACATATTGAAGATAATTGATAGATGTTTGACAGATAGACAATAAAGGTACAATGTATACTAGACTCCACTCCTAAAAGACAAATTGTTGATGATAAAAACATAAAACCCAAAATAAAGCTTATTGCTACTGTAGACAGATCTTCAAGCCAGACTATACGGGTTTGCGGGAACGTGTGGAGTTTTGACCACTACTAGCGATATGGAGCATTGTTTTTATCACACACAAGCACATTCCACATTCCTTCTGTCGGTTACGCACAAAGAAGTGTAGCAATCAGCTATGTGAGTAAAATGCATTCAACACATTTAGAGTTTCAACACCCTCTCCATCTGCTTAACCACTTTTCCAGAGAACTGCAGCAATGTAAAACTTTTATATTTGCCCATAAAACGCTGATATCTAATAGGTCTAGCATTAGTTGAGCGACCTGGAGTTGCATAATTACAAGTCTCTTAGAAAACTGAAATAGTTTGAATAACTACTGGAAGTAATTTCACAAATGAGACCTGCAATAACTTACTAAAGCTTTTGGTTATTCTTACTTTTCTTACCTTTTGCGCTCAACATCATGAGACTCTGTTCTAGAAATTCTTTTAATGCTGTTGTTTGTCTACAGATTTTAAATCGAAGGGAGTTAGCCATCCCTGCTGTCCATGACAAGCGGCCCTATTAAGATTGGTGCTCCTCCCCACCACCCACAGTAGCCCAATAATGGTTTGTTATAGCCATGCCCTCAAAAGTGATGATACTCCGCTTTGGCTGGCCATGCTTACTCACCGTTAAATAGGGATATCTCTTTTTTTCCTGAACACCTTGCTCCACTGCTCTGTCCATCATAATAAGAGCTCTTGTATCCTAGCCCTGCCTGTGAGGGAGAAATCGGTGTGAAGCAGGGAATAACATATCACTTGGTATGCCTGGAAGCCCCTGCAAAGCCACAGTCCTAATGAAATATTAATCTGCGGCTCCCCGCTAATGATAATGCACTATCAAGCATGAGTTGGCCCAGCTGAGGCAGGCAGTTCCCTGTCACACTTGTGTTATGACAGGATATCCCTGCTATTACAGCTCACAAGTGAAATTTGAATCCGTGAATTACAAAATGGTTAAAGGGGTGGACCACTGCCTTTATTAAGTCTTTACAGCCACTGATTTCCTCAGACAGTTGCACTATAGACCTTTCACCCAGTAGCCTGTTATTTAGCATGTGCCCATTAAACTGAGAGGTTGCACTGATTTCCTTCTCCATCTCTCTTTCTTACTTTTAAATAAATGCACTTTTAGCCATATTTTACTGCAACAAAATATGGCTAAAAGTGCATTTATTCAAAAGTAAGAAAGAGAGATGGAGACGGAAATCAGTGCAATGTTGCACGTATGCAACACATTCTATTATGAATTATACAATTAATTCAATTCAATTCAATTCAATTTTATTTATATAGCCCAGTATCACAAATCACATTTGCCTCAAAGGGCTTCACAATCTGTAACATACGACACCCTCTGTCCTTAGACCCTCGATTCGATTAAGAAAAAACTACCCAAAAAAACCCTTTTAACAGGGGAAAAAATGATAGAAACCTCAGGAAGAGCAACAGAGGAGGGATCCCTCTCCCAGGACGGACAGACATGCAATAGATGTCTTAAGTACAGAATAGATTCATAGCATCAAAACTATAACATATACAGCCATGATGGCAAAATTGTTGTATATATATATATATATATATATATATAGTTATGTTTGAAAGTGTCGGATGTAAAACATAAGGGAAGATGACGGGTCCAGACGGATAACCGAGCAGCTCCAGGTGGAGCCCAACGAGCAGGACCCGAGCCACTCGTCCCCTGCACCATAGACACAGCAGCACTGCCCCAGCAGGTCGCCATAGTCACTGATCCAGATACATCTCCGGACACTGAAATACCTGCTGAAAGTGACAGTAAGATTTTATTATTCTGCAACACTTGTACCATGTCTAATGCTATTAAGCAAACACATTTTTATTCTGTAAATCATCTTTCCCTGACCCTAAGTAAGTGGTTTCACTTGCCTAAACTTTAAGCCAGAAACTATGGAGCCCCTAGGCCACATGAGCACAAGTTTCTAGCACGAACAAGATAGTTTCTTCATCACATAGTTCCCCCCCCTCACAACCTAGAAAAAGAAAAAAAAAGCTTTTACTCTTTTATTCATGTACCCTTAGGGGCATTTCTCACATGTTGTTAATGAGAGTTTATGTAAATTATGTTAAAACTACAACATTTGCTGAGCGTCCAGAGTCACCCTTGTGACGTCGTCTTACCTCGAGTAGCTAGCTGAATGAAAATTTTATCAACCGGCCAGGTAATGTCTATGACAATTTATTTGCGTGTGATGAAACTCCACGCTAAAGTAGCACAGGATGATGAGGATTCTGTGATATTAAAGTTTTTTCAGAAAATCCTACTTTTTCATCACCTTTTGTTCCTCAGCTCTGGTCTAAACAGACTGGCAGGGTTACAAGCTGCTACCCAACAGCCTAACATCTACCTGCACTCTGCCATGCATATTACCATTTTCTTTTACAAAAATAAGGCGAAAATTTAGATTTCCTTTAAACACATGAAAACTAACACATGACAGTTAATGTTTTGCTGATCTTGTTATACATTCTGTGTAATACAGTGAAGGACTGTATTAGGCCTGAAATCTGAAATATGCCTGTCACAGTTTCTTTGTGCCAGCATATGTCTTCTTTTGTCAGACCAACAGTCCAAAATGCAAAAATATTCTGTTTACTATCATATAAGACAAAGAAAAGCAGCAAACAAATTCACAACTGAGAACTTGGACTTTTATGTTTGTCATTTTTTCTTGAAAAGTGAACTAAACATCAAAATGTTTGTAGATGCATATGTAGTCAATAAATTAATCAAATAGCCGACTAATGGCTTCAGCTCTGCTTCAGACTGTAGGAACATAATTTGCACAACTTGACTTGCTCACATAAAACACATAATAGCTTTAAGACACACACTGTGGTACCCACACGCACACACTTGTTCTATTCAACATCCAGACTACTTATACGAACAACAACAGATTAGACCAGTGAGCCTACACAAAGCAGAAGAATATCAAGTGCTCGTCTGTCCTCATAGCTCTTAAATCAATTGTACTGAACGGAAGTGACACTGTCCAACAGTCAGTACTGTGTATGTACTGTATCTTCATATTTCATACATGCAGCTATAAACAGAAAGGTATCCACCCACACAGCATGTGCTTTTGAAATCCAAGAGATCAAATCTACAGAGGAGTTACACTGATTGTCAAGCAAGTTCAAAAGGAGCATTTTATCACTCAGCTTCAAAAGGGAATATGTGGCTCTGTCTTACATCAAGGCAACACAAGTCTCTTTTAACATGAAATTAATTTTAGTCTGGTGAGGAAGGAAACATTTTAGTGTAAAATAATAAGCCACCTTCTATCAATTCTGCGGAAGATGCTATCGGGGCCATCGTAATGAAACTGGAGATCTAATCCAGGGAGAAATTCTGTTGTCAGCAGTGATTTAAAACTCATAGCAGAGGCACCTCGCTGAGACAAATCCTCTTAGCCACTAAAGGTGAGACTGAAACGCTGTTCCCGCCGCAAGAGATGACAAACAGAGTTTTGCATGCCATCTTTGAATAGTCTCAACCTTGCTCGGGTGGGTTGAATTAGCATTGAGAACCATGGTAAAGCTGTATCAAACGCAGATGGTTGTTCCCTTGTCGTTTGAAAGGCTGAACATTGCCTCCCATGCCGAGTCAATGCAGCTACTGCTGGTGCTGAGGTCAAGGAGTCAAGGACAAAAGGAGGATGGAGCCGGAGAAAAATGACTTCTTAAATTCTGTAGAGTGTTTGTGTGTGTACTGTATATTTGTGTTTGTGCTTGTCTGTGCTTGTGTCACTGTGTATGGAATACATGTGTGGTTGTGTATGCATTTCCAGTAGGAGGGGCAGACAGCAGGATGCTGGCAAGGGGATTCCTGCCCATCAGGACTTGACGAAGGGAACAGATGGAGCTCTCTGAGGTGTCCTCTCAGCTCGGAGTCCCATGCTTCAGCCCTGCCACCTCACCTCCACCCCCCCACCCCGACCACTTCATCCACCACAGCCAGCTGTGCACAGCAAATGCAATTTCATCAAAGCAACTGGTCATTCTTTTATGTTAAAGCCACAGCCCATGATCCCTTGAGAATATGGGTTTCTTGAAATGCATGCCCTCAAGTCCGGGTAATACAATGTGCAACAATAAAAACTGAGCTGATCATCTGAGTAATATACAATATTGGTAGTTGGCCAGCCACGCTGTGCCTATTGCTACAGCTGCTGTAATTGTGCTAAATTAAATGAGTCTCGTTAAATGATACGAGTTCTGCCTGGCCTTGTAATGGGTGAGTGCCAGTTTCACTCCTCAGTATTAATTCAGGCTTGCGCAATTTTTCACACAGGATTATTTAGTCTACCATACTTCAGATTTATGAAAGTATTGACAAAAACAAAACACTTTAAAGCTGCATTAATCAATATTTTGATATTAACAATGGGTGAGATGATTACATGTAAAGGGTAAGGTGCTCTATGGAGCATTTTAGTGTCTTGCAACTCATATTTTAGTTTACAGAAATCAGCAGAAGTTAAACATTTCTTCTGTTTTTTCTCTAATTTTCTCTTTTTATTTAAAACAGTTTGAGGCACTTCTTGGTTTACATTAGTTTTTAATAAATATCAACACGAAGACACCTTTTACAGTCAGAGTTTTGGGTTTGCTTAAAAACACATGGAGCATTTTTGCTAGCTAAAGCTAGTTTAATGGTACAGAGAAAGTTAGTGGAGAGGACAACAGATATAAAAGTAGAGCAAATATTGGATGCCAAATGAATGTTAATGTTGGTGCTCATTAGATAAGCCACTGTTTGCTATGTTTGCCATATTAACTTTTTAAGGTGACGACATGTCAATGTCTTTACAGCTTGTTGTGCTGCCCCCAAGTGGCCAAAAGATCTATTAATGCAGGTTTAACGATCAACAGCAAAAAAACACTTGAAATTCAAATCAAACAATCAATAAAGTTCTATCTTATCTTATTTTATGTTGTCAGACAGGATTTGAAACATTCCCACAAATGTAGATTCAGTTTTTCTTTTCTGTTTTGGGAAGTAAAAATGGGGAAAGTCAAATTTACCATATCAAGACATTATTCCTTATTTCAAGCAGTGAGTGAGGGAGGTAGCAGAAGTTTTGAAAACAAAATCATATATACGACATCACAGTTTTGTCCTGTTTGCTGTGTGGTAAACAGAACGATTGTGATTCCAGGCACATCCACTAAACATTGATGTATCCCTATCCACACCTCCTCTTCAGGCTTTTTGCATGAAGATTCATTTTCGTTTTTTTAACTATCTCTGTTTTCACCTGTCTGTTAAATAACTCTGAGTTTTTATTTAGTCAAAGCATGAGCATTTTCTTGAAAGGCTGTATTTATTTGTCAGTATTCTTCCACAGGCATATTCTAATCAATACACTATAAGGTTTTAATTAATCTGCAGACAGCTTCTGTATGTTTTCTCCAAGATAAAGAAAGGCAAAGGCAGTGCCTGCTTTTTAATTTCCTAGTAGGCTATTGTCCTAGTATGATTGCATTTCTACTAACCAGTGCAGTATGTATTCAACAATACATACAGCCAGTATTGTGATGCCGCTGTTTTCTGAAAATGTATTTACCCAGAAAAGACTGAGTACTGCTGTTCACACATCAGACACATACACCTGGTAGATGATCCATATGGTGCACACCTGAGTAGATTCACTGGAGCAGTTGGGGGTCGAAGACCTTGCTCAAGGGCACCTAATTAGTAGTTTGGGGTAGGAGATTACTCGCTCCCTTCCTTCACCCAGAGACGTTCAATCCGGTGACCTTCTGCTCACAATCTTGCTTCGCTATCCTTGAGGCTACAGTTACCCTCTATTGTATAAAAAGAAGCCAAGAACAACCTATAGTTCAGCAAATGCAATCCGGCATTACCACATTAAGGTGTTTTCCATACTTTTGTCTCCCGCTGTACTCCAATGTGAATTGAAAGGACGAAGCCAGTCTTTTTCCACATCCTAATAACCTCTATAATCTGCCCAGTTGTTCCTCATTTATTATTCTTTATCGATTTTCATCATCATTCCAAAACCTCCCCCCAGCCCTTTCCCCAATGAATCATTCTCTCTCTCGCACGCTCTTTTACACACACACACACACACACACACACACGCGCGCACACACACACACGCTCCAGCTGATGTTGCAACTTCCAATCGATTCAGTGCTCCAAGCATAAGAAGTACGGCGCTATTTTATTTTCTGTATAATACATCACAATCATGCATGCTAATGGTTTATTGTTTTGCAGAATGAGCTTTTACAGAATGCATTGTTTGGTTGGGTTATTGTTAAAGTATTAATTGCAGTTTACTATGCTGAGATAACTCACAGTGTTTGACAGCTAAATTGTAGTTGACTGAAGAAAACGTATGGGAACGAAGAAAGAAATTAGTCTGAGTAACCATGCAACTTTTACATAACCTGAAAATATACGTTTAGCGAAAGCTAAACTGAAAAATGTATTAAAACTCAATAAATATAATCAGAAAAATTATTCAGTGGAATTGTATTGAAATGTATAGTAAATGACATTTTGATCAAATTCGCTGTTGTAATTTTAAGTGTTTTCTAGGATGTAGAGCTGCAGCTATTATTATCATTAGAAATGTATGTATAACTCTTTTTATTAATCAATTAAAGATTTATTCAATGACTTGTCAGAAAATGCCGACCGAACCAACGGTCCTTAAACCAAGAGATATTCAATTTATGATGATGGAAAACAGAGAAAAGCAGCTAATACTCATAGAAACTAGAAGAGGAAAATATTAGCGGCACAATAAGCTTGAAACAGAACACCGACATGTTATCATTTAAGTGTTTGTGGTGAACATGTTCACAAACAGGCTATCAACACTTACAGCAGACATGGAGCAACATTTTATATCATTTGGAATCGTGTTTCTAGCCACCTGGTAAATGTAAGTCCAATGTTCTCTCTCTTTTAGCTCTGTTTTTGATCTCTACATACTGCCAAGGAAAATATCTGGCTCTTTAGCTGCATGTCGGGTTGGCCACCACAGCTGCATGTTAGGTTGACCAGTGCCGTTGAGAGCGTGGATGTGGGTGAGAGACATACATCCATGGCGAGAGAGTGGTGTGTGTCAAGATGGCTAGAGTTAGAGGAAACATCGGAGAGATTCAAGCAAAGATGTTTGAGCCTCAATCAGATGAGGAGTCTATTGTGCACCAAAATCAGTGAGTAACAGATGTATCAGAATGTTAAGTGTAGTTGTTTACAAGTAAACTCCACAGGGCCCCTTTAATATGAAAATATTGCTTAAAAAAGCTTGAAATTATGTGTTTATTATCAAAATTGTTGGCTATTAATTTTCTGTTATTGTCAAATTGATTAATTGACTAATTGTTCAGCACTATTCAGATAACTAATTCAGGAAAACCTTTCTGCAGAAAGTATCATTTCTACAGGTGCCACCACTTCTTTTAGCCATGATATATGTATAAAGAAAATCTTTATTTTGGAATCAGGCGTATCATATGTGCACCAGAACTGGAGTTATCAGTTTTTCATATAGCAGTGATCTGGCGCCAGTGGGTCAGATCTACTTACTGAACTTTATATCACTGTGTCTTTTCTAATTTCCTTTTACCAGACTCTTGTGCCGTTGTGATCTCTATCTGTGTAAACAATGCCTTAAGGGATTAATAACTTGGGAGATGGAGGTGGTGATAAATGATGCCTTGATGGTCCCCTGTCTGAGACTGTACAAATTAACTCCAGTTCACTCTCCATCATTTCTCTCACTTCTCTGTATTTAGCCGCTCCATTATCTTACCGTACCCTCCACTGTGTTTGATATTCATCATGAAAAATACACATTTTAAAACAGCACGTATCCTGAAACTCTAATTATGTTGGTGACTGACCTGCCAACAAAAGAAGAGAATTAAAATTTCTTCACTGCTGGGTTTTGCAGACAGCAAAATGATCGCTATTTGCTCTGAGGCACTCGAGAGTGAAGGGTTTTAATATGTTAATATGAAGTGATGATTTGGAGCAAATTCAATGCATTGAAAAGCCTTTCAGAGTTCTAGCAAAATGTGTCAATGATCCATATAGTGATCTGTGTCTCTGCCAGGAACAATATCTTGATTGTGTTGAAAGACCAGGAACAATAAAAAAAAAGTTTACTTAAATTTTCTTAGGTGTGGCTCCTCTGGGCATGAAGGGCTACCTGTGATTCTCCAGTTGCACAGATCCTTACCTTAAGGGGATTTTATTGTACTGACTGTTAGTCTGCTGTCAACCCTCACATTGTGTCTCAAGATGAAACGTGATAAGAGCTATATTGTATCTATCTAATACTTAATACATTTCTTGTTGTCAGAGCTTTAATTCTCCTGCTCCATCTGTTTTTTTGTTTGTTTTATTCGGATAACAGAATTGACTGTTTGCAAAGCCCCACCCCCTTAGTTACCATTGCTACACCTGTTAAGTTCACCATTCTCGCGCGATATACATAAGGTTTATAGTAATAAAGAAGGTAGATTTGCCATTTTTGAAATAATGGCTCATTGATTTCCGACAAGTACATTAAAGTAGGTTTCTCATTTCTAGCCGACGACAGAAGATGGTAGATATTATCATCTAGCTAGTTTAGATTAATGCTTCCTTTGTGCAATTAAGTGTAGCTAGTTAGCTAAATAAAGCTAGCATTAGCTCCATGAGTAGATTGAAAACACTGTCTCCAGCTGGTGTTGTGGTGTTACCAGCTGACTCATGTTAAAAGCAAAACCCTGCAAAAGGGGTCTTAAATATGCACTTATTGGCTACATATACTGTATGATGTTGTTGATGATCCATGTAGAAGACAGCATTGCTCTTTTACTGCAGTGTAGCGTTAGTTATAAGTGTAATAAGAAAAATAATGAGACTGTTATTTTCTACTAATACCCTGTTTGGCTGCAGAGCTTACATACCTGTTCATATTTTCAAACCATTTAAGTAAGTAAGTTTTCACTTTTAACGGTACAAGAGAAAAGGCTTTTAGGATGAGGGCAAACTGATGTGTTTGACAAATGTTAACTAATCCTGGGTAACGTTGGATGAGTTTGTTGTTGGAGTGTAGATTTCCTCAAATTCAATAACGAGAAGGACGTACCTGTAGCTGCTAACATTAGGTCTAAACTCTAATGGCATCCAGCACCAGCATTGTGCCGAAAAATGTCCCCTTACCTTATCCCTAACCCCGAACCATTGTTTAGTGTTAATGTTTTTGGAAAGGCTAAAAATATACAAAAATCACCACCCTCCAAACTCTTTAAATGTCATATGGAGAAATCCAAAGCCTGATAGACCTGCAGTGCCTAATTATGGTTGCTAAGGAATGATTGATGATTGGACAATCTCTGTTTGGGGGAGGGGATTAGCAAACGGTCAATTTTGTCTTTGAACAGGAAGAACATGCCCCTCGTTCTTGCCTCTAGTTTGCCTCTGGGACCAGGAGAAATAACACAGAACATACATTTCTTACTATTTCTTAATGCCTCCTTTGTGAAGTTAAGAGTAATGCAAAGTTCACATAGTTGAGTTAAAATCTGAACTTTAAGGGTGACTCTCCATCTAATCAGATCAGAT
Organism: Coreoperca whiteheadi; assembly: GCA_011952105.1. NCBI lineage: Eukaryota > Metazoa > Chordata > Actinopteri > Centrarchiformes > Sinipercidae > Coreoperca > Coreoperca whiteheadi. The sequence goes on from CM022486.1 coordinate 9,386,005, forward strand.
TTGTGTGTTTACACACTTTTCTGTCATTACATTTGTTGTCTTAGTAACAAAACAGACTGTCACACGCTAAAATCACATTTATTGTCCAAGACCTCTCGGTGCTTCAACAAACCAGTAACATGGATTTTCTTCAGGCTGATTTTATGATGCATTTCAGAGCTGTGAGGCAGAAAGCATCCCTAAGAGCTAGCGTATTTGTCAGGGCAACAATATTAGCTCCCTCTCCATGTTTGTCATTCTCTTTTTCATTCCTTTTGTGATACACATTGAGGACTCACAATAAAACATTTGAAAAACAATCTGAGTAGTCACGTGGAGTTGCATTTTTAGAGATAAGATTTGAATCAGATTTCAAGACACCTACAGATATGGTTTCTTTTTTGTGAAGATCAAACTCTTTTAACCTGTTATAGTCCAGCCGTATGAGCCTGCAACCCAAAATCCAGGCCACAATTGACTGTGGGTCGAAAGCTCCAGAAAAGCTACTAAATGGGCCTTGTGATTGTTTACTCAGCTACTCTTTTCAAGGTCAAGAATGAACTTTAATCTAAACTGGAAAACGCATGACCCAAAATGTGACCAGTAAGGTGCCATGTGTACAGTGGTGGTACAAGGTGTCAACACTGTACAGTCCATGCACACAGGTTAATCGGTGGCAGGTGCGCCCTCTGACTGATCCTTGCTCAATCCCCTTACACCAGTACATATAGAGATACAGATAGAGAAAACAGTGGAACACATGTTAAGTACTTTCATTCTTAATCCTTCCCCCTTGATGTAATATATTTTTTAAACAGTCATTATGTTTAATGCACTTATAGCTGCTTTGCTGTTTTTGGAAATCATCCATTAATGGACTTTAAAGTTGCTGAGTTAGGATCTCATAGTTCAGACTATAAACTGTGAACATTTCAGTGAGCTACTACTAGACATATTCATGATTTATCAACGATCAAATAACGATATTTACCCAAGAGTAGTCAGCAGATTAGGGAGCCTGAGTGTGTGTGGGAATGACTCATGATGGGGTTGTAAAACTGTGGCAGAGTACTTGCTCGCCACACAGTTTAGTGGATTAAGGAGTGCCACAGTCACACTCGCTTAGGCGACTGTGTCAACAAGGGAAGCATCTCCCAAGTCACTGGCTAAATCAATGCACCGCATGCTCTGTGAGATGCTTTAGAGGTTATGCAAATGAACAAGGCTGGGATGTGACATTTTGAAAGCCCTGGATGGATCACCCCTATTAGCAAAGGCTTTGATGGATCTTAAAAGGTACTTTCCTCTCCCATGATGGAGGTTAATTCTACTCTCTCACTCCTCTTTGAACATGATTTGTTGTCAGCAGGGTCAGCGGTGAATTCATATAAAACAAACAGATCCTGCTGTAGGGGAGCCCACCTGTGAAATGGAAGCACAGGGCAAAGACGCTGTCAGGATTCAGGAAGCAGAGAGCACATAACTGATTCTATGTTGCATCAGACTAAGCAAATGTGGCGAAGAAATCGGGGCTTACTGAAACCGCGACTGGTTTCGGTAAGACTGCTCTACGCTCTTATCACTCCTGTTGTTACACAGTAGTGATTCATGGAAATGAAGCCAGTAGTACAACAAGCTGCCCATAGCTGCAGAGTCGACAGTAAGGTTTTCTCACAACACCAATCAGAAGCTAGCATTACTCATATGCAAAATTATCACAAGGCAGCACACATCATACAATGAGAACAAAATGTCATAGTCACTCTCCCCATTACAGGGTGAATACTGTTAGCACAGCGTCCAAGTGACACGCTAACCTTCATATAAATTGGTTGCAGCACTTAACTGATGAGATGACAATAGCCTTAAAAAAAACACATTATGGTAGATGAGGCTGCAATTATCTGGTTAAAAGTCCTTAAACAGAATGATTGAGGAAAGAATAGGGAGGTTGATTGAATTCTGACACACCAGCGCTCAATTAGAGGTGAAATGTAAAATCACTGATGTTACCTACAATTACCACTGTGGTTTTCTCCAAATGATTACATTTTTTTAAACAGACGGTAGAGCTTGGGCACATGACGAGTCCACTTCTATTTACCATGGGGCACTGGGCTTCTTCGAGGACAATTTTATAATCATTGAATTAAGCATCTAGTAATAATAATAATAATTACTAGGAACTAGTGCAGTAATAATTGTTTAAGATTTTGTTATTTTCATGAAATGTTTAACTTTGGTTAACGAATAATTCTCAAGTTGTGAATTAGCAGGATGACATTCATCTGAGAATAAATGGCAGTATGTACAATGTTGACATCTTTAATTGGGAAAGCACTAATGGAAAGCACATACTACTAAGCTACGCACAATGAGACTGCAGAGAGTGACAATAACAAATCCTATCCCCAAAAGTGCACTACACAGAAAGTCAGACATCAGCTTTTCTATCATGTGAAATTTTCTATTTGTCATCTAGGGTGCTAGCAATATGCCCCCCTAAAGCATGTAAAGGGAATATACTACCAAATGGGGCGGCTGTGGCTTGGTGGCAGAGCGGTCCCCTGCCAATCGGAAGGTCTGTGGTTCGATCCCCCAGCCATGCGTCCAAGTATCCTTGAGCAAGATACTGAACCCCAAAATGCTCCCGAAGCTGCGCCTTCGGTTTGTGAATTTTCTCATGTGTAAGTCGCTTTGGATAAAAGCGTCTGCTAAATGACTAAACGAAACATCCTCTATTGTACGGGCCAGGCACTGGTCCTCCAACAGACATTCATAATTCATAATTTTCAAATATTTAACTTGGGCAGGCAATCACAGAGGTGAAGAGAAGTTGAAGTGTGTGATCTTGGGAAGGGATGTCAAAGATCCAATGCTGCCACTAATGAAGAAAATACATTTTTCAAGGGTTTGAAGTGGACTTCATTGCTCTATGAATGGCATAAAAAGTCATTAACTCAAATACATGGAGCAGACTAGCAGCACCACTATGCGCAGTACAAACATGATTATTTCAACTGCAAAATTACCAGAGGCCCACATAATGCTTATTTATTTTTCAAATTTAATATTTTAATCATTCTGAATACTTAATTAGCTATTAGGATAAACTACACTGCTAATCTCTAAATTGACTCACTAAACATCCAATAATTAATAATTCAGTTTTTAAACAGTTATAAGACAAGGATTATGTCTTAACATGTTCTTAATAATGATGTAAAATACATATATCAGCTATCATTAATGAATAAAAGATGCAGGATATATAACTCTGCTGCTCTGAGTGTAACCCCTGTTGTTTAAATTATGGGTTGCTGCATTCCAGCATGTCATCAGTGCTCCTAAACCACCATCAGAGCTGGATAGCATTAATAATAAATTATAAATACTAAACGAGTCATCATTTACTGGTGAGTGCTTTTACAAAAGCCCCAGTCTTCATTATACTGTAGCTTCTGGTCTCAATATGAAAGACAGGAAATTAATGGTAGCAGGAGCAGAAAGTTCAGCCACAAAAACTATGTAGTCATTCATAAATACCAAGGGACAGTAATAGTGCACACAGAACAAAAACGGAGAGGAACCACCAGGGAATTCCTGATGCTTGTGACAATGGACCAGAGTCATGAATATTTAAAGTGGTGCCACCAGATGAAAAGTCTAAAGGTGTGGCAGGTTACATCAGTGTTAGATTAAATTAATTTCACCTACTCGAGCGGGTCCTCTGATTGTGCTGATTCCAGTTTTAAATCCAGGTGTGGATACAGGCCTTAAGGCTGGCTTATATCCCCTGCCATTGCCACTGGCTGATGTGAAATGCCTGCTGGGATACTTGTTTACACCAAGTTAACACAGCTCAGCGCCCAAGCAAGCCTGAGTAAGAGCTAGAACACTTCCAGGGATTTGGCGGGTCCTTGGCGAAATGCTGACTTTACACTGGGACAGTTCTTGGGCTAGCACTGGTGACGTTTCACAAGTCCATAAGAACACAGACAAGCACACACATTGAGAGGGGGAGTCTATACTGACCCATTCATTTTAGCACCATGGCAAGCAGCACACCAGGCTACAGCTCTACTGGACTGTGAACAAACTTTCCTGACTTTTTTTTATCAGAGCATTGCATTGTGTTAACCCTGAGTTAAATATTTACAGTCCTGACCTAGGAAGGGAGAGTTCAACTTTCACCTTACAACTGCCAAGCCTACTACAATCTTTAGTAACTTAATTGAAGCAGTTCGGGCAGCTCTTTGATCAAGGGCGCTTTTTTATCAAGGGCACTTAAGAGGTAGTTTTTGAGGGGTCTGAGAGCGCTTATTAATATACTCCCATACCCAGATTTTTTTCTGGCCAAAATTCAAACTAGTGACCTTGTCGAGTGCTCCCTTCTATATCCATTAGGCTGCCGTTGTGCCAAAAATAATGGAAGACTACCACAACCACCCCACTTAGTGTTGTAACATAATGTGTTATTATATGAAACTGTATTTTAGTTTTGCTCCCAACATGCATAAATAGATCCTCATGTCTCCATTGCATATTTCACTAGAGGACAATGGAGTCACATCGAGGCATGTCACACAAATCTCTATTGGCAATGTCTGACATCTAATCTAATCTTGTCCTCCCTCCATTTCTTTTCACTGCTGGTTTAACAGGCTGTTATGTTTTTAGCATTTGTAGCCTCCAGTGCACAGACTCTCCTGTACCTTATTGAGTGACTTCTCATCTAGGCAGGATACTTGGTTTGACACGGCTATGGGCGTCAGGATGCCTCATAAACCTTCAATGAGTCTGTCCAGCTTCTTTACCAGATCAGAGCTTTCCAAGGACTCCAATGGACTCACACTGTGTTACAAGGTGCAACAGTTTGGTCCTCCAATGACATGAAAAAAGGGAGATCAAATCATTATAGATTAGTGGCTATAATATGATGATTGGGATTCTCTGCATGCGGCTGGTTCGTTATTCCTTTTTCTGATGGTGTATGTATCAGTGTTGAACCAAAAAAAAAAAAATGTTCTGAGATGTCTCTTTATTCCGATATTCTCATTTCTTGCTTCAGGCGAAGACAGCAATACACCAAATGCACACCCACATGCATCATTTCAACAGCATCCCCTTTGGTGACAAGTCCATTCCCACAAGCATTATCAAACGTTAACATTACACTCCAAAATAGCAAGAGTGTTAAAGGATAGAGTAATATGAAAATGTAAGAGCACAAATTTTAATTGCCTATCATCAGATCTAGTTAATCACATTTACAAAACCATTTCTTCTTCTTCTTTCTCTTGTCCCCCACACAGCCTGCTTGAGAGTCTTTAGTATGAAGTCATTTTTTCATAAATGCAATGATTAATATTATGTTGCAATGTCGGCTATGATTTTAGAATTATTTATTGAATTCAGTCTGGGGCCTTTGGCTCTGGGTGACATATGAGTCTGAGCAACCTGTGCTGCAATGCAATACCTGTGGTACACAGATGATGAAGTCATGCATTCAAAATCACATTAGCATGGCTTTGACCAGTTTTACATAACGTATCCCCGGATACTGTGGCTCCCACAGGGACGTGAATAAAGTATAAGGCCTTATGCAGAATCTTCCTGTGTTCTAAATATCCCCTCTCAACTTTTTATAAATGTGCAGTATTTATCATTTCGAATTCTACCACAAAAAGCCTCTGTGTATCACTGGGGGAAGGAGAGGGAAATGGCAAAGGGAGTACTGGAATAAATTATTCGCAGACAAATCTTTTATTCCAACACAGAGCACAGAAAACAAGTGTGCCAGCTCCCCCAGTAATTCAAGAGGTACTTTACTTTTGTTCTTCCCTTTGTTTTCAGTGCGAATGTGGAAATAGAAGTTGCTAAATAAGGCCCCTCCCATTTCCCAGCTCCCCTACGAGCTTCGTCTGTCTTTCTCTTTCACTTTGCCAGCCTCTCCAAAGCAATAGATCATTACCTGTTGTCTGTTTTCAGTAACTTGTACCTCCGACTCAGGTCCATAATTTAAATTACGAGTGACAAAGTCCACACTCTAAGCTGGCAGAAGCATCCCCTCCAGTGTTTATTAAGTTTGCCAATTGAATAAATTACCTGTGGTGGCTATAATTGAATTGACCTTATAAAATAACAAGAGGGATGGCTCTGATGTGGCACACTGAGCGTCACACCTTCCTACGCCCCGTATGACCCTCTCTTTCATCGTTTGGTCTGGATCCCTCTTATTAAGACTTCATTACTGCCACACTATCAATATTTCATCCTCATTCTCTCCAGCTGCTTTGGTTACGGTGAAGACGATAGTCAGAGAGGAGGAAACACTTGGTCAAAGGAATGAGATGAGGGGCGGGAAAGGGAAAGTAAGCTCTTTCATTGTGCATCACTGAATGTTTAAAAGTTTTACATTAGAACTGGAGCTTCCAAACAAGACATTCTGCTTTCAAGCTGTTAGCTGCGTTGGTGGTCAAAAGGGTCAAATTTACATCCTGGAACAGCACACACATCACTCCATAGAAAAAGCTCTAATAATCTCGGTAACATCAGCTGATCATAAACCATATTTTTCAGCAACGAATTGCTTCTCATTCATACTGTATTATACACAACTGCATTCATCTTCTTTGGGGGTTAAAGACATTGTTAAAGAACATCTTCGCAGTGTTGGAATTTATTTGCTTGTTTGTGTTTTTCCACCACCAGTCCAGGGATTCAAGCTGAAGCCTTTCACTCACACGCCCACCATGTCTAACCTCTAGCTCGCTACCTCCCTCCCTGTGAAATCTAAGGCTCAAAAGACCTGGGTTATTGCAATAGCCGAGGACTGCACTGTGAGCAGATTCTGGGTAAAACTCTAAAAGTCTTAGAATAACATTCTGTTCTTTAGTGAAGTGTGTTCACTCTGCCAGCTCAATCTCTTGATCATGTCAAGTGTTGCGTCAATCTGAGAAGTACTGCAGTTTCTCAAGGAATGTTTCAAGGCCTGCGTTGTTCCTACACCTGGGGTTCAAGTGCATGCTTGAATTATTGATGCCCCGCAGGTGCGTACAGTGCGGCAAATGATGCATAACCTGCATCTACTCATCCACACTGTGTTAAGGACAGTATTTAGAAAGTAATATTCACTGAGAGAAGATTTTATTGACCCGAGAAACCATTGACTGTTATAAAAGACCACTATAGATTATTTAATCATAACATTTATAAAGTTCAAATAAAACAAAGTGTATTCATAAAGCACTTTTAAAAACAAGCAGAGTTGACCAAAGTGGTATACAATAAAATAACACATATACAATAAAATAACATACCATGCTAACTGCAAAAAAAAAAAAAGCAGCAGAGATAACATTACATTACTATCCCATACACAAATAAATAAGTAAAGGAACAGAGGAGTAAAAAGTGAAGCATAAAACCTCAAGGACAATAAAGGACCTACAGTGTCGAAAACTTCCTTCAACCAGCATGTAGCAACAATGTCCGGTGGACAAGTAGTTGGCTTAGTGTTTGAGACGAGATATCTTCATCTGAGCAAAGGACACAGGTTCAAAATTACTTAGGACAGTAGAGCACGGAGCAAGGACGGAGGGGTCGTAGGGAGGAGATGAAACAGAAGATTGGATGTTATCAATTTTACTTGTGAAAAAGTTTAGGAGTTCATCACAAGTGACTGTGGTTGGCACAGGGAAGGCAGTCACAGCAGGGTTAAGGACTGTATTAACTGTGTCAAATAGTACTTTGGGAGAGTGGGAATATTATAATCAGCAAAGTATTTTGCCCTCATTGCTCTGACAGATTGGTGATAATTAAGACAGCTTCTCATCATGTCAACTTGACTTTCCATTTTCGCTCTACTTTCCTACTTAATTGCCTAACAGCGCTGGTGTCATTATTGAGCCAGGGTTGAGTTTTAGTTTTAGGTTTTCTGATTGTAAGTGGGGCAACAGAGTCCAAGATGGTTGAACACAGGTTGAGTTAAACCAGGTGATTAACTCTTCTGTGCAGGAGGAGCAGGCCTCACTGTATCAGGACAGGGAAGAGGCTATACAAGCACTAGTGCATGTGCTAGCTATAGAAGGGTTTATAATGCAGGAGTACGAAGCAGGTACTTGAGATTTGGGAACAGTATAAAACAAGGTGGAAAACCTGACACACATATGATCTGAGTTCCCCATTTCCTTGGGGAATGGTCAGACCGAGGGTAAAAACTAAATTTAATGTTTGGCCATGATTACGGGTTAGGCCGGAAGCTAGGTGCACTAAGTGAAAAGAGTCCATAATACCAAGAAATGTTGTGGCTTTGATGTTTGATGAGAGGTCAACATGAAAAGTAAAATCACCAGAGATTAACATTTTCTTCATGATTCACAACTGAACAACTGAGGATAAAAACTCAGAGAACTCAGTGAGGAAAATGACATACAGCCTACGGGGGCGATACACAACTACACAGAGGACTGGAATTGAACCACCGGTTTTAAACATCAAGACTTCAAAGCTAGAATAATCATTAGTACCAATGGGAGTGCACTCATGGCAGTTTCTGAAAATGACAGCTAAGCCACCCCCATGGCCACTGGGCCAAGGGGAGCCGTAAAAGTCATGTTGTCTTCACCAGGCTTCAGCCAGATTTCTGTCAATAAATGGAAATCTAGGTGGGTGGAAGAGATAAAATCATTTTGAATGAAAGACTTATTTGAGAGAGATCCTACATCTAGAAGAGCCAGATTACACATTGTGGTAGGTAATGAGGTTAGCAGTGACTCTATCTTTTATGTAAGAGAGGATGTTTTTGTCTACAGCTTTGAAACTGCCATGTGGACGGAAACAACCTGTCTTTCACATTAGTCTGAATGGGAAGACCAACGGCTGAGGGGGTTAATGACAGGTGGCGCCAGTAGGGGGAGTTCTCACGGGAAACAGTACACTAAGGTGGCACCATAGAGGAAAAGGGGGGTACCAGGGTGTGTGTGTGTGTGTGTGTGTGAAGTGTCACAGTCAGTCATGTGGACATGATTGCACAGCATGGTGCAAACCCAGCTTGTTAGGATGGATACCGTCTCTCTTAAAAAAGGAAAGACGTTCCCAAAACTAGGTAAGATTTTCAATGAAGCCTACGTTCTGAGCCAGTATTTAGAGGTAAAATAATCATCCACTTGTGGCGTAAAAGCAGGAGGAATTGCATCATTTCTCAGCTTCCAACAGCCAAAGTACTGCAGTGATGCAGATGTTCTGTTCAACATCAAAATGTGTTTGCTTGGTTATGTGTATGTGTCTGTGTTTTCGCCACCCTGTAGTGTGTGTGCTGTGTTTGTGTGTTTCTCCTGTACTGCTTGTATGTAGTGCATGCATGTGTGGATTTGTGTGTGGACGTGTGTGTGTGTGTGTGTGTGTGTGTGTGTGTGTGAGAGAGAGAGAGAGAGAGAGAGATATCTTGAGATACCTGGCATCACTGCTGCCTCTGTTTGTTTGGCTCCAGGCTTTCAGACTGTCAGAGCGAGGGCTGTGTAGTGAAACAAAACACGCTGTCATCTCCGTAACAAGTCTAGCCGCCGGGACTCAACACACACACCTCAGTGAGACAAGATGCTATGGCACAGCCTCTAACTCTCCACATTCTGGCTCTAGCAGTTGACACTTAGGACCACAGCCACTCTGGGGATATTGGAAAGCTATGAACCACTGTTCTGTTGGTGTGTTTCGTCTTGGTATTCCATTATGCAGCTCAGTCATTTTTGCATAAGCACATTACATGAGGCAAATGTGACAAGTTGTTAATCATGTATCTACTTGGGAAATCAGCATTGGTTTGAGATAAGCCACCACACAGACTGATATGTGGAGACAAACGTGCTAATCTAGGAGGAGGTGAAGATGCCGTCTCTATCTCTGAATTGTTTTTTCTTCCCCAGCAATTCTGAGCCAACTTTCATGTTGTTTGTCTTTGCCCATCTGTTTTCTAAACACCATGCTCCTAGATCACACATCAGCCCTGGTCTGTAAGCTGTTACAGACGGGAAGTCAAGCGCCTCTTTCAATTACTCTCTTATTGGCTTAGACCTCCCTCTGGACAGGCCAGGCCCAGTGTCAATCCTGCTCATAATGAGAGGAGATCTCTCCCCACGGAGGAAGTGTCTCTTTGGGTTTACATTATGTGTCCTCCTGCTCTAACCCGACAAACAGGAAGTCCAGGGGGCGGGGGTGGTATGTTTGCAGTGTGTGTTTTTTTGTATCCTCTTCTTTACTCTGCATTTGACATTTTCCACAAAATCCCTTCACACACATACTATAATCTTTTCCCGATCTCCAGCATCTATCTGAATCCAATCTGTGACCGACTAAGCACCAATTTTTAGAGCTATATTTGACATTTTGTTCAACAGAGCATGCTGCCCTTTTGCCTGCCAGCTAGTTGTCTACTGTAGCTGGCCAGTGCAATAACACGAAACACCAAAACCACTCTCCCAACTAAACTTATTTTTCTTCCCCAGGGATTGCAAGTGCGTTATGTTATGTGTGTATGTGTGCGTGTGTCTGGGGTGTAAGTGTGTGTTTGCATTTCCCAGCCAGACAGCTGTACACCAGCCCAGTGTGAAGGTCAGGGTACAGCCCGACTAGCAGCAGGAGATGTCACACCAGGACAGCCCATGGCAGCCATGCACAAAATTGCCTCAACAGATCACAGACCTCCACCCATCTGCTGTGACTCCAGATTGGGGGATTGCAGAAGGTGGAATTCAGTGGTCGAGCTAATAGCCCTCAGTGAGATTCACCACAGTAGCATGGACCGATTTGTAAATTAAGTGTTTGGTCCCTCAGAGATTTGTGAATTAATGAAATACTGTTGAAATACTCTATGATTGTCATTGAGGTTGCACTACCAGCACAGACCGATCAGATGATGGCGGTGTGATCACTAATAAATCATCTACTACCCTACTAACTCTAAATCTAGTGTGAATAATTTAATTTTTGTAAGTTAGTAAGCACTCTAGCAATATTAGTATATTTACCTTGCCAGTGTCTGCTGTAGTTTTGTATCTTTTATCAGAAATGTTACAGGTAGAAATTTGACATGCACTGGTAGTAATATACCTTTGTCCCCAGAAATGACAAGTTGATACCTATGTTGTTGCTAGGCAGCATTTTCAGGACGGCATAAAAGATGGGAGATACATGGTACATGGTAGGCCTAGTTTACTGTCCACTGGGCCTAATGACCAAATCATGTCTTGCCAACTTTGACAATATATAAATATGGCCACCTGGCAGCCTACATCACACCACCACGTGACGGTGGTAGAACCACAGCCGGAGCTGTCAAGGTAAACAAACAAATATTGCTAGTCTGTCAATAAGAAATAGCATAGAAAAAAATTCAGGCAAATAAGGAGGTTTTAATATTTTCTGGGGCTGCTGGAGTGCAAAAACACACCTCAAAAGTACAACTAGTAGTGTAATCGCAAAGTGTTGCAACAGAAGTGGGATGGAAATATATTTCAGCAGCACATCATCCACTTTCTAGGAACCTGACAAAGTCAGAAATGTGTAAACACCATCATCCAGCACATCCATCACAAAAATGATTTGGCTAGACTGAAGACATTGAGAATGAACTGACAAGTGAAGTGCAGTGACTAAGTTTCTGCGTCAAAGTTTAATTACATTCTCATAGTGTGGAAATTACAAAAGTGCTGACCTCTGGGAGATTTTGATGGCTTGCAGTCACACTGCATAGAATATGTATTATTATTATATACAGCTTTGAGATTGGTTGGGGGGCTGAACAGAAAGTCTGTGAGCAAGCGTCTTTCTGTCGGCAGTTTCTATTTCTGTTTCCGTTCCTCGTGGCTGATGTGTCCCATCTTGGAGGAGTCAATCTTCCTCACAAAGGAGGAGCCTGCCTTCCCCGGGGACATCGTTTATTCATGTATCAGATTTATTTTTTGCTGCCATGGCCTCCCAGGATTCACACCGCATTTATTACGGGGGGGTAATGAAAATTGAATTCATATGGCGAAGCCCCACATGCATTGTGTGACTGGGTGCAATGTGAAGGTCTCCTCCCTCCACTACAGCTGGCTGTATCCACAGTTCCAAAGTTGAGATAGAAATTTGAGGTGAAAAAACCCTTGAAAGTTTTCAAGGAGAAAAATGGTGTCAATTTGAAGTAAAAAAAAAAAAAAAGAATATTTAAGGAAGTTTGTTTTTTGTTTCTTTTTCTTTTGCAGTTGGGTTTGCTGGGGTAAGAAAGGCGGCTGCTGGTAGAACTGAGGAAAAAATCTCAAGTTCTCTTTGGAAAAGAGTATATCAACAATGAAACAATTGATTGTCATCTTATATATATCGTATTCCAAACAACACAGCCATAAGCAGCCTCTGTAAAGATGCACTAATATTTAATTACATAATGTATTGCACTTCTATAAACAGGACAACCTTCACTCTTTAGCTGTGTCCCAGGATGTCAGTTCTAAATTAACTTGATTTTTGAGTGTGTTATTGATGGACACTATTGTCCCATAACACAACGCACAAAGGAAACGGAGGAGCTGTTCACAGCTTGAAAAAAATACAACAAATTGTTGAAAATGATGAGACAGCCCCGGGAACATCTCTGAAAGCCAAAACTAATTTATTACATCTGAGGAAACATCATTTTCTGTGTCTTTGTTCAGTTTAATTGGCTGTAGCTTTCTAAAATAGCAGTTTGACTGACGTCCGTCAGTGCATGTCTCGTTTTATTTCCTGTTGAACTGCAATCATTTCCTGTGCTATTAAGATTATTATGCTATACACGTTAGTATAGAGCGTATATACAGTGGTATTAGTATTTACTTGGGTTTGATTTGTATTTTCCTACTTTTACTAGTGACAATGTCAACACCAAACAAAAAAACATCTTCGTTTGTAAAGTATAATGTAATAACTTATTTAGCCTTCTAATGCATATAGGTACACAGCTATGTAGAAAGTTAAACACACTTCCAATGAAGGCTGAATACAAGGTGTGGGCCTTTGAAAGTTTAAACTGGAAGCCACTGTGCAAAAAAGTGATTAGAGTGTGACTAAAAATCACAAAACAATGACATTTCATAAACATGCGTTAGACCAAAGGTATTGTCAAAATACATTAGTGCAGTAATAAGGAAACTAGGTACACAAAAGTACTGGCTGTCAAATCAGTTACTTTGTCCCTCATGGCAGGAAGTAACAAAGTATCATCAGCTACAGATCAACATTAAGCCCCCATAGATAGTACAGCAAAGTTATTAATCTGGTAAACATACACATAGTCCAAGTAAAAAGAGAAAAATAACAGTTAGTGAAACAGTAAATTAACAGTTACTTAGAGTGTTGAATTTACGGAGCCCCGGAGTGGCCATAATAATTAATTTCCACGTTTTGATTTATTCACGAGATAAGTGTATATACAGAGAGCATGTGCAACAGACCAGCCTTCAGAGTGTTGAGTATTGGGAAATGTTAATTCTGAAGGGCTATGAGTTAACAGTTTGAGTCAAGCATATAGAGACTGCATTATATAGATCTTTACTGTCATTGTGCTTTATTGTCATTGTGTGTAGCTCTGGTTGCGTCTGTTTGTTTTTCTGTGACAGCCAAAGAGGTCGGTGTGTATCAGTACCGCAGCTTAATGCTAGTCTAACTGAGACAGCTAAGCTGTGTCTCAATCCGCACCCTTCCATGCACTATACAAATGTAAGTTGTGTTGTTGTTGAACAACGGATAGAAGCGGATAGAAGTCATCAGTATGTTTACTGGGTTCATTTGGCAGTAATTCTCTTTCCGGTTGCAATACGTCATTAATAAACAGAAGAAGAAGTGTCAACACTGACAGCTGAAGTGTCACTCCACTGTTAATTTGTCATTAACTATGCGTCGAAGTATCCTTGAGCAAGATACTGAACCCTAAAATGTTCCCGAAGCTGCGCCTTTGGTTTGTGAATGTTCTCATATGTAAGTCGCTTTGGACAAAAGCGTCTGCTAAATGACTAAATGTGAATGTAAATGTAATTTTCACAATTAATGGTCCAGCAGAACCTTTTTGTAATGTAACGTTTTTGTTCCATTGTGGTAATCTTTGAGGGCCCTATATAGTGCATACATTTTACACTGAAAATTCAGATACTCAAAACAAATGGCGGAGGATAAATTTTGTGCACTAACTAATAAATAGGGACTGATTTTGGACACAGCCTGTCAAATACATTATACTTCGTGCAAGGCCGGAACACCAGTGAAAGGTCAACAAGTCCCCAGGAAGTACAACAGTACAGTAATTACAACACTAATGTAGTAAACACACACATATCCACAAGGGAACAAGGAAGAAGAATAAAATACACAACAGTTAGCCAAACAACAGTTACTAAGAAGTTGTATTAACTACACTTTACATTAATCCATAGCCTGGTTAGCAGAAAAAACTAATTAGATAACATAATTACTAATCAACTATCACAAAACCGCCATAGTAAAACCGAGCCTATCTGGGAAGCAGATCAAAGATGCTATATTCACAAATCTGACAAAATGGCGGACGTATCAATGTCACTTAAACTGCTATGGAACTGTGCGAGTAGCTGTTGCTACTAGCAACAGAATGTTCAGCTGAAACAAACCTGCTGGTGGCAGAGAAATAACTAAAAATACTTTTATAACAACCTATACTGTTTTAATATACAGCATCATAACAGTACAGTTTTATTACAGATTACACATTCAATAAACTTCAACTGTTCAGCCCTGATTTCAGCTCTGTCTTAATAAAGATTATGTCCTAATACATATTTCTGTCACTGTTATTGACAGTGCTCTGCAGGTAAAATGCATTAATTTAAGTGGTGATATTCTACATTTTATATCACTCTGTGGTCTAATGGGGATCACATGGTTCGATGATAGAGTGACTTACTAACTGAATAATTCATTTGTTTATTTATGGGCTTGGATTAACACTTTGAAATTATTATTTATAGTGGCATTCCAGCAACATCAAATTCACAGAGGACCAGCATGCTCAACTTCAAACTTTTCAAATATAAATTGGATGCATGCAGGCTCACTAGTATGAAGTCAGCAGCATGCATAGATTAAAATAAAGTGACTCAAAATAAAGTGAGGCTTCACACTGGGACAGGGAGTCAGGAACCGGCAGTCTCTTTCCTCTGTGGAGTCTTCATCTCCTCCTGCTTCATCTTCGTCCCTTCCTGTTCCACTCACCCTGATCGTCTGTCTCCTTTACCTTGAGTATATTTTTCCTTCATCTGTCTCTGCAATGCCTTCTGCCATGCCGTCTGCCTGACAGGTTGGCCTTTTTAAATGACCGTTTGTCATTGTGGGAGGCGTCAAGTTACTTTCATGAGCGGCTTGCCCTCAAGTTGGAGGTAAAAAGGACAAAGGAAGGAAGAATGAAGAAGGGGGAGTGGTAGACTGAAGAGAGAGAGGAGGGGATGAAGGGAGGCAGGAAAGGGGCGAGGGAAAGAGGTGAGAAAGGATGGGTGATTTAAAGAGAGAAAATAAATTCTTGCTTCACTTTAAATTACTGTGCGAGAGAGCATTTTTTCGCGCCTGATACAACACCAAATTATGAAAGGTAATCTCTAGTGTGAGTGTGTGACACAGTGATAACTTGGGCAGGTGGAGAGGAATCCTACATCCTTAAGACCAGGAGTAGAGCCAGCTGATTTTATCAAACATGGCTGATGAGCCCTTTGCTGTCAGTGTTTTTTTTCTCTCTCTCTCTCTGTCTCTGTCTCTGCCCCTTCCTCTCTCTCTCATTCTCTCATTTCTGTCTTACAAGTTCAGTGGGCCTAGCCTGCTGACATGCTTCAGCACGACCACTAAGCACTTCCCCACTGTCGGTTCTAGAGTTCACACTGCTGACAGTGCCATTTCATTAGTGTCCACTGACGCACAGCCAAACTCTAATTCATAATGCCACAAGGCATTACGTTGTACTTTTTTTTTCTCCAGATCTTTCCCTTTATTCCCGGTTTGTTCTGTGTGAAGGAACTATTAAAAAAAAAACTATGTGCTCCATTCCTTCACACCAAGACCATAAATCAATTAGGTGGAGAGTGAATGAGAATGACAGTAAACTCGCCCGAGCATCTGAAGCCACAACCAGAAAAGAACACCACAAACTCATTTATATGTGGTTGGCTTCCTCTGAGCCTTTTCAACACTTTAATTAAATTGGATCTGCCTCCTAATTATTCTAATTGGTAAATTATAACTTGATTATGTCACATTACGGCTCCGTAAATCTAAAATGCTCATTTGCTTGACAAATGCAGCAATGTACTACGTTTGAAGTGAACGTGGGATGGCCTCGGTCGTACTGAGGGGAATGCACAGAGTATTGAAGGTCCCCATTTATTTTCGGTCGCTGCTCAGGGTTGGGCGATTATTTGTCTCCTTTAATCACGAGAAGCCCAGTCAGTTAGAGCTCTTTTCATTTTATTTCAATAACTAATCTGGGAATTGGGAGTCCTGACTTTATAACGCACATGCTGTAATTATATCCAAAATATATTGCCACGCTTTTTTTTCTTTTGTGTTCGCTTCTTGATGGGAAATGCCAGAACCCACGTCAACCACATCAGCTAGAGATTGATGGTGTTAAATTTGCTGAACTGAAAACAGGCCCCTAGAGAGGGAATTATTTAATGTGATGACATTATCAATACACACCTACATGCACCGATGCATGTCTTTGGACGGCGGGAGGAAGCCGGAGAGGTAGAGGGAGAGGTGTGTAGGTTAATTGATAACTCCAAATTGCCCCTTGTGGATGAATGTGAGTGTGAATGGTTGTCTGTCTATGTGTCAGCCCTGCGACGAGTTGGCCACTGTCCAGGGTGTACCCCGCCTAAGGCCCAAAGTCACTGGGATAGGCTCCAGTCACCCGCGACCCCTAACGGGAACAAACGGTAGAAAATGACTGACTGACATTATCAATACATGTGAATTGAAAGTCAGGAGTGTCACTGCTCATCTACTAAGGGGAGATGATGATGAAATAGGATGATGAGCAGCTCAATCGAGACCCACTCGAGAGTTTAGTAAACGGAGGTGAGCAGTAGTGGTCTACTGACTTCTGCAAACATCAATTTCAATACTTACCCAAAGATGCCTGCTCAACGTGCAGCCACCTTTGACCCACAACATGACCCACTGCATGACCTCTACTGCCTGAAGCCATCAGCAGCACACAGAGAAACTTTTGTGTGGGTAGCAAGTGTACATGTACCGTATGTGCGCTTTATGTGTGTGTGGAGAAAAACCCACACTGGGAGAAACACACCTGAAGAAGCCATTTGGGAGTTATAAACCAGAGCTTTGACTGACGCTCAGAGGCCAGTTCGAGTGGATCACCACACTACAATTTTAGGTATTAGTAGGAAACATTCTCGCCATTCAGCTCCATTAGCACAGGCACAGACAAAGATTTCACAGTTAAGCTGGATTTAGACTTGTTGCGAAGGGTTAATCGAAGTCCTGCCGTAGAAATATGAGAGTATGAAACTTAATTCATTCACTGTGACAGAAAGCGTCGATCGTGGTCAGCAAAGTTTAGCAGCGACTGTAGTGTGGCTTTGCTAGATTTGTGTGGATATATTTTTACAAATATTCCTTTTAAACAATTTGCATTAAACTCCTTATACATTGTAAAGAAATAAAAATATCTGCCTGATTACATTTTTCCCACTTAATATTTTTAATTCCCAGTCTCAATATCCACTTCTGGTAATAAATGCATGATTAAGGTTTTTAGAGTTATGTTTAGGCAACCCAAAGCAATTACATGATAAAGGTTAATGTTTAAAAAATATTGTGGCAACATCACAATAATGAAGTCCAACGGGGCAAGAAGGTTGTAAGCAAGTTAACAGTTTAGGCAGATTCTCTTAATTTTTAGGTAAACCCTAAAGTTGGTTCACCAGTAATGTCGCTGACAATCCCTCTATGAAAACTGTATGGGAGCACAACTATACTGTAGGTAAGTATGGTAAATTGAAACAAGATGTTGGTCTGTAATCTGCGATGGAGTTTTAGGGGGGTTGTATTGCTCGCCTTCATTTTCTGTGGGTTATCTTAAATCCTGTATGGTCCAGCCCTGTTTGACTTTTGTTTAGCAAGGTTGCCATGTTCCTGGATCCCAAAAACAGAAGGTTTTTCAAGACACAACGGGAACCCCTTGTTTTTAGTGTCAATGTCATGGCCAGTAATAACTATGAAATTTACTTTGGGACTTTTCAGGGGTCTTGACTTGTTGCACACTGTTTGGAATATGCAGCTGGTAAAAATGCTTCTCAGCAACAGATTTAGAAGAAATAAAGCCCTGTATCTTTGATCAAACAGTGGAAATGTGACTCAGGCAACATTTAACCTTGGCTGTGTGTTTTACTTAACACAGTCCTTGGAGATGTTTAGACCTCTTTAGCATTTAATCATGCGCTATTAGAGGTGGAATAAGGAACATTTATAAACATTTCATTTGTCAGTTCTAGGAGGTTGTTATTGTTACCAGGATCTGCACAAAGAAAAGCCCCAGAAGAATAAATGTATCCTGTTCTGCTTTTTACATTTTACTTCAAATTAAGAAGGGTTCATTTTGGAGTTAAGTAAACATGCCAGTACATATTTGAGACATTTTCCACTGACACTGAAAATTTAACCACCTGAATGTTTTATGTGAGTCATCACTGACTTCATCCATGTGTCTCTTTCATGTTTGGTCTCTAAGGAAATTGTATTTTCTTTGTTGCCACAAGCTGTGATTTTCAGAGAGAGGATGGTTTTCATGTTAATTATTCTTTTTGCAGATTTACTGAACTGTCTATGGTGCTGATGACGGTGTACAAAGTGATTGCACAGGATTTAGCTTTTTTGGTGTGGCGACATGATTTGTATTCGTCAGTGTATTGAGCTCACAATTATGGAATTTCTCATGAGTGAAAAGAAACAGTAGAAAGATGCCTGGATGCAAATTCCATCAGTGAAGTCATGAATTCAAATCAGGTAAATCAAATGCCTCCACAGTACTTTGAGTCTTGATTTTGTCTGTTCTTCTCCAAGCTCGCACTGACAGCATAAATCTCACTTGGTGGAGTTTAAGGCCAAGGACAATATTGAATAACCAACCGCGGCAGAGTGACAGATTGATCTACCATGAACATGATACAGATGTAACCACGCTATTCATCTTCTCACTCTGTCAGCGTATTAAGATGCAAGGTGTGTTTGCCATGCCCCGGTAAATAAGCTTTTATTGCATCGAAGCCTCAGGGACTCATCTGAATATTTAAAATCTTTGGGAGAATACACTGATTTAGTAGCTTTGAACATTCCCCTCAGGGTGCTGACAACAATGTATGAAAGTCAGCTTCAGTTGATCATCAATCAATGAAGTGACAGAAAAGAGATGTTGGATGATGGAAAAAATGAAGAACGTCCATTAGGGTTAAATTATCATTAATATGTAGAGAAAGGAGATTTTATCAAGATAAATATTTCTTTTTTTTTAACTTTCAATGATCTACCCTTAATGCTAATGAAAAAGAAAAGGTTTCAATATTATGGAATCGTCACAATATCAAGTTCCCAGAAATGACTCGTTTCACATTTCAGTTTTATATTTTGAAAGCAAAGTTCATGTTATAAACTCTGTGTTCTGCACACTGGCGAAATATCAAAAATGAATTTTCCAGGCATGGTGGGTTCAAAGCAATATCAAAACCTCAATCTATCATCAGTACCTTATATCTCTGAAAAACCCACATGAACTGAGGTGGATATTGATCATGATACTAGCACACACCGAAAATCCGTGTGAGGTCAAGAAAAAAAGATCCCTCCGAGGGACCTCCAATTCCCACAATCCCCAGTTAACCCGAACATCAGCACAAAGTGAAGCAGCTCTCAAGGTCAGAGGAGACGCCTCTACCTACATAAATCATGAGAGGAGTCATCACAAGAAAAACTCGAATGCCCATAAGCGTCACTCAGCCTCAGTGTGTAAGCACTTTTTTTTTCAGTTCCCCCACAAAGGCATCCATCAGATTTTTCTTCTTGATTTTCTTTTTCTGTTTGTCATGATTCATCTGTTTTGTCTTCACGTTTGTTGCAGGCTATCCAGTAAAGGTGGATCTGCAGGCCTTTGTACACAGCTGTTTCTATCTTCTTATCATCTCCCTGTGTTTGTTCTGTATTAAAACACCTCTGAGTGAATATTCACTTTGCCTAGAGGTGCGAGCCACTGCCATCAAAGTCTGGGTGACTTTCTTGAAAAGGTGAAAACAAGCAAAATAAACCCAAAATTCCAATATGTACTGTCGAAACATTTTGATTTAATTTGTATTTTGTGATGGGTGGTTGCAGCTTCCTTCAGATAATTTTAATGCGTTTAAGTGCCATTTTGTAATATCAACGTTGCTATCATTAGACAATGACTCCCACTCATCTTATCAGTTGGAAAAGTCGCCCTCAAGGACTGAATCGCATCTTTTAGCAGATTACAGAGTAAAATGGAGACATAATGGTAATGGCATATTTCCCTTTTAAAGGATAAAGCTGTCGATATTTAATATTTTTCTTATTGTCAACAAATCAAAGACCAAACGTGTTAGTCCATCTCAAAAACACTTTCCGACTTCTTTAAAACCTGTCTGTCGCGCTCAGCCCCAAGCCCATTTGTTCCTGAAGACATACATCTTTAAAATCGTGTCACAAATGTAGTTTATTTTCTTTTTTGTATGTCCCAGTTATTTCCCATAACAGCTGGACGTTGTAGTTTTTGGCAAATGTTATTCAAACAGGAGTATCTAGTGCATTTGTTGGCGACTATTTTCAGTGGTGGATCAAGTGTTCTAGTGCAGTGTTTGTCAAATGTTTTGCTTGTGACCCCTTCATATGAAGCAATCTCTCCTAGTGACCCCATTCCACAGGTTGCATGTCTAACAGTTATAAGCAGAAACAAAAAGGGTATTGTTCCTTCTCAGACTGTTTCATCAGAATCATTTTCAGAGGCCTGGAGAGGTGAACCGTATTTCACATGGAACATGCAAGGAATAGAGAGAATTCAGAAAAATAAAAATCATTTTGTGTATCAAGTTTATATTTGTTCTTATTTTCTAACCCAATAATCATCACATGACCCCTTAAATTCATCACACAACCCCTGACTCCCCCAGGCTGGGAGTCACTGCTCTAGTGTGTATTTACGGCACCAGGGCGGCGTATGTATTTGGACAAAAAAAACTACAGTGCCCATGTTCATGGTAATGAAGGAACATGTCACCCAGTGCTACGGCGTGGCTCAATATGTCATTAATTGTATTTGAACCACATTGAGGGTCTATGGCACAGAGGAATAAGCTTATATCAGGCTTTGGTTGACAATACTTGCTAGTATCAGTTCATTGTTGGTTTTGGTCTTTTATGGGATTTGTTGAAATTAGAAATGTAGAATATCACCATACTTATCTTTTGCCTTGTCACACCATTCTTGAGAATATGCGATCTGCAAATTTACAGCATGAACATGATGCATTATAGATAAACTCATACTTCTTCTCCAGGCCTAAATATGGTAGTTGGTCTACTTTAAAGGATTGTACAGATGACTTTGATGTCGATTGCATGGCTTCTCTTCTCTGTCCTTCAACAAGCGTTCACTCATCTACACGTTGTTGTCTAAGTTTCTCACAAAGGCCCATTAGCGTTTCTTTTTCATGGGTCTTTGATGCACCTTTTGAGAGAAATGGCTAATTAAGTAGTCGATACCTCTTGCAATTCCTGGAAATTTGCTTATTATTGATCCACCCTCCATTTCTCCTGCTGTGAACCAGATGCATTTCTCTATTGATCCCACATCAGACTGTGCAGTGTACCGGCACAGTATTTTTAAATCTCAGGCTATTACCTATTGATTTTGGAAAACTTTTCATTTTTGCTCCAAAATACCTACAAGTTTAGTTTGAAGGGGATTCATTTTCAGCTCAAAAGCAATACCAGAATCACAGGGGCGTTAACTGTTACACTCATTATGAAAAATGCATTTGTTGCCATTAATTCATCCCAGGTACTGCCACAATGTTCCTGTGCTCCATTAGTTCAAAGGCCATGCCTTGTTTGCTTGACTCCATAATAAATCCTTTTGTCATTGCCAACATCATCATATTAAAGGTGTTTGAAATGTTCCAAGTCAACAGCAACCTTAGTGTTAATTCATGTCTGATTACAAGATTTCTATATATGGCTCCTACATCAAGGTGCACCCATTGTGGTTTTGATCCAGAGGTGCTTTGTTGTTAGGAAACAGGGGGAAAAAAAAATACATAAAAACAAAAACAGAAGTCTATTTCTGTCGAGCGAGAACCCTCTGCAGTCTCGTGGATGTCAGAAGTTGAATTTACAAGACAAAGGTGCTGAGTGCACTGCCAACATGCTGCAGCACTCTCTTGACAGATGGATGAGAAATAAACGGCAGCGGCTCAAAAGAAAACGCACTCCCTGTAAGCTGAAGTAAGCTGTTTGGCAAGATGTCCACTATTTCTAAATGACAGTCGGGGCTTTATCACTTTATTCTTTCTGTAGTATATATTAGCCATATGTTTGTTGGATCCCCGGTCTGGTCAGCATTTGTTTCACACTTAAATTCCAATTTATCGGCCAAGTAAACAACTACAGCATTTTTTAAGCTCATAGTAATAAGGTGTAAGAAGCTTTTTCAAGGTTAACATGTTTAATCCAAGCTTCCTCTAGTCTCAAATATATTTAGGTAATTTTACTTCAAGTATTTTGATTGTGATTAGTAATTTATCTTTAAATAGGTTTCCAGAGCGCATTGACCTTGAACCACAACAGGAATTCCAGTTTTCTCATATTCGCTTCCCCTTATCCTTAGTAATTTAGTATGCCGTTGAACTGTAGAGTTAACATAAAGTTGAACTTGTGTATTTAAGAAAAGTCCTCTTGTATGAATATGTAATGAAGTTTTCCAGAGTCTTGGCCGTGATTATGGCTTATGAATATGCATACTTTAAATCTGGGAGACTTCCACACTGTTTGGAAATTTTCCAGGCAAAGGGTGTCGAGCATCACACTGTTGCTACGCCAGGGTAACTGATGGAGAGGCACTCTTAATATATTCATAAGAAAACAAGCAAAACATTGTCTGAGATACTGCATGTACGCTCACGTGAATTTCTGCCATTAGTCTCAGCAGGTGGTCACACAATGAGGTGGAAATTCACAGATATGACAATTATTAATCTGCAGTCTTCTGTCATCGCTCACAACTATCATCATAAAATTAAGATGCAGCTATACTATAGGTTTTGGAGCAGTTCAGATGCTTGTCCTCATATTGTGGCAGAGTGACTTGGTGCTACATAGGCTCTCGACAGGCAGACTTTACTGCAAACTCCAAGTCATTCTATATGTTTATGTCGCAAGTTTGTATCCTACACAGATGCACAGATTAAACTAGGGATGTCATAGATGTGGAATGAGAGTTTATTTGATAAAGAGCAACACTGGGTTGTGCCATCATACTGTTTTCACATATATTTCTTTGTGGTTAATAGCCCTCAGTTGTTCTTGTGCTGCATGATCAGGTTGAGTTTATCTTTTAAAGGGTCAGTTCACCCAAAAAACCCTCAAAATTTTCTCACTTACTACTAGTGGTATGTAGCCATGGAGACAGTTCCTGTTGCATATGCTGAGGTTCGTAGAAATCCATTTCTGAAGTAAATGGGATTTTCTTTGTGGTTTTCACAGCATTTAGCCAAAATCTCTTTCCTCAATGAGCTGTTTTCATCAGAACTACTTTCTGCTATGAAAATGGTTAACAGGGCTGTGTCTGAGCTCGTTCACTACTCCCTAGACACTCAATAGTTTACTTAATACCGAGCAGTAAATTCAGAATTCTGAAACATATCAATCGTCATTTAGCTTCAACGCTGGCAAGTATGACTTAAATTTGTGAGGTTGTTATCAGAAAGTACTGAACATGGCATAGACCCTTCTGTTTTTTGTGGGCTTTTGGGGGATTTTTGAGGATAATCTAATAAAATGCACAATATGCAAAATAATGTAGGGAGTGATGTCGGACACATCCATTGTGTTCTGTGGATTATCCCCACTTTATGATTCTGGAAAGATATGTTGATGTTGGGGTTTTCCAATGTATTTTTTCAATGCTTCAACCACCACAAATGATATTCAATTAACTCCCATTGTATGGAGGCAGAAATCTCTCTGCATGACTAGAAACCACTAGAGGCAAATCAGGTATGTTTTTCTTTTAATTCGGTAGATTTGACCCATTGAAGATTAGCATAAGCATCTATTTAATTCAAGTCAAATTATTGTAATCTCAGTTTTCTTATGAGAAACATATTTTTAACCTGTACTTTTTGAAGCAGGTATATTCAGCTTCATAGTAGTGCAGATGTTGCCAGCATTTTCTCTCTCTCTCTCTCTCTCTCTCTCTCTCTCTCTCAGTCTGCATATGTGAGTGAGAGACTGTGCCTGATACGGTGCCCAGGTGATGAATGACCAACAGTGGATAAAGTACACAGCAATAACCTCCAGGCAATCCAGAGCACACTCTGGTACGGGCCAACAAATTTATCATTCAATTGTCAGAGGATTTTATCAAGTATGTTTTCTCCAGTGTCTTTTGATTTATTTTGCAATTTATAAAAGTCACTCTGAGTCAGCATTCGAAAAGTGTCATTGCCGCCAATACACAGCAAACTTATGCAAGGCACAGGAAAAATCCAGGAACAGGTCCGGAATTGAACGGTGACCCATGGAAACAATAGGATGTGGCATTTAGAAAATTCTATTAATTTAGCAATTCTCAAATCTGTCCACAACAGAGGAACATGAGTGGTGTTGAGGCCAACAGTATGCTACAAACTAAACAGATGACCTCGCTCTCTCTCCTCTCTCTGCTCAGACAAGTGTGTGGGTTTGTGCATGGTGTAGGAGGCACACACCCTGCTGAGCCCCGTGGGCTATGAACACTCATCAGCAGATGGAGTGCACTTCGCTATCTTGAATAGAATATACATGCTCCCCCATTACACAAATGGGTCTACAGCAGTGGAGAAGTTGTCTCAGCAAACCACTTGTTTATTTCTGTCTACCAGGCTAATTGTTAATCATTTTCTTTTTAATCGTGGTGGTGGGCCTGGCCTCTCAATCTGCAGTGGCAGGCCTCCCAAGGCTCGCCACTGCGATAATGGGATGTTCAGTCTCATGGGTTTAGTCTTGCAGCGGCAGCCTGTCCCCCAGCAGCCACTGAGCACAGCATGAAGGCAGCCCTTGAGGGACATTACCAGGCCAGCCTCTCGGATGCGTAATATGTAAGCTGCTTCTCACAGGAGGCATGCAGCCTGGTTCTCGGTCTTGCCCAGCTCTTGCATCCCTCTCTGGGGGCTTGGCAGTGCCCATGTGGGGGTGGCATTGATTGATGATGTCCACTCCGTTTAACACACTGTGGAAACCCAATGGCAGATGGGAATCTACAGATGTATGCTTCGGTGCAAAGATACATAAATCCAGGTCTTGGGGAAGTTGGCTTTGCTATAGTGGGTCAGGGTGCTGTTTTACAAGTGCAGTGGATCATGTTGCCGTCTTTCTACATATAGATCATCCCATTGAACATGTATCATCCAAAATGGCACGTGTCAGGAGAAGGGTAACTAATGATTCAAAGTACTACATCACTCTTACAGGCAAAAATACATGGAGCCTGTTTAAATATTGGTCCGCAATGTGAGTTATTTTCGCCCATTTAAAATGCACTAAGTATGAAATTGAATGCAGGAGTATTCTTATAATGCATTTATTGAACCATTATCACAATGTATTCATGTTATGCGGTGTAGTGCCATGTCCAGAGAAATCGCATTTGTGCTGCAGGTTACCACCAGGGGCGTTTTTAGGAGTTGACAAGGTCTGGGGCTAAGCCTAGGCCACCTGGGGCTGAGGACTGGGTGTGTGCGCACGCCAGAAAATGTTTGGGTCATCCCCGCTGTTTTGCCTGAAACACTACTGCCTACATTTCATTTCATTTTTCTGTATTGTATGACTACTGCTTGATTGCTGTGTTGGATGCCTGTTCTCTCGTGTTGCCGGCTTACCTGAGAAGTTAAAATAGAGCCTAACATTAATAATGAAATTTGATATATACTAGCTACCTTTCTCAACCCCCATGGTCTGGTCATGACTATAGCTCTACTATTTACTAGAGCTGGTCAATGAAAGGATGAACAAACATTAAACTTGTATTAACTTGTACACTTATCTAAAGACTCCTTCCTAAACCTGATACAACATCTAGGCTATACTGTACACTACACACTACAGATAAGGTAATTACTCTACAGGGAAACTTACCAAAGATGGCTCAGTTACCAATCAGAACTGCTTATGATTGTCTGTTGAAGAATAGGGCGATGCATGAATGATGACAGACACCCAGTGCACCACAAAACTGGTATTTTGAATGGTATAGTAGTAACCTATTTATTGAATCCGCAGAATCTCTAGTTTTAGGTGATCCCTCAGATTTCTCTCTAACAAACTTAACCCGTTAGAGCCTCTTACAGACAGTAATGTTTTTAGTCCCATTTTACTTTTTACTACTTGTTTTACACTGTACAGTGTCCTTGAGTTTGTGAAAGATGCTTTCAAATTCAAATGTATGATGATTATTGTAAGTATTATGAAGTAGTTATTATCTTTTTTATCTCACAGGCTATTCTATATTTTATGACTAGTGCATTTTATGACTAGTGCATGTTATTCCTGAGTTGTTCTGTTTTCTTGTCCAACGCGTTTCATTGTACCACACAGACACACACACACACACACACACACGCACAGAGAGCAGTGGACAGGATGAAATGTGCCCTAAAGAATGAAAATAGTCTGTTCTTACAACTATTTTATTTTAAACAGAAAAATACAACCGTAACCTTACACCTTCCGAATTCAAGTTTCTCTCTTTCACCAAACCAAGAGCAGCTTAATTGCCTCGTCAACTCATCCTAAAACACACTTCACTCCACATAAACAAAATAAAACTCACCCAAACCGTCTTGGTTAGTCTTTCCACTGTTCTAACAGTTGCCAACTCTGGTTTGGTTGAAATAAATCCTCACTCAGTTAATCACAGAGTTAGATGTGAAAATACTCTCGCTCTACAGCTGTTTCTATGGCTGCCTCTCACCTCCCCTGCTGGCCTCTTTGTGCTCGCTGAATGAGAGTCTGTCGCTGAGCAGCAGCTCTCACTTGTTCTTTGGAGGCGGACCATTAAATGAGCTAAATAAAATGGCCCAAATCGGCCCAAAACGAGAATAGGCTAGTTTGGTGTCACTAGCACAACAACTATCATTGTTAACGGTTTAGCTGGCTACAGTGGTAACCTATGCTCTGCTCATATCATGTCATGTCATATCATATCAGACATTTTCCTAACTCAGCATGAGACGATGTTTGTGCCACTGCTGTGAAGAACTGCCAGTACGACACGAGTATCTCCAGTAAACCGTCTCTGATTGGTCTTGCCTCTGCTCCGTTGCGTTCAGTGAATATACAAAATTACAACGCCACCGTTTTCTTTAGTGACAAGCCACTCAAAGTGGAGAATTATTCGGGGCTAAAGAAAAAATCTTCGGGGCTACAGCCCCGAATGCCCAGCCCTCGCGACGCCCATGGTTACCACTTGTTCATTCTGCTGAAATTTGAACCCCCCATTTCCTCCACCAGTTTGATTTGACGTATTAATCTTATCAACTTTACAAGTGTGCAGACGTGAATAACTTAAACATTCCAAAGTTATTTTCATGCAAAAGGGAGAAGAGGGTAGGAGGAAGTTATTTGTCGGTCTGGTGAAGTGGGAGGAAGTTCCATTTAATTGGATTTTGATGTGCCCTGTTGTCATGGCACCCAGATCCCATCCTTACACATGAACTTACGTGTACGTGTGGGTCTGTGTGTAAGTGTGTGCATATGTGTGTGTGTTTGTGGGTGTGTGTGTGTGTAAGACAGAAGAGCAAGTGAGAGACAAGGTGGAAGAGAGATGGAGATGGAAAGACAGACGGGGAACAAAAGGGGGAAGAATTATCTGACTCAGGAAATGAGCTTCTATAAAGAGCGTTTAGTGATGGAGTAATATTTGTTTGAGAGAAATAAATGTGTTTGGCCATTTGTCACAACGGGCTCAGGCTACAGCTGGTTAAGTGGCCACAGATCCCTTCACCAGTGGCAAGTGAAATCACAGCCAAGAGGTTTAGTGCATGGGTAATGAAAGGACACAAAGTCCATCTGCATCTCAGTCTGGTTTGATGCTTTGATGTGGCATGTGCTCTATCTCGATTTATCTCCAAAGGCGACTCTATAAAACCTCAGATTAGCAAGACACACACTTTATTTGTCTGTGCTGGATGTGGAGCACAAACACAAAAATCCTAAGCGTATTTCTTTAACCCCTAATTAACTTATGGAGAAAACTTTCCTGTTAAAAGCAGCAATTTGGAGAAGTAACCAGACAGTTGCTACTGTCCAGAGTGTCTTGCCTAACTGCAATGGAAAGGTTGGGAGTTGCTTTTGTTAAGGGTATGTCATTGATAGTTTAAGTTCAATTTCAACATTATCATTTATTTATTAGAAATGCATTCCAATGGAATGAAAAGGTTGTGCTCCAGCTAGCTCTATATAACACACAAAAATAATCTAAAACGATAATGATAAAAAGTCCCAATTTTTTTTCGCCACTTGATGGCAATTGGACAATCTTTAAACACAACACTGACATATTACCATCTTATAAAGTTGTTGTGGCTAACATGTTAGCAAACTGTTGCTTATTTACGCATCCAGCAGACACAGAGCAACATTAGCATTTATTTGGAATCGTGTTTCTGACATTCTGATGAATGCAAGTCAAAAATTCACTCTCCTTTTAGCTCTGTTTTGGTTTCCAACAACTCCTGAGAAAAATATGTGGCTCTTTATAGCTGCAAAATGCCCCACTGTGTTCACCAGCTAGTCACTAACTTTGTCTGTCTGGCATTTGGTGCTGAGAAGGTACATACAGCTGCCAGCTTTGAGGCTGAACCAAAATTGGAACTGCAGAGCTGGTTGCTAATTCTCTGTGGGTTTGTTATTACAAGCGACCCCATTCATATTACACACAGCAATGTGTGTGTAGCAATTGATTGCAGCTTTAAATAATAAATATAAGCTACAGTTCAGAGAAAGTATTAGGCAAAAGTTGTACAATAAATACAGATATACTATAGTTCTATAAATCAAAACAGTCAATAAAATATTAATCATTTCTCAACCCAGATTCTTCCAGCTAGTGTGCAGATTCAAATATATAACTTTCATGTCATGAGCTTGCTTTCCCTCTTTTCGCACGTCCAATCTTCATGCCACATGTTAATTTGGTGAAAAATAAGTGGGCCTTTTAATTTCAATCAAAACAGCTACAATTCCATTTATTTGATTCCTTCTTTGATTATATGTTTGTGTATTAACAGTAAGCTGAATTGATCAGAACCCTGACCAGGCCAGAACACTGAAGTTAATGGAGCTGAAAGCTAATACTACAGTGACTAGGGGAAAAAGACCAGAAGTACTGATTCACTTCATAAACACTGTGTTAAATTAATTGCTGGTCCCAGTCCACAGAAACAGAGTCATTAGTCTATAAATCCGGCCAGTTGCCAAGGATGTTAAGAGTGACATAAGGCAAGATTAACCATCCATCCTCAGAAGTACCAAACTGAGTCACAGTTGAGTGTGAATGTAAACACTAATATTGACATGGGGAGCTCTTGTAGCTTTGCTGTGCACAAGGGAGCTCTAGCCAATCCAGTCACACACACACAGAAAGACACTTCTTTTGAGGACGCCTTACAACATGAAAGCAAGCACATCCTACTTTTGTGAGTGTGTTTTGTTTGATTTTGAGAAGTGTTCCCAAAGCAGAGAGTAGACACTCCTAAAATAATTTACTGGAGTCATAATTTCGAAAAATATTGAGACAAAATACGGAGGAGGGGACAATGGAGGAGGTTTTTTAAGCGACAAAATGAGTCTCACTGCATTAAATAATGGACTGTGACAATGTTCATCGCTGTGATGGCTTGCTATGCTCCATAGCATTTTCATATCATATAATTTCTTGTGGTTGGCGGATCAAAAATGGATAAGGAAGCACCTCAGCGTTGCATGCGAGCACTTAGATCCCACGACAGTGCTGACGAGAATCTGGAGCATCCAAATTTAGTCGAATGAAATCCAGGGTTAATCACCCAGGATGCAACACAGACTCTCAAACATCTGTTAGAGAAGAGAGAGCACGGTGGCTTGCATGGAAAATTCATTTGCTCTTCAAATAAATAGAGGGGAACAGTGAAATTACTTTCCGATCGCTGAGTGGAGAAGAAATAATAATTCAGTTTTTTGACCACGCTAAAAATAATGTTGAATGGAGAAAAATAGGGAGGCACAATTATGCTGTCCACAGGACTGCCTCTCTTTAAACAGTGAGGAGTGTTTTATAAAACCATAACGTATTATTCTAAATGGGCTGGCTTATCACTACTCATTTGCTCCAAAGAAATGAATCGGTGTACATACAAAATCTTAATTGCATAGTGAAACTGAACAAAAAAACTGTTTCAAAGGTAAGCAGCTGAGCACACACAGGTTTAGCTAGCCTATATTAAGCGAGGCTGTGCAAATGTTGTAGATATTAACCCACATCAAATGGATGCCTATTGCTGGCCAAGTGAGCTTAAGTGCTTCATAAACATTTCAAATATTTGGACCTCAAATCTATGCAGTGTGGACATAAGATATGGTACTGGTTTTCTGCAAGGCCACAGCTCTGTGGCTTACCCTGCACTACAAAAAGCTTTGTTTTGTCTCTGGAGAGCTGGGGGTTCTATCCTAGGTGAGCCTAAACCCCACACTCCATTCTATTCTACTCCATGCTACCTGAAGCGGTGTTGTAAACAGTTACATGAAAGTGCAATTCTCTAACGAGGAGTTTTCCTGGCTGTTAAATTGTGAGTAGAATCTTTTGGCTGGATGCCCGTTAAGCTCCTGCTAATTGTCGGGGAGGAGGGTTACCTTGAAAACACTCTTCAACTCTCACTTCACATTAAGGCTAACCAATACGAAGAAATGAAGAGAGAATGAAACAGACTTAACTCCAAAAAACTTAAGACAGCATCCTATGGGAAGATCCGTGCCCATTCATCTTTAATGTATCTCAACTTGTGCTCCGAGGCTCTGAGGACTGACAATGGAGAACAGACAGAACGAAAGAAGAATGGGAAAGGGAAAGAGGGAATTTGGAAGGAGAAAAGAGAGGACGAGGGGGCAGCTTACTGGGGAATAGGAGTATACTGTGAATGATTGATGAGTAGACAGGGCTGTTGGGTGCGTTCGCCAAGCAATAAAAATTGACTAATCCATCCTTTTCACTCCCTGAGGATCATAGCCCCATAGCCGTCACTGAGCTAGTGGGGGTTTTGGAACTTTCCAGTCTGTTCACTGACCAGTTTTCAAGAAGCAAAAACAGTGGAGAGGTTAGTGCCAAACGGCATCCAGCCCACTGGAGTCTCTCCATCACCTCCCTTTGCAATTTTTTTTTTTCATTTCCATCATGCTTTCCCTTGCCCCTGCTGTCTGTCTATCAATCTGTCTTTTTGACTTTCTCTACCTGTCCATCTGACTCTGGTTTGGTTAATTTGCCTGGATCAATCTGTTCTCCCCAAAATGTCCACACTCATCTCCTGTGTCATTTCCCCCTTGACCAACCACTCTCACCAGTGTAATTTTCCCTCCAAACTCACCTTCATTCATGCTGCATCCTGATTACCCTTTTCTCCCTCTTGATGCTATTTTTCCCATCAGCTGCCGGTACTTTTTGCTAAACACAGAGTGACCCCTGTTGGTGGAGAATATACTTACAGGCAGCAATGGCAGATCTTTCTCTTCTCTAGGGGACATCAACCGTGAAATCAGCCTGGCATTGGCTACACTGTGACAGACCCTCTGTCTCAGGGCCATATTTGCCCCCTGCTCTCCCCCTTCACTTGGGAAGTAGCACCAGTCAGCAGGTGGGGTTAGTCTCTTTGCTTTTTATGTCTCCACAGTGTTTCCTCCCTCTATTTTATAGCTACTGTACAGCTGACCAAGTCATTAAAAGGCTCTTAACTTGTAGCTGGCAATCAGTGCCTTCTCTTGTTTTTCTCATGTGTATTAGCAAAACACACTTAAAATGTCAATTGTCTTAACCTGCATAGTATCTAGCAACTACAGCTTTCAAATAAAGGTAGGGAGGCAAAGACTACCATATTTCCTACTGGGCTCTAAGTAGAAGTGTGAAGTAACATTAAATGTAAATAACCACAAAAATAGAGTTGTGCTTTTTTTTAAAGCAATAATTCAACATTTTGCTTTCTTGTTAAGCGTTTGATGAGAAAATTCCTAACACTGCAGTAAATAAAAGGGTACAGCCAGTGGCTAGTTATCTTAGTATAGCACAAAGAGTGGAAACAGCTAGCCAGGCTCCGTCCAAGGCTCCGTCCAAGGCTCATTACTTAAATCTTAAATCGCACGTTAAATCTTGTTTGTTTAATCCTTACAAAAACTGAAGTGTGAAAAACAACAAGTTGCAGTTTTATATTATGTGCTGGATTATTTGAGCTTTAGAGGTGCTGTTAGGCAGATTTTGTTACTTTTGGAAAAAGCCAGACTAGCTGTTTCCAGTCTTTATGCTAAGCTAAGCTAACCAGCTGCTGGCTGTAGTTTCATATTTACAGTACAGACATTGGACTGATATTGATCGTGTATCTGTTGGCAAGAATGTGTATTGCACAAAATGTTGAACTATTTCTCTTAGTATACTACTGTAGTACTTGAGTAAATGTACTTATTTACTTTC
Organism: Coreoperca whiteheadi; assembly: GCA_011952105.1. Taxonomy (NCBI): domain Eukaryota; kingdom Metazoa; phylum Chordata; class Actinopteri; order Centrarchiformes; family Sinipercidae; genus Coreoperca; species Coreoperca whiteheadi. The sequence continues at coordinate 9,419,012 of CM022486.1, forward strand.
CTTAATAAAAATAAATGTGACCATCTGTAGTCATGCCCTGTATGTGGATCCTCATCTTTCTACAAACAGATCCAAACAGATTACTTCACATTTGCTATTGAAACAACTGAGTGACTCATCCATTCAAAGATATGGCAGCTTCCTGAGAAGTTGATATCATTGTATTTATCTGCCATTGCTTGGAAGTCAAAACAGAGAAAAGTGAATCATCTCAAATTTGCTAAAACGCTTAAGTTATGACACAGCCAGAGGAGAATTCCTTTGAAATGTGGAGTACAGTGTGCTGGGCTGTCTACAATAGGTGTAATTGGGCTTCAGTGTAGAAAAATGTCCTGAGCCCGACTTCAAGTTGAATTTGCACCAGAGTGAAAAGAATGAACAAGACGTATGCAGATGGGAATGTCAATTGAACTATGCTTTCTCTTTGCTTTCATCATTCACTAAAGGCATCATGACATTGCCGATTTTGTTAATGGGATTCGGTTTGAGGAGTGAAATAGATGTATGCTTGAAACAGGTGATGAGAGGTTTTGTGGGAAGCACCTGGTTTGTTTGATGAAATCATGTACGACAGGCCTAGTATTAGGGAGGAAATTACTCAAATATCACTGAAGTTACACAAGGAAACTTCAGTGATATTTCACATGAAGATAATTTATTAAACTGCTGACAAGCTTGGAAGTAAAATAACGCCTCAGACATGCACCTAATGGCTTTCAGTTAGCAAGTTAGACCTGACTCCCCAGCAGCCAATCATGCTCCCCTCAGTCAACATATTTGGTCACCAGATGAGACTGGCCCCTCTCAGACTCTCAATTACCCTACATGATTTATTTCAAATTTCATTTGATGAGACTGACCCTTAGCCCCAGCCACAGAAAAGACTGAGTCATAAACGTCAACCATGAGATTTTGATTTAGGGAGATCCAAGTGATTAAAAGTTAATTGTTGAAATGTGTCAAGGTGGCTTGTTTAATTATGGCGAACGAGGCATTCATTTTCAGCACGACTTAAAATAGCGCGGCGGGTAACTAACACTGCGAGGCTCTCCTGTGTGGATGCAGTGCTGCTTTATTTACTTTGCAAAAGTCACTGTGATGACCCCTGGGGAAGATAATTAAGGTGGAATCAACATTTCATGCTGTACGTGATGAGCATATCAAGACAATTATGCTCTTCAGAAAAGGAACGGGGAGCTTGAAGCAGGAGAAAATGCTGATAGCCAGTGTTACGCAGGTTTAAATTGTGAGTTGTAACAGACAGTCTTGAGTATTCAGATGCGGCTCATCCCTTGGCTGCCGCTTAAACAGGATAATTAGGTCCAATGTAGTAGCTGGAGGAGGTAGATGGTGGAGTGGGAGTGCATAGATTCAATCGGCCTGTATTTTTTTACTGTATTGTTAAGCACTTGAGCTATTCCCCACTTTGTTAGTTCCCCCACTGTCACCGGGGAACTAACAGAATTCTCTACCCATCTCTTTTCGATTTGTCGGGCACATATTCATTGCCATTGATTTATGTGTCAGGTCATAGTCCTCCACTGGCATTAATGTATTCCATCGTTTCCACTGTATTCTAGAAGAAGAGAAGCCATAAAGAGCTTTCTTGCCTCCCGCGAAGTTTGAACTGGGTCATGGTAAAGACCCTGCAGGCCATTTCTCTTTGCATAAGTGTTCCTTTCATGGCATGCCAGTTACACAGCAGATACTCAAGCAAAGTTCATTTTCATATGAACTAGTGCCCCTTTTCTCTCCTCGTGAATAGAAAAAGACCACATTCGACTATTAGTCAACAAGGACAGACATTGAAGCACGAGATACCAGACTCAACCAATAACCAACCATTTGCAGAGATGCAGCACCAGCATTTACAGTGAGTGGTACAACTGCAGAGTTGTTGTTTTTTTCATGCAGTAGCTGTTGTGTGTGTTTGTTAGATGTTGTATATCTATATATCTTTATTATTATTATTCGGGGTTTTTTTGCCTTTATGTCATACAGCCAAAGATAGACAGGAAAGGGGAGAGAGAGAGGGGGGATTGCATGCAGCAAAGGGCCACAGGCTGGATTCAAAACTGGCACGCTGCGGTAAGGACTCAACCTTAGTTCATGGGGCAGACGTTCTACCAGGCGAGCTACCAGGGTGCCCCTGATGTTTTATATTTACCATTTTGAAGTTGAAAAATGTAAAATATTTTGTCATTTGTATATTATTATGGCTCCAAGAGGATGTCTTCTTGTCCAACCACTAGTCCAAAGCCCGTAGATATTCAGTGTATGACCATATAAGACATAGAAAAGCAGACAATCTGGGGTATTGGAGAAGCAAGAACCATTGAATGTCTGGCATGACTATTTTCTAAATTACCAAAATAGTTGCCGATTAAGTTTCTGTGGCTCCACTAATCGCTTAATCAACTAATCATTACAGCTCTATAAAATATTTTCAGCTGAATAGTAGGAAGGGTTCACACTGTTACAATTGCCATCTGTCCTCTGTGGTCTTGCGGACCTTTTCACGAAATTTGCATCATGAAATAATTTCCCCTTTTGCTCATTTTGACACATTTCACTTATAAAAACAAACACCATACTTGCTATGTTAGCTATGAAGTTATGTTTGTGGTGTTATATATATATATATATATATCTGAACTACAAAAATGGATGTTACTAAAATCTTGTACATATCTGTTATTAGTAGAATTGATAAATCTGGACAGGTGACTATTTCTCCCATCAATTAACACTAAAACTCACTTGTCTGAGCCTTAATTCTTAAAGCTTAATGTTATTCTCTGTTCATAGATTTTTAGAAAAGAAAGTAAATGATAAATCACATCATGAAAATAGAACCAATCATAAAAGTACTATTTAGCATGTTTCCCGGGCATTAAAACACACACACACACACACAAACACGTGCACACACACACGTACACACAGTATAATTGCAAAACTAAATTATGGCGGCCATGGGGAAATATGAATTATTTTATGTGTGCTGTACTCATTTCACGCCTGATGGACTCTCACCTTTAACCGGAAATGTGCATGTTTTCGATGCAGTTTCAGGCACGGGTATGCTAATAAAAGAATAATGGCAGCATTCTCCCATTTTAATTGGACATTGTTAGAATGACATATCAATCCTGCTGCAGAGATGCCCTTTCCATGTATACTGTAATTGAAACGTTCTCTATTTCAACCTCTCTGTCCCACTATACAGGAGAGCGAGACTGCTTAGGTCTTGCAAATCTGGACTGCCTGCATGGTTGTTTATTGTTGACTCTGCTTTACTCAGCAACATCTCATCATATCAAGTTATTTTGTATTTGTTCCTTACTATTGTCTTGATGCTCATGTGATTTACTCGCTCTCTGTCTTCTGGATCATAAATTCTTCTAGCGTGGAAACACACTAATGTGCAGTTCTCTTTGTTTTCTAATTGAAATTTACAATACTATTACTATTGGTGATTCATTCGCCTTCATAGTCTTTGTTTTCTGCTATTTTACATTCCAAAAGCTCTGATTTCCATTAGCATTTTTGCAATTATCCAAAAATTCTATTAAAGTTCTTGGCAATGAAATGACAAGAAATGATCACCCTATTAAGCCCCTGGAGCTAAAAACAACATAATGTGCATAGTATTGTAAGGTAATAATTTTGATTAGAGAAAAAAAACTGCGAATTACTACCTGTGTTTAACCCCTCAAAATTCCATTTCAGGTATTCATGGCATGAGGCTGACAAGCGAACTGAAGCTGAGCAAATATAAACTGGCAGCCGCTGGTTGAATGGCTGCATGTTTGGGTCATGATAAGGAAGAATTACATTTTTACACATCACTGAGGAGAGGAAAACAAAGCCTGGTGTGGGGTTAAAAGCTCTTTAAACCGTTGGAAAATAACCCGGCAAAAAACTAAGAAAAGAAGCGTCATTCTCTCTTAGTGGTTTAAGTCTTTTCCTCAGTGGAAGATGTAAATGATTTAGAGCTCATCAAAATCACACAGTATGGCGCCCAAAGCACACATAGTAAAAAGTATGAGAGTGGTCCGCAGGATGGGCAGGGTACTGTATCAATCTTTTGGGGGCGTTCCTAATGGAGCTATTACCGAGTCAGTTGTCATAGCCAAAGAACTTCATTAATCATGACAAGAGAGAATACTATCTCATTTAACAGTACAACTTGCAGATTCTCCATATTCTGTATGATCAAATTCAACACTGCAAACTCATTTATAGATTCCCATCCATCCATGCAGGAAGTCTGACTCATATCCCCCCTTGCCCTGCTCAATGTCAAACTGTCCTTCACACATTTGAATGCAATGTATCTCTGTGAATTAACCTGGAAATTATAAAAGGATTCTAATAAGGATGAAATGAGAAAATAATAATGATAATTATAATAATAACAACAACAACAACAAATCAAGTATTTGCAGGTTCCAGCTTCTCAAATGTGAGAACGGGCTGATTTCCTCTGTTTCATATAACAGTAGAATTTATTATCTTTGGTTCTTGGACTGTTGGTTGGTTGCTCAAAACAAGACATTTGAAGACGGGGCTCTGGAAAATAGCAATGAACTTTTTCTACTATTTGCTGACCTTTCATAGACCAAACGTCAATTAATCAAGAAAATAATCGTTAGTTGCAGCCCAAGTTTCTTTTGGTCGATGGCCAAAGTTACAAAGGCCAGAAAGAAAACATAGATGCAGATTCAGTTCAGTCAGAGAGGACAAAATAGGGGCACAAGACCTACTGTACATTATCTCAGCCAGTTGGCAGCTTGGCTCCCGAGAGCCCACTCCCACTGGGTGTGAATCAGAAATCTAACAGCTAATGGCAACAGTCGCACCATGGTAGCGCTACTGACAGCAAACTAATGCCCACACATACAGAGTGGAGCACAAGAGCTGTCAACACCCCACCATGACCCTGTGGGTATAAACTGGCACAAAAAAAAAGAAACAAAGAAAACTCACCCCCCAGTTGAAATTGATGGCTGTTATTTATTTTTCCATAACCTCTTAAGCACACTTGAGCCTTTTACCACTAAGGATGGATTTTCCTCTTCAGTGTTTGTCTGTCTATAATCAAAATGTCGAGTCCCATTTATAAGTGGAAGAGGGAGCATATCGAACGGGTCAGAGAAGGAGTATATTATCATCAACTCTGTAAACATAATTCAGGCATTTATTTCAGGCTCGCACACATTCGTGACATGTGGATCTGCAGGAGAATTTAAAGTGCCTGCCGATGGGTGACAAATGAAAGGAAAAAAACAACGTTTCTTAGTCGTGCTCCTTTCTTAGTCGTGCAGAACTCTACTGGAGGGATGGAAAACCATTCCTCCAAAAGATATTCCATCATTTAATGTTTTGATGATGGCTGGGCAGAGCGCTGTCTAGCACGTTGCTCCAAAATCTCACATAGGTGAAGAGTGAGTTGAGATCTGGTGACTGTGAAGGCCATGACGTATTATCCACAACATTTTCATACTCAAACCAATCAGTGACCCCTCGTGGAAGGAAGCTTCTGTTTCTGTTATCTTTCGTCACCCTTTTAATCGGGTTTATGTTTTTATTTGTCACCCATCTATGATTTGGGGTGGATGTTGGCTGTAGCCCATAACTGTTTTAATCTTTGTCTTGAAATGTCTGACTGTTTCCGAGTGTACCCAACCTCAAAATTAATCCAAAAATTCTCCAACAATTCAAGTTTTTTCCCCAATTACATGTTGTGCACCTTTTGGGTCACTAGAGAGCTGCATGGACACATGGTTTTGTTAGTGTTGAGTAAAAGTAAGACAATGTATGATTACTATTCACAACTTCATTATTTAATTTATAGAATTTAGAATTGTGTTGCTTTCCGCTTTGGGTTTTCCACTCCAATGATTTTACACATACAGTAAAGGAGAGTTTACTCATCATAAGGAGTGCTATGCAGCAAAGTCTAAAGTCTGAGAAAATAACTCTGATGACGAATCAGCAAATTATTCAACAGAAAGCCAGAAGACATGGAATTTGCGAGACATGGGCATTTACCAGGCAGGGTGGGTGAAATGAAATGAAATATTGGTTGCATTATGGGAAATGTTGGATCCAGTGTTTTTGAACCTTGACCCATGCTAGGGACTAAAATCCAAGATATCTCGGCCTCTGCTCCTTTGATTTTGACCATATCTTTTTTAAAATGTCACTTTTAAGTCCCTAAACTTTATGGACGTGCAAAACTAAACTGCTGGCATGCCCCTTTAATTATCATGTATTACTTTTCTAGTACATAAACCAAAATCCAGAAATGATTATGTATCTTACTGCAAATCATGAGAATAGAAGAAATTAGAATTGATCAGAATCTACTACCAACCCTGCAGGTTGTCACTGACTAGAGTGAAGGAATCGCAGCTGCATTCAGCTGTATCTCCAGTGTCCCTCACCACCACCAAGCCGAATCACATTTGTTATCAGTACACAGGTCAAACACCAACACTGAGCACCGTCAGCAAAGAACAGGAGTCCTGAGGGGAAGAGACGTCAAAGTAATCAATCACTGAATGCAAGAAGAGAGACAGTTGTCACACCATAGAACTATTTCACCCTTTTTACTCAGTAGAATGTTAAAGTCCTCTCTATTAACATTCCTACAAACACCATTATTTATTTTGCCATAAACATAATCTACCACCATGATAAACCAATAACAATGATACAATGTAATTGTTTATGCTTAGCTCCTACAGGCAATAACCTTCTTGATTGATAAAGGCTGGTGCAAGTTCAGAAACTTGAATGGAGTAGCCGGAACTGAAAAACAGCCGCTCATTCCAGATAATGCTCAGAGCAAACAGGCATTGGCCTAATCTATCTTGAGCAGCACAGTAGCACACATGGCAGAATGCGAGAGCGTCGTGATTTTCAATTTTGATGCAGTTATTTTTTTTCAGCATTGCTCCACAGTGTAGATATTGTGTGACTGAATCACCGCAATAAGAGCGAAGCACTTCAGCAGAAACACCAGGTCCTTTCCCCGATCCCAGCAGAGAGTGCATTAATCATCACAGTCTCCCCTCCCAAGTGAAGACAGAGAGCAACAGCTGGGGGAGAGGAGCTCGGCTTTAAACAGTACAGACTGCAGGAGGTTCAGCCATCACTTCTTGTTGTGGATTCTGACATCAATAGTAATGAATACCTTGGAGCGTTGCCTGACCGCCTGAGCATGAATTGCTATCACACAGGAGGCTGGGCATTGGAAGCGGTTTTGTTTGTGTGTCTTTGTGTGTGCTAGCGACCATGTCTGTGGGTCTGTGTGTGACCATGTGTACTTGTACCTGCACGTCCTCATGCATTGCTGCGAGTGTTTCGCCTTTGTTGGGACAGATATGAGTAATATGCAGAATAACAGGTAGCCCTAAATGACCTGGGCTGACAGGAACAATTAATCAGAACATTGTTGGTGCTCTTGGACGAGGCCGGGGCTTCATGCTGAGGTTACACCTGCAAGAGCTGGAGCTGCACTGGGATCCAGTGTACCTATACACAATGATCTTTAAATGATCTATGGCTGGTTGGACCACATTTATTTCAAGCAAAGACGCAAGTGTCTGCATGGCTGTTGGACAGTTAAAGGCTCAGTTCACCCAAAGTAAATGTTTATTTTCTCATAAAGAAAAAGGCTGATTATCTCATTTGTGCAAACAAAATGAAAACTTTCTGAATGCCTAGATGCCACAAAGGTTTATATCTGGTTGAACCAGTCCTTTTAGAGAACAGAGGATAACACACACAGGATACATGCCTATGACCTTATTTGGTCATTCCTCGCCCCTCGATCCCCGAAATTGTTACCGTCCGTCATCATGAAGGTCGTTCCAACGCTCTTATTTCTGCTAAGAGGAGTGAGGAGGGATGCCTGAGGACGCATGACTAGGATACATGAGACCCACCTTCATGGAAGTCTTTCATGGGACTGACACACCCCTTTATTGGAAATCTGTTACTGATTGGACGCTGCAGCTGATTGGACTGACCTGAAACTGCATCACAACATCGCTGCAGTTATATATCATATCATCATATATTATATATATAAGTGGATAGACAAATAACAATACCAGTAGGTTTTAGATTTTATGTTTTCTGATTCACCATCTAGTTGAAAATAATGGATCTGTTTCATTTCCATTCTGTCAAATGTGAGGCTGAAAATCCCAGTACATCCAGTAGAAACAAGTTTAACGTGATATATTTACATTTCCACATTTTCACTAAAACATTTTGGCTAGGGGTGCTACATTTTGCACGGTGGCAGAGCGGTTAGCGCCCCTGCCACCCAATAAGGAGATCGTGGGTTCGAATCCCGGACCAGACCACGACCTCCCTGGGTGGAGTCTGCATGTCCTCCCCGTGTTACCGTGGGTTTTCTCCGGGTTCTCCGGTTTCCTCCCACCGTCCAAAGACATGCATGTGTAGGTTAATTGGTGACTCTAAATTGTGCCTAGTGGATGAATGTGTGCGTGAATGGTTGTCTGTCTTTGTGGCAGCCCTGCGACGAGTTGGCCACTGTCCAGGGTGTACCCCGCCTAAGGCCCAAAGCCACTGGGAGAGGCTCCAGTCACCCGCGACCCTGAACGGGAACAAGCGGTAGAAAATGACTGACATTTTGGCTAATAATTAATTTCTTAAATTGTAAGACATTCTAATCATAAACTGTATTGTTAAATAATGAATTTATAAACAGAATATCAATAAATGCAGCCGCAAATAATTACTAAACTTAAAAAAAAAACATCCTGCTAGTAGAAATGGCTCATGTGCAGGAAAGGACGTCTCATTTCTCTAAAAACGTGTTTCCTCAATACCTCACTCCTTGCATCTCTCCTGGCGTCTTCAGTGGGAGGGACTAAGATGCGAGGAAAAAGCACAAGTGAGGGAAACGTGCATGCAATTAAGAGAATTGGCATGTACCCATGACAGATTGGCATGTACCATGCATCAACCGATTTTTTTGGATACTGTAGGGTAGTGGAAACAAGCTGTAAACAAAACGCTGGCATATTCGTTATAAAGTTGTTGTGCCATGTTAGGAAACAGTTGCCTACTTACACATGCAGCAGACATTATTTGGAGTTGTGTTTCCATCCACCTGATGAACGTAAGTCCAATATTCACTTTCCTTTTGGCTCTGTTTTGGTCTCCCCCATTTTCTGAGGGAAATATCTGACTCTTTGGTTGCTAAATGTGCCACTATGTTCACCAGCTAGTTTCTACCTTTAGCTATTTGCCACTTGGTGCTGGCAGGCAGTGTACAGTTGTTTTTTTCTAGAACTTTTTCGATTTAAACAACTCCCTGCTGCGTCAGAAAACGGCGTTGATGAGAGCGGTGAGGGTGAACCAAAGCAGTAACATTGCATGCCGCAAAGCCAAAAACAATGAGTTAAACGACACTGAAACGCGCTGGAGATCTGAGGGGAACTGTTGAGTTGGGTGATAATTCACTGTGGGGTTGTCATTATGAGCGACCCCTTTCACAATACACAGTTATTTTATCCATTGTTAAACTAAAAATAGTGATTATAGCAGCTTTAAACATATCAAGAAAGGCTGCATATGTACAGCAGAATAACATTTTAAAGAGGTAAGAAATACTTGGTTAATTAATTGCCAGCCAGAAAGAAGATTGACAAACCAAAACCAAAAGAAATGTGTGCATGTGATGTCTAGATAAATGCAAATGCTTCCAGTAAACATCTCGGTGGGTAGATGTCCATGAACAGCAGGCAGGAGTAGTCACTACATTGCAATTCTGGGCTCACATCCTGCTCATGGAATTCCGTTGTCACTAATCAAAGCAAATCTAATTAAACATAGACTTAAAACCTGGGCCCTCTCCATTGCATTGCTCTTTTGTCCCATCTTCTTTAAATGCTATGACCACCTACCCAGTTTTAATGCTTTACCTCCGCTACACTCACACACAATGTCAGAAGGTCTGTGCTTGCTGATCTATGTAGGACAAGCAGTGGGGTGTCTACAGTAATAAATGAACAAGATGAATGTGGGGGATATGTTCATTTGAAGGCTCTTGTCACTGAGGGTTTGTCGTCTGCCGCACAAAGGGTGGAGCCGTCCTGCCTGATTTACTTTAGATTCAAACCATGGCTAAATTGGAAACCGTGAATCACTCTGACACCATTGGTGCAAGATGGATGACTCCAGTTAAAGGCTGCCTTTTCTTTCCTTTGGTTCTTTTTAAAGAAATCATACAAAAATTAATTTTTCTGACAGACGGCTGACCGGGGCAGTCAACGAAAGGAATAGCAAAGGGAGGCCACTGAGACACTACAAAGCTGGTTTTATCAGCACGGCACTATCCCAACCACATCCAAAAGCTCTCAGCAGAACAATGAGCCTGGCTGAATATTTGATCAACTGTCTCAGGTTTAACAAGCCTTGCCAAACTACACCTGCCTGGAGGAAAAAGATATGCCTTTGAGCAGGGTAATGCCTCCCCCCAAGATGTTAAGGAAGTAAGCGTTTGATGTTCACAATGCCCAATCTGCACTAATCTCATCCAGACTTGGGCGCTTGGATTCTCAGCAAGGGTCAAGTATTACTGAACAATAGCTTTCTGGATGCCAGTTATGCCTTCCAATATAATATAGCCATAAATTCCAAAACAATACACTCAACCACAGCCCACTATAGGCTTTATGGAGCATTTACAGGTTGAATTCAATAAAATACTATATAACAGTCGTTCACGCCAAGTGTGATACAACAGATATTTCTTCATAATGCACTTGGAAACTCTCCTACATATAAAGTCATGGATAACTCACTTGTACAAAGGCGTGGATTTATGTGCCTGTACTTTCTGTATCTTTCTGTCTTCCAGTCTGGGCTTCAATGTGTGTGTGTGTGTGTGTGTGTGTGTGTGTGTGTGTGTGTGTGTGTGTGTGTGTGTGTGTGTGTGTGAGTGTGTGTGTGCGTGTGAGTGTTTGTGTGCGTGTGTGCGCGTTCACCCCAACTCATCGTTGCCGGCTGCAGCTCATTGCCCTGCAGTAATATCAGGCCTTGCAGACACCTGGGACCAGTGGTGTGGGCCCTCAGAGGAGGCAACCGCCTGGCAACTAGCCCTGATTACTTTCTCCACTCTCCGGAACTCAACTCTGTACATGCCATTAACCAGCTGCACGCAGTGTGATCACAACTCGCCCGTGCCATTAACCCTGTACACAAAGGGTTGTTTACAAATGCACATGTGCACACATACACACACACACACACACACTACACAGAAGGTCACAGCTTAAACCACTAGCCTACTGGAGCCACAACCATTTGCAGACCAACACCTTCCATAATCTCCCCGGTGAGAGCTATGCAGTGAGATAACATGGAGGAAGGGTGACATCTAGTGGGCAAATTATAACACAACCAGAAAAGAGCTATTATGGAAACAGCAGTTGCAATGTGTGCAGTTATTATTACATAAATACACTATAATATACAGGGTAAAAATGGGGAAGATGCCCTGTATTAAAAATATATGAGTTGTTTGAATGTGATTTCAGTATGATCTTGCATGTACCAACCCAGATTCGGGGGTGATGTGTAAGTTGTGCTTCATTGAAATTGGCTATATTTCCTCATTGCTTGGTAATTTACGTATCTCTTTTGTTTGCCAAAAAGTAATTTACAGACAAAGAAATTTACAGAATGCATAACCTACATAGTGACTTTGCTTATGTTGGGGTTTAGTTACGCCCAAGAAAAGGCTAACTCTAAGCACCAAACTTATGCAATTTCAATTGCAGAAATTCAAATAGATTTATTTGGGAGGGATAGTGCTGCATTAAACACTAGTGGCAACACCCCAGCACAGATGTAGATCTTATGAAAATCCATTCTATTTAAGCATGTTTTACAGAAGTAATGCATCATTTTGTGTGGTGGACTTCTGAAACATGGCGTCAATTATAATCATCTTTATAAGCGATTCTCATTCAATTTGGAAAACATGTTTTGTATATCTGAAACAGCAAAGAGTGGAGTAAAAAGTACAATATTTCCCTCTGAAATGTAATGTGATTGAAGTATAAAGTAGCATAAAACGATAACACAAGTAGAAGAAGGCCTACCTCAAAATTGTACTTCAAAAATTGAGTTACTTTCCACTACTGCCTCAACCAAATCAGTAACAAACGGAATTTCAATTCTGTCTCCATTTCTACATTTTAATGAGAGGTATATGACTAAATAATGGTTTATTCTGCAATAATATATTTTTTTTCTGGATGCTAATTGTATAAGCAGTTCAGTTTTGCTCTAATATCATCCAAGCTAGTAGCACAAGTCAAACACAATATAATGTTCTCAGTTTTTTTTCAGAGGTTGAGGTATTTTGTGTTAGATTCACTTTTACACATCAACAAAAATCAGCCCACATTGAAAAATACATAGGTGTGGGAGGTTTTAGTTATTTTGCCCCCAAAACCACTAGGGGGCGTCTCGTCTCCGATGGGATTTTCTTTCCTTTATAATGGAAAAAGGAGGAGAGGAGATCCACTGATATTCAACACATGCAAGAGTAAAGTTACTCCAAAACATGACAGAGGCATTGTTCCAGTCTCAAGCTTTTGGCTTTACTTCAAAACCATCATCAATTTCATATCTGGCCCCAAGCTAATTCCTTGTTCCTCACATGAATCTTCTCACTGGATCATCAAAATACACAGATCGATAAAAACCACTCAGGAAAAATTTAGATCACTTTACCTCAAAATCCAAAACAGAGAAAAGTAAGGCTATTTACAATTACAGCCTTTAGGCCTACTGCATGTAGGCAATATATAGACAGAGACATTAGCTTTACTAGCATTTTACTTTCCCTAATATAACCTTAATATATTGCTATCAGATGATTTTCTTCATTTTATTATATATTTATTGTTTGTAAATTTGCTCTATGAATAAATCAACTTGATTTGACTTTGTTTTAGATGCTGCATCTATTATGCCTTGAGCCAAATGAAGAGTGAATTTAATGCCATTGCTTGTATTGACGGTCTTTTATTGCTACTGTATTCTGTAAATTGCTTGAAGGGACAACACCGTCAGCAAAGAATGTGCAAAACATACCCGCACGCGCACACACAAAGAAAGAAAGAAAGAAAGGAGGAAAGAAAACACAACCTGTGCGACTGCAACAGCGTGACTGGCTGACAGCCAACTGAGGGAACACCTTATCTTATCTCTGATATTTGCAAATTGTTCAAGGCTCAGCATGTCTCCGTCAGGAGGAAGAGGAGAAGGGAAGAAACCATTTTCCAGGAGGGAGGTGCTATGAAGTCAGAACCGTGTCAAAGTTACTGTTCTTCGAAACATTAACAGGAGTTATAAGCGACCTGTGCTCACAAATGCAACACGGGGAGAAAGAGACAAACAGTGCAGGTAAGTGCTCGGTTCGCCTCTGCGGTGAGACGTGTTGGCGTGGCTGTTACCTAACCTGACCACCGGTTAGCAGTGGAAATGTCCCGGTGGAAACTTCTACTTGTCACCTGTGTCACGTCGAGGCACGTTAATTACTCGTTTATGTTCAGACAGGTAACATAGCGTGTACATATAGGGCGTAAAGCAGCGCAGCGTTTCTCCCTGTTTGGTAAACTTTGCAGTAGCCTCCATAAGGAGCACAGGCCTCCTGTAGGCCTCCCTGATACTGTGCGGTAGGCGAGGCTTTTCCATTTGATTTTAGCTCGAGATTATTGAATGTGAATTTATTTGACAGGGTAGCATTACGCTGTGGACAATTACCACACACAGTGTTACATTCATTTACATAAAAGGAAGCTTTCCGAATGCCTTTTTGTAGCTTTATCTGATTCACCAAATGATTATGCAATGTACATAATTACATGGAAAATGGCAACGGACAAATCGGTCAAGAGCATATTAAGAAGGAATAGAAAATGTTTGGTAAATTGAATTCATGAGAGCACTTGCAATGAAGACAGTCAACGTTTTAACTAAAGATTATCTTCATTATAGGTTAATCTGTCAAATTGTTTTCTAGATACATCAATTAATGTTGGGTCTATAAAGCCTCAGAAAAATGTCCATCACAATATCCTAGTCCAAAGGTCCAAAACCCAAAAATATTGAATTTACTACATTTGAGCACCTGAAAGTACTCCGTTTTTGTTGCCATTTTTGCTTAAAAAACAATGATTGCCTATGAATTTTGTGTGATCAACTAATCAATTAATTGACTAATTGTTGCAGTTTTAAAGGCAATTCAACTCTAGTATGTACTGTATGAAAATCCTTAACAAGCAGTTGGTGGAATAGTTATTACAAACTTGTGTTGTGCAACTCAGAACGACATTTTATAGTCTAGGAGAAATACCAGAGTTTTACAAGATTATTTTTACAGTTTTAATGCCACTAACAGGGAATGAAACTGCTTAAACTGGATGTTAAGAGGTTGTATTATGTCAAATAAACATGTATTCTTAACTAAATGTTATTGTTATTTTCCTTCAGTGGATGAACATCACCCTGAGGCTGTGTAGCACATCTTCTATGCTGCTGAAAACAGGCCCAAATGCTCCAGGATGGACCAGGCTATTCATAGCCAGAGCTCAGCTTCGGACCTGCTGGAAACCGAGAGTGAGGAGCTCAGAGTGGACTTCTTCAGGAAACTGGGTTACCCCTCAGCGGAGGTGAAGGCTGCTCTGAGGAAGCTAGGCCTAAACACAGACACTAACACAGTGCTGGGAGAGCTGGTCCGGAGCAGGACCGGCCCTGCACCCTGCATGGCCAGTTCTGACAGTGATGAGAAGAGTACAGGCCAAAAAGACCCTCTGCTGCCTCCCAGTTGGGCACTTGGACCCTGTAGCATCAAACCACAGCAAACTACAGACACAGAACTGAGGCATATTATTATCGATGGCAGCAATGTTGCAATGAGGTAATCTGGATACGTGTTTTTCTCTCTTTTATAAGATCATAAATCATTAACTTAAATCATAACTCATAATTTTCATAGCTGCTATGTTTTGCTACTTTGAAACGCAGAGCCGTTCCAACACCTGTACACAAAAAGCGACATAACAACCGAAGCAGGAGACAGTAAAGCCCCTGTGAAATAACACGTTGCCATCACTCATTGCCACGTTCTCATTCCACTCTGACCCTGAAACATGCATTTTCCTCCATCGTCGTGTCACTTTATATTTATCTTTGTCTTTATATTTTTCCAAGTAAAAGGGCGTTCACCACCCTGCCTGTGCATGCATTTGTGTAAAGGCCACTGCTAAACTATGCAAATTCTAGGCACACACCTCAAAATTTCCACCTCTCACTAGATATGACGTGTAATATATGAAGTTCACAATGAGTAATAGCCCGAGAAAAGACACGTGGTGTTTACACAGATCAACTGAAGTTTTACCACTCCCTTTCACATCATTATCATTTTATTCATTTTATTAAGCCTCAGAAAACACATTGAGGAAGAACCCTCATTTTCAAAGGTGCTGAGGTACTTAAAATAAATGCAAACACAACTAAAATCAAATTGCAATAAAAGAAGAATACATGGCTATATCAAGTAGTTGATTTCTTAGGGGGGGTGGCTTTTCTAACCTTTATGGCACTGGTTTAGTGGCCCGTGAGTCGAGTCAGTGAGTGGTGTACATACACAGAGAGAGTAGAGAAAAGACAAGTCGGAGAAATAATTTCACTTGGCGTGTTCTAAAAAGAGAAAAATAAACAGCTTTTAATCAAGAATGGACGGGCTCGTACATGTTCAATCTTCCCACAGGCAGTTTTAAACCAGTGTGTCTCATGTGTTCTGAGACCGGTATCTTCTGAGCATGTAAATAAGGGGGATGGATTTTGGAAAATGTTTGCTAAAAAGGGGGATGGCATCCTCCCTCATCCCCCCTCAAACTGCCTACTGGCTATTATCAAGAAAAACAAGAAAAACATTAAAAGCAGTGACAGTTACGATCAATAAGATTAGGAATTCAACTTTGGAATTGTCAGAGTCAACTTGAAGTTTTATTGAAACATATTCCAAGTATGTGGAGCATAGTAACAAAAAGCAGATCTTCCTAACTCACCCCACAGGGTGAGCCATGTCTGTGAGCGGGTAGAATGGCTACCAACATTCCAAGAAAGCAGGGCTGAGAGACAGGGGCTGAGCTTTTGTAAAATAGCTTTATAAATAAATAAACAAAGGCGGATCCCTCTGAAAGAGCAGGTAAGCCAGTTTTTTGTTTCCTAGGCAATGGTGTGCCCCTGGGACTTCTGTGGATTCCTAGTCAAATTATTTGAATTCATGTTCTCTCATCTTCTTGTTTTTACAGTCACGGCAACAAAGACGTTTTCTCTTGCCGAGGCATCCAGCTGGCAGTGAACTTCTTCCTGGACAGAGGTCATAATACTATTACTGTGTTTGTCCCCAATTGGCGCAAAGAACAACCCAGACCTGATGCCCCTATAACAGGTGAGGATACAAGAAATTATAAAAGACAGATGATTCTCATCAAGCAGATTGGAGTTATTTCAGCCACACTGACACTTCTCAGTCAAAGCAGAAACAACCTCATTGGCTAAACCATACGGGGTCTGGCTCAAATAGAAATAACATTGACCTCTTTTTTATTCATTGAATAAATGAATCACTTACTATGTTGTTTGTTCACTTTGAATTCCTAAGCTAAGTGAATGCATCACCGTTAACACGGCCCAATGTTCAGCGCTGATTCTGCTGACTGTCTTCATTTCAGTAGTGTCTCTAGTCCAGGCCGTCACGTTCAGTTCAGTACAAAACCTACACAACCTTACATTAAGCAGGAAATATCAGCATTGGTGAGCTGGACTGGGTGCCAGTATGCATATCTTATATGACATGACATGCCAAACATTTGTAATTATTGCTTACTTATCGCTGACAAAATGTTTTGATGTGGATGTGAGTCACTCTCATGGACTCCTAGCCAATAAAGAACTAGTCTAGTCTGTAGAACGGGTTTTTCCCTGATGAAAGAACTACTCAGAAGTGAAAACAGCTGCCACTTAGCTTAGCTTAGTACAAAGACTGGAAACAGGACGAAACAGCTGGCCTGGCTATGTCGAAAAGTAACAAAAGTTGCCTACTAAAGCTCACTAATTAACACATTATATCTTCAACAATAACTTCCTGCAGTCCGTGTTGGCAACAGGTCCCACCCAAGGATTATTCCAGTGCATAGTCCCCATGTAAATGAATTGTCATTTTACATTTGGGTATTTGTTAGATTAAAAAAGATATAACGTGTTAATTAGTCAGCTTTAGAGGTGTTGGTAGGAGTGTTGGTAGAAAGCGAATAAGCATATTTTCCATGATGTTGAACTCCTCTATTGAGCTTCTCTTTGATCAAGAAACCACTTAGATCTCATCTAAAACTGTAGCTGTAGATATGCATATTCCTGCATCTGTGATTCATTCTCTCGGCAGCCGTAAGATAATGTTTCAATGATGTCAGAGGCAGAATTACCAAACTCCAAGACAAATCCAAAGCCAAAGCCATTGGGCAACACGATTAAGATTGTGAAACAGAGGTTTACCCAATTGCCCTACCAAGTTATGTTTCAGAATGAAGCCAAGGCAATAGAAAGTGTGCGGATTCACAAAGAATTATTTGCTTTAACAGTTTTTGCATGGGTACAGTATGACAGTCTCTGGTAGTAGAACACAATAAAGAGGTCTACATTTCCTACAGCTGAATCACTAACGTTTTTAAGTGTATCTGAACAATCCAGATTAATATCGTGTCTACACTACACCATCTCTTTGAGTAGAGAAGTTACCTTTTATTGAGTCATAATCCATCGTGTTCTCAAACTATTCAGCCTCACATGACCTCTGACAACTCCAAACATAAAAAACAAC
This sequence comes from Coreoperca whiteheadi, assembly GCA_011952105.1. Taxonomy (NCBI): domain Eukaryota; kingdom Metazoa; phylum Chordata; class Actinopteri; order Centrarchiformes; family Sinipercidae; genus Coreoperca; species Coreoperca whiteheadi. Next base: position 9,436,965 of record CM022486.1, read on the forward strand.
TACATGAGGTTGGCCCATCCTTTTAAAACTGGTGCATCATCACCTTGTGGCTCTCATGATTTAGTAACTTTGTAGCCTGGATGGAGCAATCCAAAGGTTCTATTTTCAATCTGGGAACAAGGAAGTAAAATTTAGCCTGTAGTCATTCATGGGAAAGCCCCATCAGGAAGTTCAGCTGTGTTTATTTTTCCACACCCAGTTTACTTGCAGTTCGTGGTTAACGGCTGACAATCATCTACAGCAAGAGATCATATACAGCAAGAGGTTTTGTGAAGACAGAGCATAAAAAGAGAAGCACTTAGTTAGAAAAGTGTGTGTCAGTCTATTGTTTGTAAATCAGTCGATCAACCATACAGCCGTATAGCTTCCATGTAATTTGGCCTCTTGGTCATTCATACAGATTGCATGGTGTATTTAATTTCAATTTTAACTTGTGTAATAAGCATCCACAGTGTATGTATTATCTCTTCATTCACTCACCCCGCAAGCAGAGTAATATGATATAATGTACATAGAGACAGATATGATGTTTGTGCAGGTAATGTAATACCTTATCTGATGTTGTTTGTTTTCTGTGATTGATTGCTGGGGCTTTTTAAAATGCTTATTGCATTTTTATTAAGCTTTGTGGTTTTTGTATCTTGAATGTGCGGTTGTGGATAATGACAAATGTGTGTTATGTTACATAACAAAGCTACGCACTTTATGTTCCACTTTAAATGAAAAACCATGACATACCGCAGTTAACTACAGCGAAAAAGGGTAAAACAAGTACCTCATCTACTGTACGCTATCTCTCCACAGCCATCTGACTAATGATTGTTTGCACTTTCAGATCAACACATCCTAAAGGAGCTTGAAAAACGGAAAGTAGTGGTCTTCACTCCATCGCGCCGTGTTGGGGGTAAGCGAGTGGTTTGCTATGATGACCGCTTTATTGTCAAGTTGGCGTATGAGTCAGATGGAGTGATCGTATCCAATGACACCTACCGTGACCTCCAAGGAGAACGACCTGAGTGGAAGAAATGCATCGAGGAGAGGCTCCTCATGTACTCATTTGTGAATGACAAGTAAGCAATCAGCCTGTTCTGAGTCTGTGTGGTTTTACATTTTCCTTCCATGAATGCTGTTTAATGTTGTTCCAAAGGCCATGTTGCATCTTGAGGGTGTAATCAGGGAAACAAAATTACACAGCACCCAGCTGATTTGTCACAAGCAAGTGAAGAAATCAGTCTTCAGTCATTTCTGGGGTTTTTTGTCCAGGTTCATGCCCCCAGATGACCCTCTGGGTCGCCATGGCCCAAGTCTTGACAACTTCCTTAGGAAAAAGCCTCTGCCTACGGAGCAAAAGCGACAGCTTTGTCCATATGGTAAGATATGATTAGCACAGAGCGCAGGAAGAGGAACCCTTCTGCTGCAATATACTGTATTTTATTGCTGTGTATTGTTAGACTTTTTGTTCTTTTAGAAGTTTCAGGAAGGAATTTCATTCCCAAGTGAGATATAACTATAACCTATACCGTGTGTGTGTGTGTGTGTCCATATTTGTTTTCCTAAGACAAAAAGTGCACTTACGGCATCAAATGTAAGTTCTACCATCCAGAGCGTGCACACCAGTCCTACCTGTCCTTGGCTGATGAATTGCGAGAGAAAGCCCAGATTTCCACTGTAAAAGGAGAGAGAAATGCCAGATTATCACCCAGACATCTTCAATCTGATCCTGGACATGCTCATAATGCCAGTTCCAATCCTCATGACTCTAACACAGAGTACATAAGAGACCAGCAAAGTTCTTCACATTCCGGTCAAGTTAGTGAAAACACACTGCTGTACCAGGAGGATCCTAGAAAAAGTCCAAATCATATGCCCTGTTCTGTAACAGGAAGCCAGTGTCAGAAAGAGTGGCCTGGGCTGCACTCAGTGCCCAATCATTACTATGCCAACATCTCTCATGAGTACCTGGATTCTGGCCTTGGCTCTTATGAAAGCCAGTACTCTGACTTTCTGCATTGCCTCAGCAACTCCCACAGGCTCAGGCCCCAGCAGCAAAGTGCTCTCGCTGGACCCAGACGTGCGTCTGTGCATTTAGAGAAAAATAACACCAGCCAGTCCTGCAGGTGCTGTTACCATGTACTGCCCTCGACAGCTCATCAGCAACAACAAGGAAACCTGGGCTCCAAGGGTCAACCCAAATACGACACCTACCCTCCTCACATGTTCCCGTCTGGTGTGCCGCAGCAACACAGCCTCCCCAGCCATCTCTATTACAGTGGAGCCCCACATCATCAGCACAATTACCGGTCAGATCCCTTTCTGGGCCTGCCCCAAACTGGGACATCATGTAGTCTCCCCTCTTCGTTCGATTCCTCACACTCTCACAACTCTTGCGGCTCTTACAAAAGCCATCAGTACCATTCCTTGGGCCAACAACAGTCATCCTCAGCTGCATTTGATCCACAAAGGCTGCAACTCCGCAAGAAACTGCAAGCCATATTCAACCCGCATCAGGTGGATACAGTCATGGAAATGTTTCCACATCTGATGGATGCGGAGAAACTGGCTGCAGAGATCCTCAACCTGAAGGCACAGAGAGGGATATTCTGATGATTTCTCTGGTGACTTTCTTGCCTTGGCACCTCTTCAGGCAGAACTAACATGATACTTGTTTTGACACTCGGGCATAGCAAACAGAGAATCTCTTGAGAAGCTTTTATAGTGTCTATAGTTGAGTGAGCTACTTGCAAAGATGTTTTGTTGTGTGTAATGTGCCATTATAGAAGTGCAATTTGCCTTCCTATTTATGAACAGTTTAGATAATCTGTTCTGAGTTATATGCATTTGTTTGACATTGTAGTCAAATGTGACCTTGTCAGCCATGTTTTGGATGAAAGTGCCTCTAGACCAAAAATAGTTATGACTGAGTGTCTAGAGTTTTGACTGTTGATGCATATTGTGTCGAACGTGATGTATTTTAATCTCTGTCCAAAAATAAGTTATCATGCAATAAGGAATGGTTGTATAAAGTATTACTTTTTATTTTATTTTCTCTGCAGTTGTCCAGAACAGCTTGTTGTTCATTATTATCTCTGTGAAGTGTATCTACAGTATATTTCAACACACAGGATTTACAGTAAATTCTGATCTATACTAGGAAACTGAGAAAAATACTTTGACACTGGTGAAAGGAATTTGCTGGTGTGTCATCACCCTTTTCCCATAAATCAGCATCAGGTTCATGAAACGTTCTCAGAAGAAGTGTTACAGTAACACTACACGAGTATTTGGGTTACTGTTTGATTAAACAGTAATAGTTCTCATGAACATGCAGATTTATGTGAAAATCACTTTGTAAATGTATAATGTAAGATAAATTCAATAGTAAGCATGTATAGGAAAAACCATGTCAATAAAGAGAAAAAAATGGTGTAATGTGTTAGATATTACTGTATGTGTCTCAGTTGGACTTACTTGTAAGGTTGGTGTTCTACCAGTCTTTCTTGAGCTGAGCTAAAGCATCTGTAAATATCCTCCAAAGTTTATCAGGAACTGAGGAACTTGGCACTCACTCATGCTCACATCATAACATATTGCCTAAAATGCCTACTAAACCAAATATCTCCTGTGCACAAACCTATCTACAACAACAGATTATTTTTGAAAAACCGGTGCGAGCCCCAAACGGTTTTACAAACTAAGAAATGTTCTGCTCTGCGGCTTATGTTGCAAGCTTGAACAAATCAGAAACTCAGTTTGTTTTTCCAGTATCTGAGGGGAAAGGTCAGCCTGTGTTTGTTTGTGTGTGTATATATGCCCATGTGACAGACTGATGTCAATTGAACAAAGCTTCTGGCTATTCTGTAGTTATTGTTGATTTTTTTATACGGGTTGACACGAAGTTTTGTGCAAACATTCACGGTGTCCAGAGGATGAATTCTAGTGACTTTGGTGATCCCCTGACATTTCCTCTAGCGCCACCAATAGGTTGAATTTTTTTATATACCTCAACAACTAGTGGATGGATTGCTGTGAAATTCGGTAAACACATGCATGGTCCGCAGACGAGAAATTGTAATCACTTCGATGCTTTGTGTTTAGTGCTAGCGCTAACAGTGTTCATCCGGTTTTGAAGACCTATGGTTGTATTTCTTAAAATTTTTTAGCTAAGCGTGACCATGTGCTTTAAAATTCAGTATTTTTCTATAGCCGTGTTTCCATCAACGTATTTTTATGCACATTTTAAAGTGTCAAATTAGAAACAGTTGACAGAAAAGGTAACACTCGCAAAACAAGTTTTTAAGCACGCTTGAGGTGGTTTTTGCCTTTTTCGAAAGAGTTAATGGGAGTCAGAAATACCTTGACAAACAGTTACATCGTATTGCCCTTGCTGCATGCATTAGAATCATTGCATTTCTTTGTCTTCGTCTCCAGAAAGCATGAAACATGACCAATACTAGCTGACATGAAAGAATGATTACAATTTGCCCTATTGAAAAAAGACCTCTCTCCATTTTTCTCTCCTAGATGGCCAAGGTGACTGGTTTTGTTTCTTTTTCTTGGCTTATTGGTGGTTGACAAACAACTGGTTTTGTTTCCGGTTCGCGACCTCTTCTTCTACTCTGTTTATTACAGCCATGCATAATGTAGCCTATGCCGCCAACTTCTGATAAAACTAAGCTTTCCGTACCCTAGTTAATTAGTTCAAAACCACTTGATGGAAACGTGCCTAATGCACTTTTTTTCGTTTCAAATTCACTTGACAATTAGGTGGAAACATGACTTGTGGGGCTATGACACTTTTTTGCTTGTTTTGTGAGTAGACTAACTAGATACTAACTAACTCAACAAAAGAACAGCAATTACTTTGTGCAACTCTAACATTACTGTCTGCTCAAGCTCACACAATGCAACTATTTCATGAAATGGGCTTTTTATTGTGAATAACAGACAAGACACACATGACATACATAACTTTGATGTATACACTTGGATACAAAGATTTATTTCATTATAATAAGGTTTCAAATCTATGGCTGTGACTACTGTTCTGCATTCAGCTGGCCCTCTTATCCATGCATCCAGATGGGAAGCTGCACATCATAGTCTGTTCTTTTGTCATTCCCAGGCCATCAGTAGTTTGTGGAATGGTACAAAGGCACCATAGCCAGGCTTGCTGCAAAGGATCGGAAATATTAAAATGATGGGCATGTTTGAAGTTAATTTGAAATCAAATCTTCCTTGAGTTAATGGGCTAAACTCACGAGGAAAGCCAAAAGAAAAGAAAAAGCATCTAGAAGTGGTTTTAAATATGCTCACTTGGTTCATCCATGTGTCGCATACAGTAGTTCATGTGATTATTGTATTTCACTACTTGAGTTTATGAAGAAAAGGCTAGATTTAAGCCCTGTTTCCAACAACAGTGAGTCAAATGTGTCATTTCTGCAGGCAGTTCACACGTCATACCTCACGAGCTGTAATTTGAGCCTGCCAAATTGGCCTCAGACCTGAGAGTTGTTGATTCAACTCAGCCACAAAATGCAAAGGATTTGCTCAAGTATGTCTGGATGACTTTTTTGGCTGTTAAATAACTAAGGGCTGCAGTGTGACTAGCAACGTCTTGTCAATAAGCAAACACAAGGGTTTGTAGGAAGTATTTGAATTCCCTTTTCAAAAAGTAGTGAGATTATCCCATTAAAGCACCACTAAGTGACCCAGTTGTGGCCACAATAAATCCCAGTGCAGCACTGAATGTCAGGTCGCACACCCTGAGGCACATTAAGAAGCTACATGTTGCGTGCGTTCACACAGTAAGAAAATGAGATCAGTTACCATTTAAAGTAGCTGTGTCCCCTGTGGCTGCCGTCATGCAATCCGTGATCAGGTGTCTGCAGCTCCACCCCAAGGTGGAGATCTGCCTCCCCCTGCAGGTGGCCCAGGAAACGAATAGTTCCTGTGCTTATCCGTCCAGATGGCAGCATGATCCTGACCCGGTGACCCAGTTCCAGGTCCATGGGGGAGTGGGGTACAAAAACCCGGTGAGGCCCTTGAGATGTCCGCCATGATCTCACACTGGAGGAATAGAGGGTTCAGTCAGTAACACAACAAAGAAAGACGACTATGATCAATTCTCTGGTAATTTGTTTGACAGCCTTATGAACATCAGTGGTATTAATATATATGGAGAGTGTTTTTTCTTGTACTTATTTTAGCTTCTTATCGAACTCTCTGCCAAAATACTCCTGCCAAAAGTGCTGCACCTGGTGGTGGAAGGTACATACTCAAGTACTGTACTTAAGTACAATTTTGAGGTACTTTACTTGAGTATTTCCATTTTATGCTACTTCACCACAATTCAGAGAGAAATATTATACTTTTTACTTTAGTTACTAGTGACTCTGCACATTCATATTAATACAAAAGATAATCAAGAAATAAATGATGATGTATTATTATAGATAAAGATAATACTTTATTGATCCCTTGGTGAATTTCACAAGCTACACAGCAGTATATAGTAAGCCCCACCTTTACCAACTGCAATATTAAATGGATGTACATATTAATTCATCAACAATTATAAATCAACAACATAATATACATTATCCTGAAATGGGCCATTCTGCATAATGAGTACTTTAACTTTTTGTACTTTTGTATTTTGATGCCCATACTTTTGTACTTTTACGTAAGTAACTTTTTGAATGCATGACTTTTACTTGTAACAGAGTAGTTCCAGACTGCTTTTCTTATGTCTATGTCCCCTAAAATGTCAGACCTTGATTTTACTGACTTGCAAACTTTGTCAGTAGACACATTCCTGGTTTTCACATTCCTGTTGCCTACTGAAGGGGGGGGTTGTCTGTACACTTCCCTAAAATCTGAGAGTCAAATGTGCTCCAGGAAAGAGAGATTTGGGACGTCACAAATTCACAAAGGAACCTGAAACCTCCAGCGCAGAGCAGACTTGTCAGCACAGAGAGCAAGAGTTTGCGCTAAGTTAGTTGTGAAAGTTCTGACAGCAAACATGGTAGAGTGTGCAGTTTGTGGATGTAAACCAGACCCTGGCGCTTCCTTCCACTATCTACTAACATTGCGTAATAACACACTCTAACATCTAGGGTTTTTTTTACTTTTTTTTTTACTTTTTTTTTTTTTACTTTTTATGTGAAATAACCATGTTAAACAAAATATGTATCACATCAGAGTATTTTTACATACTTTAAAACGTGTCTGGGAGGGGAACTTTAAGTAAAAGGTCTGAGTACGTCTTCCACCACTGGCTGTACCTGGTGGCTGAAGATGAGGAGGAGGCAGGTCTTGAGCCCAGTGAGGATAACTGGCTGCCTGACGAACTGCTTGCATAAGTGTCACCCCTTGATGACACCTCAGACCCTCTGTGTTGGTACATCATTCTTGAGATACAGCCTGTTCATCATAGAGCAGCAGTTGACATCATTATTGAATTCAGCATGCATGTTTAAAAAACCTCTGAATAAACTCAGTGTTACAGCCATTTACTTGAACTCTTCTCAAATATTTCTCCATTGTCCACTCCTGACTCCCTCTGGTCATCACAGCTGTCCTCTGTCACCAACACTCCAGCCTGAGAGGCCAGCTAAGAAAAAAGGAGACAAGTTATCATTAATGAAGTAATAGACGCAACTTCAACCACACACACACACACACACACATACACTTAACAAGCACACCTGATTAAGTAGCGCTTCCTGTTTTCTTTGCAGCTCTGAAAACCTCCTCTCCCATGACGCTCTCTCACAGGCGATCTTGGTCTTGAGTGACAGTATCTCTTTCTCGGTTTTGGTTAGTCTTTTTTGAAGGGCAGTTGTACGGTCAGGGCTGCCTGGTATGGCTGCAATCCCTTTACTTTCAGAACCTGTCAAATATAGTCAAATCAGGTCATCACATCATGTCTCTACTAACACGCGCTGAGGAGAAGTAAAGTAGATTTACAGTAGGTTACAGATAGACCGTTGGCTCCATAGACAATAAAGCCTGTTGTTGGTTTAAATGTACCCCTGATAGATGTGATAGATAGACTTTTATTCCATAATACAGTTCATTTTGACGGATATTGGAAGGTCATATTTTATAATATTGTTTTCTTTTCTTCTTTGTAATAAACCTTATTTGGTATTTTTTTCCTGTCCAGTACTTTTGTCAACAGTGGTTGTTTTAAATGTGCTGTATAAATAAATCTGACATTTGACATTGACATAATAATCTCTCCCCAAAAACAAAAGGACCAATGCACATTTAAGGCTCACGGATCTGGAACACACCAGCCTCTCTGAATAGATTTAAGCCAGCTAAATAAAGTCATTTCAATTTTAAAGTAAATATGTTATTAAGACATTTTTACCGTTGATTTTATGAGATCCTTACCCACAAGTTGTCTCAGCTGTCTGCTTGTGTCCTCTGTAATGTGTTGTTTCCTTGGCAAGAATTTGATTGCATTGTATGGGCAAATCTGCAATGCAAATAAACATGACTTATATTCCCCATAAATATCAAGGCTTATCAAAATGTGTTATGGACGATACAAATGACACATTTCACAGAACATACACTCACCCAAAGGAACCTGCAGGTGCACAGTATTCCCTTGAATGTCCAAGTAAACACGGTCCATAGGATATATGCCGTCATGTTGAAGCATGTTCACCTCACATTGTGGTATTCTGACTGGGGAAAGAATTACTGTTAATGAGATTTATCACAAAGGGGTGAACTAATTCAGCTGGAACTTTATTGGATCTCTACATTTCAGTGTATTGATGATGCGGCCATGCTGTGACCTCATACACAAACAAACACGCGTAAAAACAGAAACATGGATGGAAGCTCACTATTGGAAAATGTGTAGATAGAGCTGGACACTGACCTTTGCCAGAAGCTCAGCTGTAGGATGGGAGGAAACGGTCCCATGTGAGGTCATAAGGAAATGGTAGCTCCCATTTCTGCTCAATGGGTCTATGTCCTAGTCCATGGTGAATGCTAATGTGGCGCACAGGGCTCACTGACCTGTTGCTATGTACCAAGTCTGTGTGAACAGTGCTGCTGACGACTGCTGGGTAGTTAAATCTTGTCTAATCTTCTTAGTCATGCAGTTACACAGTCCAGTTGCATCCAGGCTGCTTAATTTGGTCTACTGAGCCTTATCTATAAACAATGTGAATAATCCTCCACATGCAGTGCAACGGTTACCCCTGTTGGAAGCAGGAGGATTTTGTGACAGCATCCATCTGTTCTATCTGGGTTTTGACACATTCACTTGTAAGAGCAGAAGAAGTGACAAACAAATGTTAGACCAAAAATCAACAACAAAAACCACCAAGTGTTGACTCTCAGCTTTATCCGATCCACTTGATTAAATACTATTAAAATATTTCCATAGTGTGACAACATCCCATAGATATTTTCTCGTTGCTTGTTCCAACTTTATTCATGTTTTTCACACTGATTAAAACATTAGGGACTTTAGACTTTTATTTTTTCCACGAAGATCCCCCAAGGAGGTACTGTATGTGGACATCGTTACACATAAAGAACAAAGAAACAGATAAAAAGTGGACAGTGACACTTGTTGCCCAGTGAATAAAATACATTCGAAAAGAAAATGACAAGTAAATGAATATGAATGAACGTTTGAACGTCATAGAAATCAAAATGCTTTTTTATACAGAGTCACAATTTTAGGACAGTGCAGGTGGACAATGATTCTAAACATACAGACAAGGCAACCATACAAGGGCTGGTTAATTCTCCTGGGGGCCCCTACTGACCACCCTGTTTCTCCCACTTTCTGTTCATTGTGTAGTAATTTGTAATTAGATTGTGGTACTTTGATTAAGCACTAAGCACAAGATAGCTGAAACAATAAGGCTTTAAAACTAGATTTAACCTTGTCGGCCTTTACAATATGGGATCTCATATATCACTAATTAATACTAACTAAACAAATGATCAATAATTCAAATTACCCCAAACTAATTGCCACACAATGATCCTGCAGTTTTAAGGGCCCATAACAGTCTGGAGCCTTTTGAATTATTGGTGATCCAGCTGTGAACCAAGAGTTATTTGTTGAAAGTGTGGATGGCTACACTGTGAGCCTTGCAGAGCATCATCAGTGGAAAACCAGTGTCTGGTGATGTTGGAAGTTCAACCTTGTACAGACTATTTCATTTCTATTCCAATGTGCACGAGCATGAACCCAAACAAAATAACAAAATGTGTCACTGTCCTATGTACAGCCTGCACCGTATTTACAGTAAAGGGTCCCTGTTAAAAGTTACTGGGTAGTTTCCTATCAGAGTGCCGTACAGTAGTTCTTTGATATCTGGGGAAGAGGGCCCAATGTGACAGGAGTTTTGTCATATATATCTGCCATAACCACTCTAATTTAAATACCATGTTTATCACTGCAAATAAACAACTGATTGCATGAGAAAGTGAGGATATACAGTATGTTTGGGTGTGCATGTTTGTTGGGTGTATCTGTGATTTCCATGTAAGACACCTACATGTGCAGGCTGTGAAAACAAATCTCGCCCAGGGACAATAAAGACTATCTAATTGATAAAAGTCTCACATGTTTAGCTAGGAATTCTAAATGAAGTTTGCTTGCAAACTTATATTTAGAGAACAGGTTCACATTTTTTCAAGTCTGTCTTCAAACAATATCAACATGTCTATATGTACTTTGAAAGAGTTATTGGTCAAATTAACAACTTCATACCCAACAGCAGTGTCAGCAGCATTCCCACCTACTCTGGTAATTTGAAAAGATTAACATATTTTGCAAGAACGTTTAGGTTATGAAATTCCTGAGGACAGTAAGATAATGTATCTTGGATTGAAAATAGAGGAAGTCATATTTAAGAGGCGACTAACTTCTCTGTTAAATTTGACTGGTTGCCAGCAAAAAAGCAACAACTAAAAACAGGTATAGAAAGGAACCGCTCAGTCTTAAACACGGAATGGACATAGTAAGGGATATACTGTATATGTGATGGAAAAACTGACATTTTCCCTGAGTAATAAGGAGAAGACCTTTCCCAGAAAATGGGTGAAATCGATCGCCTACACTGCAAACAATGAGGATGCTGTCATATCTGCATCTGGACAAATCCAAGGACAATATGCATAGAGTAGACCAAGAAATGTATAGCCCACTTGGTTCCCATACTTTGTTGACCGTTTGTTCTCTCTTTCTTTGGTAAAATAAAATAAATTGTTATGAATCGAAAGTGACCAAAACAAATTTTAAGAGTTACTGTTTTGCTAATTGTTTCTCCTGTCCATACTGGCCATGAAAAGATCTGGTCCTAACATGATTCCAGTGGAGGTGATAGGGGTTAAAAACAACATTCCTCTTTCCGCTTTCAAAGTTCAGCAAAAGCTAACATGGGGCTTAAGCAGAATGAGTTACACAAAAGTGGTTATTTTCAATAGTTAGTCTTTTTAGTGTGAAATGTCCTCTGTGTTTTGCTGTAATATCCCTCCACTGCTCCACTAAGCTAGCAAACACTGTCCAGGAGACACAAAGAGGTATCTTTAGCAACTACATCTTGAATAAGCCATACATAGCAGACAAAATTTCATGTGTTTCAGTCAGCTGCTGTGAAAAAAAGGAAGAACTTCTGTCACCTGAATTGTGCAAGTGTCTTTTGTGTCGTGCCCAAGAATTCTACGTTCTTTTGGCCACAAAGAGGTAATTGTAGTCTGTGGGGCCTTTATGGCTGGAAGAGAGAGGGGGTCTGATTTCACATTGTGTTGAATAGAAACCAGGAGGTTCCCTATACAATCACCCCACAGGGCACTGAAATCTCACTTGCACTTTAATAGGCTAGCAAAAGCTTAATACAGTGAGTTATTTTAGTAAATCTTTATTTGCTGGGTGCAGAGTTTCAGTTAACCATCATCAAAGCAACCCAACACTAGGATGTGTTACAATGGGATTGCTTCTTTTAGGTCAAGTCGACACACGGTGAAGTGGCATTAGATGATATTTTGGTAGAAAATGTAATTAAAAGTATTTGTTCACCTGGGTGTAGAGCAGTTTTACTAAATATGAATTTTTTTTATTTTTGTTTAAATAATTCATTACAATTTGACTGAATGCTCGTTGTGAAAATACCCAAATTAGCTTTTTCCTAGAATCATTACAACATAAAGTCTGGGCCTTCTTTAGACCCACCCAGCAACAGCAGGCCTTTAGGCTCCACCTTTCCCACTAGTATTGCTGCTCAGGTGAGACTTTCCACTTATTATGTTGAAACTACCGTGCTTTCAGCAGGAAGCGACGGGGAGAGATGACAGAAAGCAACGGAGAAAGGGAATGCCAGAGAGAGAGCTCATTCACTTCAACCACAGCTGACAAAAAACCCTACAACGTGCACCGCAGGTGAGTGGACTTTAATAGAAACATTACTGATTTCAAATGATGAATTTTGTGCCTGTGATCTAAATTCAGCTAAATAGAGCTTTGATATTTGTGCACAGGGAATCACAGGGTGATGCAGGTCAACAACAGTGGTACTATTGTAGCCAGTGATTGATACAGCAGGGGAAGGTTGTGGTATCTGTTATGTTTCGACATTTCTGTTACAAATGTTATGTTTTACACATTATTAATATGTTATGATTAAGTCAATCACTAACAGTTATTTTGATAAATATGCGTGGATTTGTTGTTATCAAAATATATATCAGCCAATTTGAGAATCAATCCACGATTTTTGTTCTATTTTTTTCAAATATCAGGTATCTTGTTTTTTCTATATTCAGATTAATGACAAAAAGGATTGAAGATTTTAAACAATTACAAAATGATTCACAAAACATTTTCTGTTTGTAGCGTGTCCTCAACACACAGACACCATTTATTCACATTCCATTCATAGAAGTCTCTTGTGAAGATTATGCATTTTCTGAAATTGCTGAACGTTCACAGCCGGAGATGTTGTTGAAGGTTCCTTTTGTTATCATTTAGCTAGTCCTATAATTAAATATTGCACATGATTCGCCCGTATAACATGGTGAAAATCTTTAATAGTGAGTTTATGTAACAAGGCCAACAGGAAAGTGTGATTTACATTATGAGGATTTAGCACTTGAACACACCTCTTGATGCACTGTACATCAAATTCCTCTGGAGTGACTTGCCTCTAACAAATCTAATCTTCAGTTTTTCCCAATTAAACTCTGCATTTTGACCTCAAAGCTAAAATGGCCACTGTTGTCACTCAGTTTCCAGGGTGTAGAGCCCACAGGAGGCAGTGCTGGGATCCAAGGGAGAGGGAAAAAACAAGTCATGCCGCTTAGCGGTTCTCCCAAAGGGACTGAGCGAGGAACAAACACATTTTAATTGCGTTCAGTGATAAACCACTGCAAACAGAGACACTTATGATATTACTGTGTGTCTACACATAACTAATATTAGCAGGAATGACCTCATGAGGGGGTTACCACTTCTGAAAATTGCTTATCATGCTTAAACCTAAAGGTTTTGGATCCAGGCTTTTGTTCTAGGTGCCAATAATGTGAGAAACTATGTGTAATAATGTGAAAAAAAGATTAAGTGCAGCTTTCAATCTCACATTTATCAAATTCTTGTATTGTTACTCAAACAATTATGAGATCGGTTTCACCAGAACAATTAGAGGATTGTGAAAAGAGAAGACCACAGATGAGCTTAGCTCTCACAGATCAAAAGAACTGCCCAGGTGGGTTACAATGAATGAGCACGGCTGTAATTCAGAAACCTATTAACGTGTGTAAACGTTTGAATTGTGCCCATATTACCACCCATTAAAAAGATCTTTTGTCAACACACAAATTAAGTTTGGTATTGCTCAGTTTATTCTGCAACATAGATTTGTCATAATGTCTGTGTAAAACTTTGTGAACATTAGTAGCAGAACATCTAGCAACTGTGATTTATATGTTCTACCCTTCCCTTTACCAGGATTTTGACAGATATGACTCTCTCCCTTTCTGCCAATGTGATAATGGCCTCCAACACTTTTATAAAAGACACAGGTATGAGTGTGTGTCCGTTTATTTAATATCACTGTCAGTGGTCACATACATGTTCACACTACAGAGCTACATTTTAGAATCAGTCAATCTTTTCTTTCCACAAACCTTGTCTGACAAGTCAAATCAATGTATTTCTATACCCCAAAATCACAAATCACAAAAGCGTTGTCTGGTAGTAAATTATTCCAGTATTTATTTGGAGGGAAACCAAGGCAATACAAATGCAGTTTCCCTGATATTACATATATCCCTGAGCAGTGACTAGCTAGGCAAAATAACTTTAATTCATTTCACATGTTCTGGTTTCCATATACTAAATACATATTTTCCTATTATGTTTCCCAAAATTCCAGGCTGCACTGGTAACTTGCGCCTCCTCCTATTAGGAATACTTCTGTCATCAGTATTAGTGTCAGGCCAAGTTAGTATGATGACCCCCACTGCTGCCTCCACATCCATCATCGCCACCGAAGCCCCAACAACCACTAGCACCACCACCCAGGCCCCGACCACCACCACCTTCGGAAGCACAGCAGCCACCAATGCTCCCCAGCCCACCACCCCCTCCGGAGCCACAACAGCCTCAACTACCATCCACTCCGGTCATACGACAACCACTGGCAGCACAGCAACCACCCAGTCCGCCACCTCCACCACCTTTGGAGGTACAGCAATGACTAACCCCACCCTGTCTCTCACTACCGCAACAACCTCCGGGGCCTCAGAAATCACTACTACCATCTCCGGAGGCACTGAAATCCCCACCATGACCCAGTCACCCACAACCACTGTCACCTCCGGAGGCACATCACTCACCACCACCACCCAGTCCCCCACTACCACTACCACCTCAGGAGCCACAGTATCCACTACAAGCATGCAGTCACCCACAACCACTACCACCTCTGGAGCCACAGTATCCACCACCAGCATGCAGTCAGCCACAACCGCTACCACCTCCACTACTAATTCAGGAACCACTTCTGTCTTCTCTACAGTTGTTTCAACTGCCATGACAAAGTCCAGCACCACCATGACTTCAGGCTCTGGTTCCTCATCCTCAATGATGTGGACCAGTCAGTCATCAAACTCCACTGGTATGTTTTGTTTCACCAAATAATATGTTTCAGTTAACTTTCCAGGCTTTGTTTTCCCATGGAAATAAAAAAAAACTATTGTTATTTCCCTGTCTTTCATGACATCCCTCTTTTTATCACAGGTGGCATGTCTGGTATGAATGGAACCACTATGTCAAATCTTACTTCAATGAGCATGGCAAGTCCACCTTATTAGCGATGCGTGTGTTGTTGTATTTGGTGATTCTCTTATAACTCTTTCTTCTTCGTCCCTTTAGCTTCTCATCTTCATCATGTGCATTTCATCTCTCTCAAACACAGATATACTGTCCCTCATTCGTCTGTAACTACTCAGACTGCTACACAATGTACACCAGTCAGAATGCCACTTCATGCGCTGCTGGTGCCTATTGTCAGGTAGGGGGGCAAATGACACTGACAAAACCTCTTGAACCAAAACTCTTTGATGTATTGCCCTTAACAAATTATAATAAAATGTCCTGAAATGCATTACAACCCATGTACATGTACATACAGCAAAATATACAGCAAATGCTGTACTTTATTAGTAATCCATAGAAGCAACTGAGCATGAAAAAGATGGATTGGTATCTGAGAGTAACTTTTTTATATACTTTACACTTTTACTGCATACATAATGTAATTGTCCAGTATAGTGTTATATCTTAATAATGGTCAATGACCATGTCTTCTAATATGTCATTCTGCAATGTATCAGCTGATAAGACAGAGGGACATGTGCTACACTGTTAGCTGCAGCGCCTCTTGTGCTGAAAGCTGCTTCAACGCCTCTCAGACCAACTGCTCCGTGAACTGCTGTAATTCTACTGGTTGCCTCAATGGCAGTTTTGCATCCATGATGATGATAACAACCACAGGTAAACAGATTCACCTTTCACATCTTTAACCTCCCCATTTCATGACATTTATGATTGTTTTATTTATTTTATCATCATCACACTGTCCTTACAAATGATTAAATTCTATTTTATGAGTCATATCTGCATATTTACAGGTGTGCACTTTTAGTCTGAAGTTTGAAATGTCTTTAATATTTTGCTCTTTTCCTTACATGATTTTAGTAATTGCAACCACAACAACAACCACACCAGTCCCTAAAATAACTGCCACCAGTCTGCAAACAACACCAAACAATGTAAGGACAAAAGGCTGCATCAGTGTGTGTGTGCTGGCATGTGAATGGATGCATACATGTGAGCAGAAGGCTAAAGAGTTGTGTATATCAGAATCAGAATCAGAATCAGAAATACTTTATTAATCCCCGAGGGGAAACTCTTTGTAACAGCAGCTCACTATCACGTCAGTGCACACAAGAATGGTACTAATACCTACTAATACTAATAGGGTATATCACTAAATTCACTTCATCATGTCTTGGTCACCTTGCCTCAGACAGTCTTTGTGACTAGCTGCTAACAACTGTCAGTGTCGCTTTAAAAAATGATTTGTATACATTGTGGACTATGAACCAATTCCCAGTTGTTATAATAACTGCCTGCCATTATTTAACATAACATTAACTATAGAACAATATAACATTTTGCCAAACAGTATAGCAGGCCTGGTGAGACTAGTATTTTCCTTTCTTCTGTGTTGTTTTTTCAGGGAAACAAGTGCCATAGTGGTGTATGTACTGGTACAGATTGCTACACAGGTTTTAAAAATGCAGCGCTCCAAATGTGTTCCCCCTCACAGCCACACTGTCAGGTGAGAACTGCCAAACCTAAGGACAAGATGCTCCATATTCGAATACTTGTCACCAAGTGTCACCAAATTTCACCATCACCTACAATGATGACTTAATACAGCTCTAGCAACATCAAATTCTAGTATATATATCAAATTCGAAATATAACATTGAAATGTTTAACCCTCTGGAGTACAGGTTCATTTTTTCTTTGTTTACCACCTTTTAAACTGTCCTTACCCCACAAAGATGCCATGAACCCTAAATATAAGAAAAGTGACACAGACACAGGCATAAAAATGTGTAAATTTTCAGTGATAATCACTCAAAGTATTATTATAGAGCTGGAAAAATGTCAGCAGAAAAATGAATTATACATTTACATCTAACGTGATTGTATCCCAACTTTTTTTGTGTTTTATTTCATCAAAAGTCTATGTATGCCCTTAAATTACTGAAAATATCAATTATTCACAGTTTTAAGAATTTCTTTCAAAAATCTTTTATGGTCTGCAGACATAAATGAGATACTGCGTGAAAAGCCCCACATCAGCACTTTCAACTGGTTTTCTCAACTTGTCTCTACATGATATATTTGTAAATTTATGTTACTATTAATAAAAAATGCTCTGTGTATTCACCAATGAACATACTCCAGAGGATTTTGAACAACATTTAAATAACTCAGTCTCATCTTTAGACTGTCAACCACTTGTAGGTCCCACACTGTACTTTCTCACTCACTATTGCCTTTGCAGCTGAAAAAGGAGTTCGTGGATTCCAGCTTGAAATGGACGGCAGGTTGCACCACCAACTGCTCCACCCAAACTCCATGCAAGGTCTCTACACAACCTCCATGTAATTTGGAGTGCTGTAATGCCACTATGACCTCATGCCTGTGGTTAAATGGCACCCTGAATGTCCCCTCTTTCGCCACAAGAGGTCATCATCTTAACACAGAATTGATTGCTTCCTTACTTTGCCTGCTCGCCATCACTTTGCTGCTGTAAGTGACCAAGTACAATCTTGCTCAGCTGCTGTGTGGGTCATTAGGTAACTAAACCTTTGTGTAACTCCCCCTCCCTTTAGACAAAAAAAGCTTAGCAGTGCAGAGGTTAACACTACTTAATTTACATTCATTTATCTCACTGAAATTCAAATGTAATTGTACTATATATGCATAAGTATGGAATTATGTAAAGCATCAGTTACAAAGTTGATTTTCATTCTTGTTTTATTAAAACTTCCCAATCACATTTTCTCTCTGGTTTAAGACCAATGAAAAGTGGCTTTAAACAGTATTTCTAAATGAAAAACAATATCAAAACATGCCGTAAGCAACTCAGTCTTTGCATCACATCACATATAGGATGGAAATCATCTTTATAATGTCAAAACGATACATTCAAATTAACTTTCTTCTCAGTGAAGATTTAAGAAATCATTTTACATTGCCACACACCTTGTAATTTTATTTAGCCATGACCTTGCCCACAACTGTAATTGAATTCAGGTGTTGTCTTAAGAAAGCCAAAAACAGTTTTTGTTCGTGCCTTCCAACTTCAAACTGATTTTGGACACATTTTAATTTCTGTTAATGTTTTATTACCAAAACCTCTCTCTAGATCTGTATCTCTTCAAGCCATTGTGAGTGTGATGCAGCTATGACTCTATATGCACTTTATGAAACACAAACGTTGAGCTGTTACAGGCTGTTGTAAAGGTTTGTAAAAGCATTTCTGTAGATTAAATCATAATGAAATGTGCAATTTAGTACTTTTGCCTACTTGTATCTAATATTTTTGTGAATGGTGAGTTGGATGTCTATACTGTGGGGTTTACAAAGTATATATTTTAAGGTATAATGCTGTCATGTACATGTTAAATGAAATCAGAATTGTTACACGTTATTCTAGTTTTGTGTACTGTATAGAAAATAATGATTTTGCCCAAAAATTTAATAAATCCAATAACATGTCTGATGATTTTTCATTTGATTAAGTCATAATTCATTATGATATTTAAAGTCCTGTGAATTACTTTGTTTGGTCTAGCCCCCCTTCCTTCAACCTTCAGCTAACTTAAAGGTCTAGTGTGCAACATTTAGGAGGATCTATTGACAGAAATAGAATATAACATTCATAAGTATGTTTTCATTAGTGTATAATCGCCTGAAATTAAGAATTGCTGCGTTTTCGGTACCTTAGAATAAGCCCTTATATCTACAGAGGGAGCGGGTCCCCTTCCACGGAGGCCGCTATGTTGGACCAAAGAGATATTTCCCCCTCTAAACTCTGAGGTAAAATAATCCACTGTTTCTCAAAAAACAACAAAGTTTAAATAAAAGTCCAAAACAATACATTAAAATCTGTATATAACATTGTTTTTTTTTATGTCCTACCCCACTAATCATCTCACAACCCCTCAGATTTATTTTGTAATCCTTTTGAGGTGCCCTCTAAAGGGTCTTGACAGCAGTTAAAACTAGCTCCACCTACCAGCTACAACAGTAAAATTCTTCATGTGCATTGACACATCAGTATTGGCAATCTAATAATGACAAACAGAATAATATATCAATGAACGGGAACATTTTTCTGCAGAATACTTTTACTTTTGATACTTTAAGTGCATTCTGCTGATAATACTTATGTAGTTGTACTTAGGTATTTTAATGCAGGGCCGTTACTCATAACCCGTTACTCGAGTATTTCTACATTGTTGTATTAGTACATTTTTGTAGTTGTACTGTAAAGGATCTGAATATGTCTTCTACCACTACCAGAGGACTGATCAGAGTCAAATACAACTGCTGGTCTTACAGTACAGTAACAAGTGTGATGCCACAGTGAGTGCAGAGAATTGGATATAATACATTTATTGAATACATTACAATACATTTCTCCCTGCATAAATCAGCCAGGTTGATATATTATCTTATTGCAAATGTATATGTGTATATGTTGGGCAAGTGAGCAACAAGAAATTGTAATACAGAAATGCCAAAAGGTTTGAGGTAAATTTAGACCAGCTTTACATCATTTGTCCACCACAGATCACTGACAAGGTGATTTTTACACTGTAAAATTCCTTTAAAAAACAAATCTGAGGGATCTGTGTCAAGATTGCTTATTTTATTTTTTTAAGTACAATATCATTATCAAGTATGATATCAGACTTGGCCTCAAAAATCCACTATGGCTCAGGCTATAAGATACTGTGCATAGGCCGGTAGTGAGTTAGAGGTCCTTGTTCTTCAGGTTGTTGCAAAAACTAGGTCAAAGGTGGGTTGAGGCTAAAATATCTCAATGTGATGTCAGTTCCTCAATTTTTTTTCTGTTGCAAGTAAAAAAGTTCACCACTGAACAGCAAAACTGGACCGAGGAATGCAACATACCCTCATTTTTTTTAAGGCGAGTAAATCTATTACAGATGGGCTTCCCCTCCAACAAAAGACCACTTAAACCCATTGACCCGACAGCTCAGCAAACATCCTCGAAAGCTTCGATATAACTTTGTAAAAGTGGCGATACGGCTCTATTGTTGGACATAATCCTCTTTGGATCGTTCGCCTGAGGCCTAATCCAAACCCAACCTACAGCGCAGCTGTGACGTCACTGCGGGCGCACAGACCGATCCTGAATCAGTGCGTGGCAGACTGGGTCGGGCCAGCAGCGCGAGGAAGAGGAGCACATCTGGAGCGAAAGGGAATAATGTCGGCTTACACGGGGCTCCTGGAGCTTCTCGCCTTCCGCTCTACACTTGGCTTTCACCTGCGGGAGAAATAACCGCGCTGCTCGGGAACACACCACCGGGTACTTTCGCGTGGGAAGCCTGAGGCAGTTGTCACAGCAAGTTGTCACACAAGTAGGCTGGCTTACGAACTGAACTATGGATCAGTCCGTCGCAATTCAAGAAGCTTTGGGAAGGGAAGAAAACTGCATCGTAGTATCCTTTGCGGCGTTCATGCGCTGGTTTATGCATTATTAATACTTCAAATGAAGGATGCCTCAAACTAAGTCCAACTAACACGACTCCGCCAAAGAAGACCAGAGCCTGGAGAGAGAGGAGGCCTGTAAGAGCATGGTTGGCATCTCTCTGAACAAATGAATCTCTGTAGCACGTAGGCTTTGGTTGTAATCCAGGCAGTGCATTTCCAGTGCGCGTAGTTTTCGGGCACTAATGTAGGTTTAGTCGGGTGTGACTGCCCAGTTCCCAAGGATATGATCCAACGATTGTAGTAAGACCTTTCATCCACGAGATGGCAACTTTGTTTCACCATCTTCTCGTTATAGGCAGTGCTGGAAGAAGTACAGATCCTTCCAGTGACAAGACCAGCTAAATATAAATAGGCCTTCTCCATTACATGTAAAAGTCCTGTAAATATTAGTAATTATTATCAGCCAGAGCCTCAAAAGTAAAAGTACTTTTTATGCAGCAGAATTGCACCTGTCAGTGTTATGTTATTATATCGAAGTGGAGCTAATCTTATTTTTCTATTTTACATACTGCTGAGTAGTGTAAACTATAAAAATTTATCTTATTTTATTAACTGAAACAGTTAATATGTCGTTTTTTTTCATTTGGATCATTTGGAAAGCAACTACAGATGTCAGATAAATATAGTGGAGTTAGAAGTACAATATTTCCCTGTGGAACATAGTGAAATTAGTATAAAATGGAGATACTCAAGGAAAAGTACCTAACTAAATGTACTTAGTTACATAACGCCATTTGTGATGGGAAAATAAATTAAAAAAACGTTCAATGTTTCCCATTGTGCCCCCCCCAAAAAAATGTTCAAATGAGAGGAAGGTCATATTTCCTGGTGAAATACTATAAGGTGCCACTGAAGGAACACATGGACTTATTTCCACCATGTCCCTTAACTAAACCGTGAACATGCTGTCCAATGTGATGTCCTCTTTGATAACATTACAGAGAACAGACTGCTGGGATTGGTGGAGTCTACAAAAGAACATGCGTGAGTTAAAATAGATGAGCTACAATATGGCTTCTGTGTATTATTGAACTATATGTTTGTGGTCAAAGGCTGACTGATCATTTCGGTAGGAGAGGGGGGCATTGTGCAATCCAGGGCAACACTAATTGACCTCGAAAATGACCACAGAGTTGCATCAACCTGTGTGACACAGTAACCAAAATGATATATTATGTGAAAACCATAGCATTTACTGTAGAGCTGCAAGGCTTTTGTATTGGCTTGTATTATTTACTATTTGTTACTTTTTATGTGTCCGCCCCGGCATGTGCCTTCTGATGTATAAATACTGTTGACTCAGACTGCTAACTGTATTAGTTTAAAATGAAGATGTCTGTCTTGAAATGTTTTGTAGAATCTTTATTTATACCCATCGAAGGATGGCCATTACTGCTGATGACGTGTCACTGGAGGACATCATACCCATCTGCCTTGACTTTGCTGTGGTGGAGGGTGAGCTGCTTTCGTATATTATACCTCATTGCAAACAGACTGACAATTAAAAAGCAGAGTGCCAGATAATAATGTGTTCCTCAAGATAACTATTGTTTCTAGTGGAATAATGGCATGCAAGTCATTTCTCTGAAGCGCCGTTAAACATTTCTCATGCTGTACTCTTTTTAGTTTCCTCACCAGAGGAACTTGCAGTTGTGGGTGAGTTGCCCTCATTTCCACTGTAGCTCAATCATACAGTAATAAGATCCACCACATGAAAATTGAAGATTGCCTTTTTCCTGGTTTTTCGTCCGATTCTAGGTGGTGATACCAGAGTGAGATTAAGCTGCCAGGAAGAGGAGTTAGAGCTCAGACTTCCTTTTGGGTCCCACTCGCGGCTCTTCCTCAGCGAGGTCAACAGGGCGTGGAGTGGTAGGTCAGCCCTCAGAGACATACGTACTGTATGTCACCAGCTGAGAGGATTCCCAAAGCCTTTGAAAAAATCCTAGAAAGTTTGTGTAGATTCTAAGAAACACACACAAAAAAAGCCTTTTAAAAATGAATGGGAAACGTGTGGAAAGTACTATTCATTCAAACAGTACAGTAGCACAAACACGGACCCTCACCTCTTTTGATACTTTTGTAGACCACTAATTATTTGCTTGGGTTTAGTAGTTCATACATTTTCTTTTCTGAACACAGTAGGAGGCACCTATGTGTGAAGAAGCACAAAGAATCTGCTCTAACCATCAGTGTGGTGGAAACCGGCTGAGCCAGGCTTCAGTTGCCTTGAGGTTACATTAAGTGGCAAACAATGTAATACCTAAAATTCTTCAAATCTGACATTAGTTTACTAGAACATGAATTTAAAAACAGAAATAAAAAAACAAATGTATTTGTGAGACTCTCGGTGCCTGTGGTTCACAACCCGAAACCATATTTTAGAACTACAAAATGGTGGTGTCACTTCATCTGTCAGTCACTTGGTGTACATGACGCGTGGCTGACAAAAAAGGGAGGGATCTATACAGACACAGAGAAGCGGTGGAGTTTTGGATCGTGTGTAGTTAGTCTATTTCACAGCAGGCGTTTGCAAAAGGGACAAGATGAAAAGAGTTTAACAAGGACATTTAACTTCCTCTTCAGTATTCTTTTTGAACTACTTTTAAACTTTGAACTGTTCAGGTGAACGGCACGGGCAATTGACAGATTAACAGACAGTCTGCTTTGTTAGGGATGTGTCACTTTTGCCAGTGGCTCACTATTTTTCACAGTGGAAACCCCACATGAACATGGAGGATACCGATATGTCGACATGTTGTTTGTGGTACATTTGTTTGTGGTGCTCTGAGTTGAGCCACAATGCCTTTTAACCCGGTGATGGAAAAATTAATTGACCTGTTGTTGTTAAAAAGGGGAGTGTGAAAAATGGTAAAGGTAAGCAAATAAAAGTGAGATCTCTTTAATGCACTGCAGCGCCTAAGTAAGTTGTAGTCACATTTAAAACAGCAGCAGGGCACAAAACATGAAGGTGGTCTTACAAACTGGGAGTACAGTTTGTTATGCAAATAACACCCACAGAGCAAGAAATACAAAGCTGTTGCTTAAAAATGCTTTGAAATGACCGCTCTTCAATTTCTTTAACACGAGCGAAGTCGATAAGTAAGCATTCTTGTCTATACCATGAATCTTACCATTCCTGTTGCTCTAGCTTCTCCAGGTTTGCATAAAAACAAATCAGCAGAGAATCCTCATTCTCTTGCTCGCTCTGTCTGTCTCTCTGTCTCTCTTCAGATGTTTGCAAGTCTCCCATACCGGTACCCAAGTTTGAGTGGATCAACAAGTACCACAAAGCCACCACAGGCCAGGCAGTCGTCAAACAGGCCCTTGCACCCCTCGCCACAACACTCACTAAACTCAAGCAGCACCGGAAAACAGGTTTGTTCACAGCCATCGTCTACAATGAACTTCATACATTTGGAACAGGTCTAGCAGCATTCGTGCAGTGGATGACAGAGCGGATGCGCTTCTTTATCTCATTAAGTGGTAGCTCTTTTTTTTTTGCCGTCGTTGCCACAGATAAAAGTCTACATCAAAGGGTTGCAAAATAAAACTGGGCGGTTTTGCAAGTACCACTTCCTTTGACTGCAATTGGCCCAACCTGCGCATGAGTTTGAAATAAATGACTGCCTGGAAAGTAAGGAAGTCAGTAAAGAAGTAAACTTTAATTCAATAGCCCCTTACAAGGTGCTTACAAATGCAAACCCGTGAAACAATTTCATGGAAAGGTCAAACCTAATTAATTGAAACTAAATAAATTAAAAACAACATATAATCATTGTAAAAGTAAGTTATAAAAATATCAACCTATACAGGTTGGTTTTTAAAAGCTTTTAAAAATGTGGCACAGACTTCCCTGATCTGATACTGATGGGGGGGGGTCACACAAAAGCATGATTAGGAGTCTTGGTGCAGAAAAAGGAGTGAAACAATCCAAAATATATAACGGAGCCAAACAATGGAGGGGTTTAAAAGTACCTTAAAGTAATTAAACAATATACACAGAATAGGCAACCACAGAAAATATTTTTTCCCCCAGATTCCTTGTGAGATCTCAGTCACGGTATGAAATGTACAATTTGTATGTAAACATACACGTTCGTGTAATTTGCCTTGATTTGTACTTCTTACAGATTTCATGCAGCGTTCAATGTTTTTGCATGCTAGATTAGAGCCACGCTGTTTATAACATGCGTCCCGATGTAACGCTGACGTGATGAAGCCTTTTCCGGGTGCTTTTGTAGGTTTCTGTATGTGTGTGTGTTCGGCCTCTCCTGCCTCTGCAGCAGGCAGCAGGCAGCAGGGGAAGGTTACTCCTCCTACTACAACAGTAGCATGGGCAGGTCTGATGCAAACTGGACATTGCTCTTCAACCTGCACAGAATGCGTGGGAGCGGTGCAGGGAGATGTCTAGGGTGATGAGAGACTCTGGTATGAAACATATTCCTTCATTTGTTGGTTTTCGAGGCGGTGGAAGGAAACGCCAAAGCATCCATTTGTAGCATTCAGTCTAACGTTACCCTAATTAGCTAGCGTCCTTGCTAACGCTAGCGAGTGGTAGTAAGTGAGTAGCTCTTATTTCAAATCAGCTAACTTTAGCCAGAGTAGCAAGAGGGCCAGTGTTCGTCGGGCGGAATAACTGTTAGTGGTTGTTGTTAAATCCTAGTAACGTTAGTATTAATAATATTATCTGCCTCAATATCGAGCTACCGTGAATGTTATCCAATGTAACGTTACACGGTTTATACACTAACGTTAGCTAAGTTAATGTTCATGATGTTAGTGGTCGCTACGTGACAGAAAATGACACACCTGTTGTGATTGGTGTTGCAATAACGGGGTTTAGTAACACCGAATTGTGTCATTCATTGAGACAACGTTTGTGTCTTGCTTCTTCGGCTTATTGGCTGTGTTGTTCTCTGGCTGTTTGCAGATACTGACTTTCGCTTGTGGCTCATCCTCGTCGCTAACTTAGCCTGTTAGCTTTGAATCAGCTGCCTGTAAGCTTTCTTCCGACCGTCTCCACGAGACGAAGGTGCCTGCTGTCTGCTCTGTCATTCACCCCCGAGATGATACCAAGGGTTTTATAAAGAGTAACGGGGTTTTCTTTTTTATTTATTGGCATAATCAAGGTTTACAGTTGGAAATATAAGCTCAAAAAAACACACCCAGGTGGTTCCTCTGCAGTTTATTACCTGTAGTTTTTAAATCATATGGGGACGTCGTTGTGCAATGTTGACCTTTGTGCAGTTGTAGTTAAAAAGCTATGACTGTTTTAATTCTGAGACCTGTCAGAACAACTTGACATCTATGATCGACGGCAGATAGAGAGGCGTAGGAGTGTGAAATTGCAGTTAGTCAGACTTCATGCAGCCCCCTCCACTGCCGTTGACAGTTTAAAGTTAGATAAGCTCATTAACTCGTTAGAAATAATAAAGCATGAGCAGGAATGTGAAATATGCCATGTAATGTAATAACTGAGCTACTAACACACACGACACTCATTTGGTCAGGGCCTCATTCAGGGGCGTGTTGCAAAAAACAGGTGCAGCAAGTAAAGCTAAGCTTGGTTTATATAAAATAACTCCTAACCAACACTTAGTTGGTATTGGTTTAGTTAACTGTGAATGGGCAATTAGCAAGAACATTACCAAGGTACAAAGTTTAGTTGGCAGCTTTTTGCCAAACTTTTCTGCAATACTAACATATTGCTGCATAACTGTATTCAGCAGGGCACAAACAGCAGTGAAATAAATACAACAGTTTTGTATTTATTTCATGACACCACAAGCCGGTGCATTTACTTTGTTGATCTGAGACTGTATAGCCTATATCCTAACATTTTCTGATAATAGCTACTATTTGTGCATTTAAATCAAGCCTTAAGATTTGTTTTAATGTTTATTTTGCAAATTCAAATAGTTTTTACAATGTTTTGTTGCTGTTCTACTTCCAGATACAGTACAGTTTACTGAGAAACGTTTTATAATCGTATGTTTTATATCGCTTTTGATTCCCCTGGTATTCAAAGCAGTTTAGAATGAACACTGTTAGGTTACTATACTTTAAGGTTATTGATGCAAACTATAAAACAGTAATGAACCCATCTTTAATGCATTGTGGTTTATCAATCAGCAGGGTTACGGCTATTAATACTCATGATCTCTTTCTTTTCCTAGGTTAACTTGGAAAACTCTTGAGTCAGTTTAACAGTTGCATGTGGGTTTTTCTATGTGTGCACAAAGAGATTTTCACCTTCTCAAATGTAGCTTCCTTTGCACGCTTTCAAAAGCATTTCTCAGTTTGCAGGCAGTTTTCTCAGTCAAACAAAGGGCCATATTCTTTTCCTTTTCCTGGTCACGCAAAGTCACTGGTTTTGAATTAAAATGTCAATTGATCCTTCTGATAATATTTCAAAATGGTGCTAATAGTTGAAGTTGCCTAGCTTAAACTTTTTTTCTTTGTTCTTGTTTTGTTTTTTACCAAATGTATAAAATGAAACAAACAGCGCAAGCGTTTCTGTTGACCTTTGCTCAGAGTTTGGCACACAGGTCACACAACCTGTTTTCTTAGTAAAGTTGGAGTGATGAGAACATTTCCTTTTTGTAAAACAAAGATACAGCAGAAATTAACCAAGTGCGGTAATAATGATAAAAGCAATATACTTTTTTTGTGTCGTGATTGAATCAGACTGCGTTAGACATAGCTGTGACAAAAATCGTACCTTTGTAACAGAAATTGTGCTGTTTGGGACTGGCAAAGCTTTATCACTTTAGTTTAGATGTAATCTAACTTTAATTTGGAATTGTTTGAATAGGATTTTTTTTTTTAGCAGTCCTCAATCCCTTTTGTTTTACAGGTTTATTACCCCTCTGTTTTATTTCCTTAACTCTGTGACCTCGTTTTGAAAATTATTGCATAATGTCCAGTCAGTTAATGTCAGTGCATTCGCGTTGAATGCTGCACAGTGCACACAGACAGATCAGAAAACAAATCCATCACTGACTGCTTTCAGTTTGGCCAGTCAAGGTTACATTAATAAAACATTTTTTTTTACAAATATTGAAGCCTATTATGTTTTCTTGTTGAATATATCTAATCTTTCCGCTCATCAAGCAGTACTGTCGGTCAGGTGCATTCTTAACTTTGTAGAGTTTAATTTCCTGCTCAAAAGAACCTGGCTTTCTCTTTCAGAGGAGCCAGCTGTGTTCCCTGCCAAGCTGCAGGAGACAGGGCCATGCTGTCTCATACTTCACACTCCCCCATTAAATCCAACTACTTAGGATGCAGTAACTGTAACCAACTGCAAAAGTCTCAGTCCATTGACCACAACAACTGAACCCTGAGTTGGCACTTTTGTGATTGACTGGTTTGTTACT
Organism: Coreoperca whiteheadi; assembly: GCA_011952105.1. NCBI lineage: Eukaryota > Metazoa > Chordata > Actinopteri > Centrarchiformes > Sinipercidae > Coreoperca > Coreoperca whiteheadi. The sequence goes on from CM022486.1 coordinate 9,465,207, forward strand.
GTGCATGTTTGTTTTTATTCTTAGTCATAATTAGCTTTAATTTATTCTCCATATCAGTAAATAAAGTGTTGAGATGTGGGTTTACTGAGGGCTGGGTTCTTTCTTATTAGAGTGAGTTGTCCCGGGCTGTCAATACCTGGGGCTCAGTTTAAGATAATGTTGATGGGAAGGTCTCCCAGCAGCCGGCAAGACGCAGTTACACGTTTTTCTTAACTGGCAGCAGGCAAACAAGATATTACTTAATGATTAAAAGTGCAGGCAGTTCTAATGGTGCAGAACTGTGCTGTAATGCTGCCATTTACCTTTTGTGCTGTGTGTTTTATCATTGTAAACTAAACAAACACTATTAATCTTTCTTTTCACTCCTGCTCTTCCTGAACAGAGAGATCATCAGACAAAAGGGGAACTTTAGAAAGGGAGAAAGGTCCTAACAGCGGCACACAGAAGTCCATAGCATTTTCCAGCCCAGAGAGGTAAGGCTTCTTTTTATTCATTCACATGTGGGACCTCTCAAAACCAAAACTCTTTCTACCACTATGTCTTTTTACGTAGTCGAACATTCAACTACTAAAATGGCGGGACTGTTAATGAAAGTTTCCCTGTGGAGTTTTCTTGTAAACAAAGTTTCTCTTTACCTTCAGTGTTACTCAGCAAAATGCCTCATTAGTATCATTGAGGCTTAACAATCATGTTGAATGCATTTCATTCCTCACAAAACATGCATTGAACATGCATGAAACCTGCATTATTTACTCTGTCATGTTTACTTGCTAGCTGTCTTCTTCTTTCCTGCCTTTTGTTGGTGCATTACCGCCACCTGTAGATCAGTCGAATAGTGTGAAACCGTCAGAAGTGCTCGTGCTCCGTAGTACTACTAGAGATTGAAAACTTCACAGGGTACCTTTTCATTAAGGGTGTCAACATTTTCCATATCTATGATTTGATTTGATTTTTTTGATGTAAACTTTTTTCTTTCAGCACTGAAGACCATTGTTAGACTATCGAGTCTTGATTTGGTTTTATGCCCCTGACAACTGTCATTATATTTAAAAAAATAGGCTACAATGTATCAAGTGTAATATAACCGCCATATGTACCACCTAAGGCCATATGATCTAATTTAAATAATTTATTTAAAATATAATAAGAGTAATTTATTCCACCAGTCAGTTGGGAACAAACCGTTAAACATAAAAAGAAGAGTCCCTCGATGGCAGAAGGCTACTTTACAAAAATTGATTTAAAGTTGTGAATGTTTAAAATGCAAATTTGTTCAATTCAGTCGTTAAACCTGGAAGCCACAACTGCCACTCTTGGAATGAATGCCTTTACTCTAAGATGGAGTTTAGTTACAGCATATTCCTGGAAGATTACAGGGTCCAGGCATATTATATTTCTTCATCTCTCTCCCCCCAGCCTCATTCCATATTGACGACATGGAAATAGAGCTTCTCTGCATAGCCTGGGTTCCTCTGTCATCACTGGTGATCTACTGTACATCAGGCTGTTAGTCTGGAGCAGAGTGTAATGTCTCTGTTATGCCATAATTGTATTTCTAGCTTTTCTGAGAGGTTTTGCTTGATGCAGTTAGGCCTGTGTATCCTGAATCTGAACTAAAAACTGTACATAGGCACTTGAACAGAAAAATCTAAACCACCAAACGCACAGTTTATGATAAGTTGTTCCCTCTGAAATCACACCAGCATGACAAAATGACCCAGTTTCTATTTCTGTCTGTCTTCACTCGCTCCTACGCCTAACGGTTATTTCTTCTCTCCTGGTGTTTAGTCAGGGCATCTCCAGTCGAGAGGACCGGGATGACCTGGTGCGCTCCTCCAGCCACACCGCGTCTAACAAAGCTCAGATACTGGCCATGCCGCAGTTCGGCCTGCGCGACAACCTTATCAAGTGTGAGCTGCTGAAGAATGAGGACCTTTACACTTACCTGGAGGACTTCAGGTATTTTACTCTTAACTGCTTGTTGTGTCAGTTTTGAATCTGTTTTAAAAATGTACATTGGTCCAAGCACATGGAGATAGAACTAAGTGATCTTGATTCATTTGAATATTACATCACTATCTTCATAGAAAATCTAAAATTCTTTACTTTCTTGATATCAGTAATGTGTTGATACTTTGGCTGGGGCTGTAGGTGGTTCCATATACTATTTAATCTAATCTAGATGAGTTTATTATGCTCTTTTGCATTTTGCTCAGCTTGAAACAGTTAAGAAAGGTGTATAGTTTAATGTGTTGGAGCATTTAGAACCAAAAACATGCGACATTTATTTGTTGTTGTTGTTAACAACAGCAACATTTGTATAGCACCTTTTTATACAAGAAATACAGCAAATGCTTTACACTAAGGCATTAAAAACAAAAATAAGTTAAAAGATTCTTTACAGTATGAAAAACCCAGTAGATAAAAAATGAAATTAAAATACTTTACAATATGGCATTAAAAACGAAACCTAATAGATCCAATAAAAAGCAGAGAAATAAAAGTAGTAAAAATGAAAGGGGGAAGAGATACAATCATACTACATTAACTAAATGTCTACCTGAATAAGTAGGTTTTCAGTTGTTGTTTTTTTTTTAAAATGTCAACAGAGCTTACAATCTTGGTTCACAGTAGCTAAAAGCAGTTTCCCCGCTCATGTTATGGGTTAGTTTAGGAACAGTTAAAATACCAGCATCAGAGGACCTAAGAGCTCTTGTTAGATCATACAGAGTTAAAAAGTCTGAAATGTAAGAAGGTGCTTTATTGTTAAAAGCTTTGTATGTGAGTAAATGGAAGTTACAATCTATTTCTAAAGGATTGTGGAGCCAGTGAAGGGTAGTTAAAACAGGATTAACGTGACCTCTTTTCCTAGTCTTTGTTAAAGTCCTGAATTAGCTGAAGGTTGCTAGACCAATGAATGAGTGATTTTCAATAATCTAACCTGCTAGTAATAAATGCGTGAATCAGCTTCTCGGCATCTTGCTTTGTTCAGGACGGCCTTACTTTGGCAACATTTCTCAAGTGGAAGAAAGCTGTCTTGGTCACTAATAGATTCAAAGCTTAAATCAGAGTCCAAAATTACACAAAGTTTGAGTTCTGATTTGGTCTGGTGAGCCAAGTCTTTTAAAAAGTGTCTCTTTCTTAAATTTAGGACCTAACAGCAGCATGCTTTGTCCTCGTTACGTTTTAAAAGACTTTCACTCATCCATTGTTTTTTCGAGACCAAACAGGCAATCAGAGACAAAAGGCCATGTGACTTATTTGGCTCAACAGAAATATGTAATCGGGTTTCATCTGCGTAGCTATGGAAATTTGTGTTGGACTTGATGATAATGTAACCTAATGGAAGCATACATATGGAAAATAGCATGGGACCAAGACAGCTTCCTTGTACAATACCAAACGGTAAGTCATGTTTCCAGACTAACATAGAATTTTATGCCAGTTATATAGAAACGAAACCAGTTTAAAGCATTTTCAGAGAGACCGACAGATCTTTCAAGAGGATTAATTAAAATAGTATGGTTGATAGTGTTAAATGCTGAGCTTAGAGCTTAAAGGATGAGGATTAACACTTGATTCAAATCAGTAGCATGTCTGCGATCATTTACTATCTTACTATAATTTAACCAATATTACAATACCCAAACTCTTTTTAAGCCTCTTATTACTGCGAAATACTGATTCTGTTTCCCAACTCTATGTGGGGAAACTGTAAAAAATAGAAAAGAAAAAAAAGAACTCAAGTTTTGAGTTTAGGAGGTTCGTCAGGATTTTCACAATATACAGTTGTGTTGAGCTTTACTCTGCTGATCAGTTAACAATCTAAAATATTTTCTACAAGAAAGTTTCTGCAAGAACAGTGTGAGCCCACAGTGTAACTGGGAGCTCAGTTTGGACACTAGAAGTGTTATGTAAAAAGAATGAGTCAACATCTGTGGGTTTGTATTTCTCTGTACTTCCCTCTCTTCTAAATTAAGCACCACTGTCTCAGATGCTGTCAAGAAATGCACCAACCTAGTGCATTAACATAGCTGTTGCTCTTCATCTCATTTCTTATTTATTGTAGAAATTAATGTCCCTGTAGAGGCCCTAGACATTTTTATTAAGGGCATTTTGTTTCCATCAGATGGTTGGAAAAATAAGCATTTGCTAAAGTCAGCATGGTTTGGCTATTAACCACAGTGCCTCCTGATAGGTAGATGTAATATATATATATATATATATATATATATATAGATATAATGCCAATGGAAGAAGGAATCTTAAATATGAAAAGTTCAAACAGCGTCTTTGACACGAAACATGAAGAGGGAAATACTAGATATTGTGTCAAAATATGAATGCTATTCAGTGTAAAATTGGAAAAACTATAAGAATATCAGGAAGCACTATATGTGGCATTGGGAGCACGTTGAATCAGTGGATGGTATTGTTTCCTGACACCAAAAAGGTCCTGTGTTATTGTCCAATTCCCATTCTGTGTGGCATTTGCATGTTGGCACAGGTTTCCCCTGGGCACTCTCACTTCCTCCCACAAACACCAGACATGGCGCTCCAGTTAATTGAGAAATCTGAATTGTCAGTAGATGTGAGTCTGAATTTGTTTCTGTTGGGTATGTGTCCTCTCTAAGGTGTTTCCCTATCTTTTTCTCAAAGCATGCTGGGAAGTCTCCTGTCCCTGCATGACCCTGATTGTGCTAATTGGCTTAAAAGCTTGAATATTTCCATTATCAGAAATAGCAAGTTGTATTTCGCTGTGCATTGCCTGCTTTCATCTCATATTACAGTACATACTGAGAATGTACTGAACAGCCATGCTGATGTGCAGGTTCTGAAAAAAGCTCAGGGAATTAGCAGTCCAGGATTTTTGTATAAATACAGCTTCAGCATCTTTCTAGTTTGCTGAGGGTGGGGCCATTAGGATAGAAAATGTTGTACAGTGCGATGACAGTCAGCACAAAAGCAAGACCTCTGAGATGCTTCTATGCAGCATCATGAGCAGGGCAGCATCTGCCTGAAGGTCAGGGAAGAGGGCTATTGAATGAAAGGAAGCTGATTTCAATCTGGATCTGCAGAATACATCTCAGTGGGGATGTAAAAGACAAGGGCTTGGCCCTCTTACCATTTCTCACAATGATTTGCCCTTCGAATTTGCCCCCCAAAACATAGAATTTCCAGACATGAGCTAGTGAGTACTGCAGTAAAGCAAGGCATCAGCTTGATATAGATTGAGGTCAGTGTTTCTCCACTGACGTGAAGTGGAAATGAAAGAAAAGACTGGAAATAGTTAGCACTTGTTCAAACTAACCGTGACACCATATTCCTCTCCTTTGTGCCCACTTCTCACCTCTCCCCATTCTGTTTCAGCTTTTTTCTCGGCACATACAATGTGAATGGACAGACACCAAAGGAAAGCCTCCGTCCTTGGCTGAGCTGCACTCTCAACCCTCCTGACATGTACTGTGTGGGGTAAGTCACATTCACCCTGCTGGAGAATAAATAGCCTTGCAGTTCTCTGCATAATCCCATTACACGGACAGACATATACTCCTCAAACCTCTGACAGATGTATACAACCATTGATCCTGTTTTTAAGTAGGAGAACATGCCCACCCACAGATTCAGCACTATGTGTCCACTAATCCTGCCTACGTTTCAGTTAACTACTTTGGTGTTGAGGAGTGAAAAAGTTTTGAGAATACCATGAAAGTACTGGGTAAAGCTCAAACATGTGAATCAAACTCTCAAATGCATTTTAAAGTGTGTCCTTCCTGATAGTTTTCAGGAGCTTGACCTCAGCAAAGAGGCTTTCTTCTTCAATGACACCCCCAAAGAGCTGGAGTGGACGAAGGCTGTGTCTGAAGCCTTGCATCCAGACGCCAAGTATGCCTTAGTAAGGAAGTGTTCTTTTTTTTTTTTCCTTCTTCAGTCTTGACCTTGTTTTTATATTGTTCTTAACGACTAGTTAATATTTGTACTGGACATGTGAATGTTTTTGCACAGCCCTCTATATAGTCTGTAGAGCTTGTGTAGCTCTTTTTAGCATGGAGGCTGGTGCCGTTTTCACTTTTGACCAGTGTTGCATGTTAAAATATTTTCAAGCAACTTTCATTGTGTTTGAAGTGTTACAGTAAAGTACCCACTTTACTGTAACACTTCACAGTACTTCCCAGATACTTTGCCTGTAAGCATAGTAATTGTCTACATAACACTGTACCATCCATTACATGGATTATTACACAGGACATTCATAAGGAGAAGTTATGATAATTTTTCTTTTTTGATGAGCTAAGTCAGGCTTTATATTTTTGGTCTTTCGCTTTCAACTACTTCCCTTTTCTCAGAGTGCTGAATCTAACTTATTGGCTTCCTCTTTTCTTGCTTGGGCTGTTTTCTTCTTGTCTTCTTATAGGATGTCTGTAAGTCACACAGCCAGTATAATGTAGGGCTGGGACGATTCATCGACGTAATCGACATCATCGATTAAGTAAATACGTCGATTTGCATATCATGCATTGGCGCATCGCCATGAAATATGGCTGCGCCTGGTCAAAGCATGTCATCCCCCGGCGAACAAGCTTCAGCAGGAAAACCTCGCCCTCAATCTCCCCTCGCTCTACCCCTCCTGTGCGGTCTACTGACAGTTGCGCATGCTCTGCAGAGAACACACAAAAGAGTATACTGTTTATGTAGTCCTACTTATGCCAGCTGTTTTGTAAAAGCTTGTAAGTGCACCTGTTGGTGCTGATGTCATTCGGTGCCATGCTGGTTTCGATAGGCGACGTCGTTAACAACAAGCCTCCTCCACACGCGGCTGACCTGCTGCTGTGGGGAAAAAAATCCCAAAGCGGGTTTATGTTTTTTGGGCGACTTTATAAAACAAAGTGCTCATGTAGAAAGTCTGTTTCTCTCTCTATGGTGAGAGAGAAACAGAAAGAGGCAGGCAGGGCAAGCCGTTGTGTGTGTGTGTGCGCGCGTGTGTGTGTGTGTGGAACAGAAATGTAGGTGTGGGGGTAAAAGACAACTGAAGGGAAAAGCAAGATGAGCATATTGTGAGTCAACACTAAAATAAGGTGGTGAATTAAAATGGGAACATAAGAAATAACCTACTACACTGACAAATATGTTTTGTTGAAGAATAATGCCCTGCAGTGCATACTTTGTTTCTTGTTTGTTTTTAAGGGACAGTTATTGAATAAAATATTAAAATATTCACGAGACAAGTTTTTGATATTTCTTTATTTTGGGTAAATTAATTGTTGTATTAATCAAGTAAGAAAAAATTATCTTTAGAAATTGATAAATTAGTCATGATATTAATCAACTAATTGAAGAAATACTTGTTAGATTAATCGATTTAAATAAATCAATAAATCAATAGGTGCAGGCCTAGTATAATGACGTGTCATTTCTTATCCTTTGTCAATGCTCTGACTAAAACACACTTGGCTGATCTGTAACTGATACTGTATAGTGCAGCAAGCAGAAAAATAAATGTTTTCACTTCAGATCTGATTGTTGGTTCATTAAGGTTTGACAGAAAGGCTTTTCAAACAAATGCTCTTACGCCCCTGCACAACTGCTTCATATTGTGGGATGTACTTTTTTATTTCTGTTTTCTTTGATACGAGACAGGGTAAATGTCTTCAACTGTAAATCCTATCATTGTTCATAGTAGCTGCGGTTGAAAAACAGTTAACATGCTGATATAAGCAGCATAAACTGCATTAAAGCACTTTTGAGCATGCCTCATGTGGCTACAGGCTCACTTGAACTCCACTGACTACCCATTAATACAAATATCCAGCAAATGTGCATGTTACATTACTCTGAATTTTCTGTGTATCTTCTTTTCGCTTACCTGTATGAGATGACATTTGTGAATCTACTCATTTTCTGCTGCAGGTGAAGTTGGTGCGTCTGGTGGGCATCATGCTGATCTTCTATGTGAAGAAGGAGCATGCAGAGTTCATCTCTGACGTGGAGGCTGAGACTGTGGGCACTGGCATCATGGGAAGGATGGTATGTACTGATTCTGCGGGTATTTTTCTTTCATGCATTGTTCTCATGTAGGTTTACTGGTGTTGTGTAAAGATATTCCGCATGTCAGAGCCCAAGCTGCCCTTTGCATGTCTACAGGAATAGTTGTCACTCATCTCCATCTTTTTCCTCTTTTTGTAACGCACTAAAACCAAAATGTTAAACTACTTCCCTCCTGTGATTTTTATTTATTTATTTATTCACACCCCCCCCACTCAGTTACTGTTGTTCATAATAAATAACATCATGTTTGCTTTCTGGTTCCCTCTCCTTTATCTTACTTTGTCAGAGATGTAATGTATTTCATCCTTGCAGAGTTTCAAACCGACTTTCAAAACATATCAAAATATCTAAATCAACGATACCTTTACACATGAACTTTACATTATCGCAGCAAATGAATGAATGGTAAATGGACTGTACTTGTATAGCGTCTTTCTGACTACTCAAAGCGCTTTTACACTACATCACATTCCCCCCATTGACAAACGTTCATACACTGATGGCAGGAGCTAACTGCCCATCAGTACAAATTGAACTAATCATTCACAGGCGCAGCTTCGGGAGCAATTCAGGGCTCAGGATCTTGCTCACGGATGCTTCGACCCATGGCTGGGGGAAGCCGGGATCGAACCGCCAACCTACCGATGGTGGCCGCCCTAGCAGAAGCAGAAAAAAACCCACATTTGGGTTCCTACAATGACAGTGGTTGTTTGACATAACTGCAGGCAAATAGTAAATAAGGCAACATTATGCACAAAGGTTTTTCCTCTGCTGATGAAAACTCAAAGCCTCGTCTTGTTCCTTCTTTGGGCTGTTCTTCACTTTAGAACTCCTTCATCCATGAAGCGCTACATCCAGCAGCTCCAACTTCACCCCTCATGTACTGTTGCAGAATCGGTTATTCTTGTCACGTATGTGGCCATGCTTACTTAGCAGTCCGTGCAGAGTAGAGCGGAAGGCTGGCTGGTGACCAGTGGGGGCCTTTGTAAGGTTGATCAATGCAGTAATGAGAGACTGGTTTATGATCTCCACCAAAATCTAAAACCTGTCAAGTTTCAAACCGTTTGCATAATATCGGATTACTATTGAGCAAAGGAGCATATACATTACAGCTGCAAACTATCTAAAACAATGATATTTCTCTAGATCTTTTGCAGGACCTTTTTAGTTGTGTTGCTTGCATCATAGTGACTGTGTGTGTGTGTGTGTGTGTCTCTCTCTCTCTCTTTTTCAATAACACATTGATTCGCAGGGAAACAAGGGTGCTGTGGCAATCCGTTTTCGCTTCCACAACTCTGATATCTGCGTGGTCAACTCTCACCTAGCTGCCCACATTGAAGAATACGAGAGACGTAATCAAGACTACAAGGACATTTGTGGCCGTCTGCAGTTTCGCCAGCTTGACCCTACCCAGCCTCCACTCATTATCATGAAGCACGAGTATGAAATCAATATTATAGAGTTACAGTCATCGTATGTATATAGTGATTTCAGACTAAGATTTTGATCATAAAACTGCTATTTTGTGCTTTAAATCCAGATATGTTTGGATTTATGTTTAGGATTAGTGTGTTAGTTTGTAGTAGCTGAATAAGATATTGAAAATTCTTCTCCAATATCCAACTGTGACTATATTTGATCCATATTCAAGTTATCTCCATGTTTCTACCTCTGTTTCTTTCTGCTTCCTTCACCAGTGTGGTTTTATGGATTGGGGACCTCAACTACAGGATCAGTGACCTTGAAGTTGACAATGTGAAGGAGCTAATCAGCAAGAAGGACTTTAAAAAGCTGCACAATTATGATCAGGTAATATCAGTGATGGTCTCTTCTTTCTGCTGTTTTAAATAGTCTTTACTCATCATTTGTGTTTATGAGTGGTGATATTTACCAGCTGCATTTGGTCCTTAGCTCAAGAGGCAGATCGATGAAGAGGCTGTGTTTGTTGGCTTTGTGGAGGGAGAGATTGATTTCCAGCCAACCTACAAATATGACACTGGCTCTGACAAGTGGGATACAAGGTAATATCATATGAAGGCCTGCCCGCAAATAGCAGAATGGAACATTTTAGCAAGAAGGTCAGCATTCATGATACATCTATGTTCATAGCTAAAGTAAGGATAATTGCAGAAAACAATGAGAAAGGGTGAGGTTCAGGGAGATAAACTGATTTTTTAATGTGATGCAAATATAATGGGGCGGCTGTGGCTTGGTGGCAGAGCGGTCGTCCACCAATCGGAAGGTCGGCGGCTCGAACCCAGCTTCCCCCAGCCATGTGTCGAAACATCTTTGAGCAAGCGTCTGCTAAATATAAATGTAAAATGTAAATAATGCAAAGGGGACATTTTCATCGACAGAGCATGTTAAAACAGCTAGAGCCGTTAATTAACATTATCAATGAACATGCCTCACAGGTAATGTGGCCCTAATTTGCCGGAGCAGTGTTGTGTGGTATTTTCTGCTCTATCACCTCCTGCTAAGTGAAATTCCCAATGGCGATCATATTATTTGATAAAGTATTTACAAATAAACTGGAATACAGACGTAATTTTTTCCTTATGTATACTTGTATTTATATGTATACTTTGATATACTATGTATAGTAAAATATGTAATAAATGTACTTGAGAATTAACATCTGTTCTTCCTTCTGCATTTAGTGAAAAATGTCGCGTGCCTGCGTGGTGTGACCGTATCCTGTGGCGAGGGAAGCACATCAAGCAACAGCATTATCAGAGTCACATGGCTCTGAGGACCAGTGACCACAAACCAGTCAGTTCTCTGCTTGTCACTGGGGTAAATAATTCAGCCTTCTAACTGATTTCATCTTGAATTTCTTTCACTTAATTTCTTATTGTCTGTAAAAAAAAAATGCAGTGGTCCTCCTTTTGAATATCATACCTACTTTTGAAAAGTAGGTGAGGGGAGAAGAGATGATAAATCAATAAAAAGTGCATTGAGATTCAACTTTATCTGCGCTCTTCACGTCAGTAGGCTCATATCACATATGTATTGCAGTATATTTTTAAGGGTTATATAACAGATGTCTATGCTCTGTTGTCTCCTACAGATCAAGAGAGTAAATGCTGAGGCCTATAAGAAGACCTTTGAAGAGATTGTGCGCAATATAGACAAAATGGAGAATGAGTGTATTCCATCTGTAACCTTAGCCAAGCGAGAGGTAAAGTTTCTCTGATACACATGTACAATATATGATGTTCCTTTAATGAATTCAGTAAGTAAACCACTACTAATGAAGCTGTGTATTGATCTCAGGCTGTGAGCCTAACACACACAAAAACGTGTGTGTGTGTGTGTATCTATATATATATATAGAAAGATATACACATACATTTACATGAAATAGAGTAGAATTTTTCCATCTTGCCACATGAATCCTTCCCTCTTCTTTCAGTTCCACTTTAAGGATGTGAAATTCATGCAGCACCAGGCAGAGACATTGAGCCTCATAAATGACGGACAGGTCCCGTGTCAGTATGAGTTTATCCAGAAGCCGAACGAGCCCACATACTGCAAGCCCTGGCTCACAGCCAACCCCCCCAAAGGCTTTATCGCTCAGGGTGAGTAGCACATGCAGTCAGAGTTTCATCCAGGAGTCACAGAATTCATTTTAATAAAACCTCATTGTCGTCCTGCCTTTAGGTTTTAGAAATTGTTAAATACACCATGACTTATGAGGCCACATGTCTTTGATTTTGACTTACAATGGCAGGCTTTCTCTCTTACAAGATGAATGTAGGTCAGGGATGTCGTGGTGTTTTGCAAATCCCCAAACAGTACTACCTCAGTAAGTGTTTATAGTGACTGTAGTGCAACATAACAACTCACTAAGGCAGCAGTTTCTGAATTATGACAGTTCAGCCATCCCCTTACTTTGTATGTGCAACTCTCTCAACATCCAGGTGGTTCTGTGGACATTGAGCTTGAGGTTTTCGTAAACCGATCAACAGCAGCTGAACTTAACTCGGGCAAGGAGCAGATCGAAGACATCTTGGTGCTCCACCTTGAGCGCGGCAAGGACTACTTTATCTCTGTGACAGGAAACTACCTGCCCAGCTGCTACGGCACCTCCATCCATTCATTGTGTCACCTGAGGGAGCCAATCCAGGACATGCCACAAGTGACCCTCCGTGAACTGGTTAGTGCTCCCATGTCCAGAATGGGGGACAGTGTCCTTGAAATACCTCTTCTCCATTCAGTGTTGTCTCATAGGCCACAGCATAGTAGTGTTTTTTCTTTATAGCTTGAGTCCATTTTGATTAAACTTGCTCTGTTTGTTCTCAACATCAGGCGGAGAAGTCTGGAGATGAGATTGCAGCAAAGACTGAAAAGCCGTTAGACATTCCTAAAGAACTCTGGATGATGGTGGATCACTTGTTCCGCTGTGCAATCAAACAGGTCAGAAAATGTGTTGCTGAAGCTTTTATTATCAACACTATTTAGTTTTTTGGGGGCAGATTTGTTGTTTGCAGGTTCGTATCGTTAAAGGCAGAATAAGTAGTATTTTTCCGATTTGTCCCGTAAACGCAACATTCCGAGTTGGCCCCTCCTCCCCAGCGCAGAGCGAGAGAGTCTCTCATAGCCAGACCTATCTCCACACTTTGTGTTAGCGTTGTGCCAGCCCAGGAGATGCATCCATGACCCAAACAGAATACAGAGGAAAGGACGGAGCTGGTGCCTACGTCCCTACAGGTCCCGACCTCACGGACTGCGTGCTGGGCTCTACGCACCATTGCCCAAAGGTTGATGCCCAGAAACGTCCCGAACACAGCAAACTAATAAGAAACTAAGAATATACAGGCAGAGGACAGCTGCAGCCACCGCCACATGCGTCTAGTGGGTCATAAGTGATGATTGAGAGGGATTTTGTATAAGTCTATACATTATTATTATTATTTTTTTTATTTGAAAAATCCTATTCATTCTGCCTTTTTAAAGTGATTTATGCAACTCTTGGCCTCCCAAGATTTTTGTGTATTTCTTATAGGGACAAATAAATGAAAGTGGCTGCATGCCACGGGAATTAGGCTAAAATAATAAACTCAATATTTTAAAGATTTTTATTGAGGCTACAAAGAAACTGGTGTGACTCAGTAGATTAGCCTGGCAGCTAAATAGCTGCATTCATCTGGTGAAGGGAATCAATTTTATTTCAGGTAGTTTAAACATGGGATTTTGCTTTTAAATTTAATAAAGTCAAAGTCCATTGAAGCTCCTCTATGCCTCCGACCATAAGAGCATTTTCTTCAGTTCAAGTGAATCTGTTTGTAGTTTAGCTCCTTCGCTTAATAAATGTGTTTTTTAAGTACACAAATATTTAATATTTACTACTTTTGTTTTTTGCAGGAAGACATATTTCAGCAACCTGGGCTCCGGAGTGAATTTGCAGAAATAAGAGATTGCCTTGACACTGGCATGCCAGATTCTCTCCGTATCCTTCAAAACTATTTCCATCATAAGCATCAGTGGGGGGGGGGGGGGGGGGGGGGGGTGTTTTTTTTTTTTTTTTTATTTGTGGAAAAAAAAAAAAAAAAAAAAAAAATAATTTTTTTTAATTTTTTTTTTTAAAAAAAAAAGAA